>CM019063.1:315914424-316492862 GCA_009667805.1 Leptobrachium leishanense
CCGCAAAAACACCTGGAGTAACCACGCCGCATAAACCCGAGCACCCGCCGATCACAGCGCAGAGCAGCCACCGGAAAAAGCTGACACCGCAGACTAATGGAGTGAAACAAACGTACGCTTGAATGTTTGAAAAGTGAAACGCTGTTTGCAAAGAAACTACAGAACGAAAATGTCTGAAATTTACGAGGTCCAATGAATGATAATAAAAAGGGCTGTTACAGAAAAAAGAAACGTATTTGAAATTTTTTTTCACTTAAAGATCCTGAAAAATGACAAAAAAAAAAAGCCCAAAAAAAAATAACTGATATTGAATTAACTAAAACTGGAATAGTTTTAACATTGAAGCCTATGGGATTCGCCTGAATAAACCTGTTGCATGAAACCACAAAACAGGGAAATTCAGCAACTTTTCACTGCTGGTTTTTGGTCTCTGAATAGACGAAGCATTGCTTCTCTATGGGAAATTCACTGCCCTCGAACAGGCACCGTATGTGCAGACAATTTGCCAGGATTTGGAGAACTGCCTGCTCTCTGGATAGCCGAATGGCCAGGAAAGGTAAGCGTACGCTGAATTTCACTGTTCGATTACCTTTCGGCCACAATTCGGATCGCTTTGAAAACCCTGAGGGTTGTTGAGTATAGGAAAATGAGGATCGAGCCACTTTCTTTTGTATTGTGGTATTGCAAGTAAGGTGCAGGTCCTGAATCGGAGGTTATAGGGGGAGGGAACTCCTGGGGGAAGCAATCTATTCAGGTAGGGTGGTAGCTTTCCAGAAAAGCTCTTAAACAAGGTTGGAAAGGAAGGGTGCATCTGGATTCTAGCAACTGCCAGTTTAGCTCTTTTAACATGAGTTCTACAATGTAAGTTTATGAAGATGTGCTTACGGGGCAACTGCATACACTGTCTATTCAATGACTGGCAGAAGCATTTGTTGTACAATTATCACTTTATACAGCGCCAACAGTTTCCGCAGCGCTTTACAATAACCAAAGGAGGATGAGCTAAACGGACATGGGATGGAAACAAGGTGTAGAAGGCCCTGCTCATAGGAGCTTACAGTCTAGAGTGATTGGGGTTGAGGAAGACTAGGGGAATTTTACTGGACGGCAGGATCATTAGTGCCAGTGGTTTGGGAATGGTGGGGCCATAGAAGCAGCTTCATTTGTGTGACTAGGTGAGCAGAGGGATGAGTTGCATCAGTGATATGGTATGTTAATCTGAAGAGATGTGTGGAGGGATTTCTTGAAGACCTGAAGATCAGGGGAGAGTTTTGATAGGGTGGGGAAAGTCATTCCAAGGGCCCGGAGCTGCCCTTAAAGTCTTGGAGTGGACTGTTGGCAGTGTGGGTGTAGACAGATGACAGGTGGAGATCGCCTACTGACCGAGTTGTCTAAAGACATGTAGGGAGGAGTGGAGTTATTGGGCGATTTGAACGTGAGTGTCAGTATTTTAAAGTGTATCCTGAAACGCCCAGGAAGCCAATGGAGGGACCAGCAGTGGGGGGGGGGGGAGGTGCGACTGGTGAGAAAAAGGAGTCTGGCCTGCATTCATTACAGAGCGCAAAGGGGCAATACAGTAATGCAGTAATAAAGTCGTGAAATGACAAGAGCATGAACCAGCACCTTTGCGATATCTTGTGTCAGAAAGGGGCAGATGCGGGCGATGTTCTTGAGTTGATAGTAACAGGATCTGGACGCAGGGACAGAACGATAGGTCAGAATCGTAGGTGAAACCAAGGCAGCAAGCTTGAGGCGTCGGGCTAGTGAGCGTTCCATTTAGTCGTAGAGAGATATGTGGTTTTGGGGTTTTCTTGGAGGGAGGAACAACGAGAATTTCAGTTTTGGCAAGACTGAGTAGAAGTAACATCACTGCTCTGCGTGGAGAGAGCCTGTGGAGTCATGGGTACGATCCCAGCGAGCAACCTCTCCAGTAAGTGTCCTTGGGCAAGACACCTAACGGTACATACTCGCCACCCAGGACATACTTGAAAACGAGAGACATCTCAATGTATCCTTCCTGGTAAAATACTTTCTCAAAAAAAAAAGTGAGAAGACATCAAATTTGAGGCGGCGGAGAGATAGCGACCCAATCCAGGAGACCTGGAGAGCGATCAGGGGAGGAGAGGTATATTTGAGCATCATCCGCGTATAGGTGGTACTGGAATCCAAAGGAGCTGTCCAGTTTGCTTAGAGAGGCAGTGTAGATTGAAAAAAGAAGAGGGCTCCGTACTGAACCTTGTGGCACCCCAAAAGAGACAGGCTGCTGGGAGGAGGTACTTCCATAAAATGACACACTAAACGATTGTTTACGAAGGTAGGAAGCGAATCATGAAAGAAGAGTACCTTGAAGGCCTAAATCACTGAGATTGAAGGAGGAGCGAGTGGTCAGCTGTATCAAAAGCGGCAGAGAGATCAGCAGAGAGTAGCACCCATTAGATTTAGCAGTTACAAGGACATTGGTCAGTTTTGCAAGAAACGTTTCTGCTTTACTGCAGGGCTCAGGCACGATTTGTTTCTGTACAGGGCACCTAGTTTGGGGTAAAGTTTAGATGATAGTTTTTCGATGTGGGGGGGGACAAAAGATAGATTTGGGTCTAACTACATACCTAGATATGAGAGAACTGACTGTGGTCAGCGTGTCATTTGATTTTGTTCAGACATATAGACGGGGATTTTGCAATTTATGTAGCTTAGGTTTTGTACCAAAGAGCATCGTAACAGTTTTGTCAGTATTTAGAAAAAGTTTGTTATCTTCAATCCACTTTTCTACCTCTCTGAATTGTCCTTGCAGCACTGCCTCCAGCTGCGGGAGATCTGGTTTGCTGGTATAGATTATGGTGTCGTTTGCGTACATGTGTACAGTTGAGGCTTTGCAGAAGTTAAGCAGATCATTTATAAATATTGTGAATAGCATAGTATCGAGCCTTGGGGTACACCGCATGTGACTGGGAGAGGGAGGGAAGCGCTGAAAGAAATGGACACATATTGCGATTGATCCGATATGTGACTGAAACCTCGATCACCAATACCGGAGTTTTTAAGTTTTTGCAATAGGATGCCATGGTCTACTGTGTCAAAGGCCTTGGCAAAATCAAGGAAGATGGCTCCAGTTAGGTCTCCTTGTTCCATGCCAGCTTGGATATCATTGCAAACATTTAAAAGGGCGGTTGTAGTTGAATGATTTGGACAAAAGCCGGATTGACCTGATGTTAAATAGTTCTAATATTTATAATAAATCACATAATTGCGAGTAGACACATTTTTCCAAAATGTTTGACAATGTGCCTGGTGTTTGCATTTTCTTTCTCTGCACCAGCTTCATACTGCTGTTTGTCTTCCATTATTTGGATGGGCTTTGTCTCTCGCATTCCATAAACTAACCCAAGTTGGTTGAACTATTGTTTGTCCATCCATGCATGCTTCTGAGTGGCCTGTCCCCCTCTCTTCTAAATATGCAGTAGGGTACTCACTCTTATTTTTAAAATGGGCTTGAGGCTTTTCGCTCTGGCTCCCAAAACATGAAATGTGCATAAAGGTAAGAAGGCTTAAAGAGCAATGTCCATCAAGTTCAACCTTCCACATATCCCTATGGCTGCTGTTGATCCAGAAGAAAGCAAAAAAACCCTCCTGGTGCATTTTCCAGTAAAAAATATTCCTTCTTGATTCCTTAGTGGCAATCCGAATTCTCTCTGGATCAACAAGCAATGAATTACAATTTCAATTTGTATATCTGTTTATATTATACTGTACCAGGAAAGCATCAAAACCTTTTGTTAAAGACCTCAACTGAGTTGGATAAAATAATATCTTTAGGAAGAGAATTTCATATTTTTTTTGTCTGTACTGTTTGAAAAAAAAAACAAACGTTTGTAGCTTAAAATCTTTCCTCCACTCGCCGTGGATGATCTAATGCCCAATTAATGAACAGGTCACTAAAGCACTCTTTGTATTGTTTCTGTATGTAATTGTATGAACTCTTATACAGCTTCTTTTGTTGCTCTTCATAAGTACAATCGTCCATCTTGAAGGACTTCAACTTTCCTGCAGTTTCTGCTTTGTTTTCCATGAGAAAAGTCATACAATATCTGGTATAATCATCATTGCCTGTTAGGGCATACTTATTATTCCAGCAAAACATCGTCTGTATAAGACCACATATATCTGAGTGAAGCAGAGGTTTTGTGGAATTTTATTTCTTTAAACCATACACGATTTTTTCTGAGATCTCTCTCTGCCATCTTGTGGTCCTTTTGTAGATAGCATTTTCTTACGTTTCTTTCCACAAATTAAACAAGTGTAGCGCTGCTTTAAAATAAACTGTATTCTGGTACATTGAACTATTGCTACCACCAGAGGGAGACATTGTGGAATATGCTGGATAGAGCAGACTCCATCTCCCATCACCCTTTGCGTGAGGACAGGACGTGGGTGGGACAGGAGGAGGATAGACTGGGGAGCCTCGTGTTTTGGCGCGCGGAGAGTGAGCGGACTAGTGAAAGGTGGAGGACGCATGTTGGAGCTGTCAGGGATCGCAACCAGGCCGGAGTACAGACGCTGTCTTACTGGTGCTGGAGATCGGGACAGTAATCGTGTTAGGACCTACCTACGCAGCGCTGAGAGGTCTGGATGACAAGCTGGTTCCAGCAGGACCCCGCGTTAGGAGGCCGCGCCGATCGATTGGGAGTGCAGGCGGCGGATCGTTTGTTCCAGTTGCGGAGATTTGGCAAGCAGGGAGCAGATTCAGTGGCACGCAGTCCCAGTACACAGCAGAGAAGATCTTTTGGTTGAGGCATGGAGTGCTGGACAGTTTCATTCATCGGATGGGTGAGAGGCCTCCAGGCCACAGTTCTAAAACAGAAACGCACTCTGCAATATTGTTTAAATTCACAGGGCCCCAACAGTGACTAGTTGAAGATTGCTCTTTTCGTTCACTGGCCAGTCGAACACAGTACCCGGGTACCCTAAACTTTGTACATATATATATTGAGCTATTTTGCGGGACTTACACTTCACAACTGAGGGGGTTAACCATTCTTTTTCCGCTGCGTGTTTTTCCCGCGTGACGCATCCTGTAATTTCATTCAACGTGCATTTATCTTTTAGTAAAGCATATAAAACTAGAAAATCCACAACAGTGCTGGTGTGTAATAATTCCTAATGCGGTGAGACTATCCCGAGGTTATTCAGCGGCTCCTTCGGGGACTTGGGGGCTCGTTCCGTGATTACAGTCTGAGTATAAGGCAATTAACCTCCCTGGCGGTCTAATTTTTTCAAAATTTCGTGTCCAAAAGCGTTTCAATTTTTTTTTAAAGGAAACGTGTTTTTGTACATAGTTAGCCTGTAATAATTAGGAATCACGCACTGAAATCCGTGAAATCAAGAGTCCTTACTGGTAAAATCCTTTATAAATAAATAAAAAATGAAAAATTGTAAATACACTGAGTCCGATAAAGTTTGAAACACGACATAATAATTTATTATCCCAAAAATAATTATCCAAAATAATGCAAATAAATGATATTCAATAAAATACAACAAAAAACACTGAAATCTGTCTGCAAACAAGGGTGAGAGGACGTATGGTCTATTTCTTATCCTTTACTTCGTTTACTACGTTCATAAACATTGCACTTATCATTTTACACTGTATAATCCAATTTTTCTAAGTTTGCTACTAGTCCTGCCCCCCCCCTGCACCGTGTGACTCGCAGGGAGCCTTCCAGGAAGCAGCTCGCCGCGATCACACTGCGGGGGACAGCGAGGGAGCCAGGAGGAAGTGAGTAAACATCCAGCCCGAGTGTGGCTCGTGGTTACCGTTCGGGGTAGTGAAATTTAACCCCGAGTCACACTCGGGAATACCGGCAGGGAGGTTAAGGGGTTAATATGGATCCAGAAGAAGCAGCAGAGTGGTGTAAAGCACAAAATGGCCAGTTAGGGTTGAGTGTTGTAATGGACATTCCTGCAGGCACCTGGGCAGAAGAACAGATCTGCCGGGCCGTGGCAGCGTTGGCACCTGACCAGCAGGGATTCATAGTGGACGTTAAAGTGAACCCAGAGACTTCTCACACATATGTTCTTTTTGAGTGGAGAAAGCGTGTTCCAGTGTGTTTTCAGGGCGCGAGTGTGAAGCTGACCGACGATGTGGAAGTTCGACTGGTCCAGCCAAGTACGCCACGTTGTGATCCCGCGAATGTTCCCGTGACTAGATCAACAACGTCAGGAGATGAGATACCCGATGCTACCCCTACCCTAACTACAGGGTTCCCTCCTGCTACATTCTTTACCACTATGGGAAAGCTGGTGGAAACGTTGGCCCAAAACTCAGCCGCGTCTGCCAATTATGGATATCACAAGTTGGGGTTCTGTTCCGGTAAGGTCCCTGTGCCAGCTGGAGAAGAGGACTTTGACACTTGAATAGATCAGGCAGTGCAAGCTGTGGAAGAATGGGAAGTTGCTGACACCGTGAAGAGACAAAGGTTGATCGAGAGCTTAACTTCCCTGCCGGTATTCCCGAGTGTGACTCGGGGTTAAATTTCACTACCGCGAACGGTAACCCCGAGCCACACTCGGGCTGGATGTTTACTCCCCTCCTCCTGGCTCCCTCGCTGTCAGTGTGATTGCGGGGAGCTGCTTCCTGGAAGGCTCCCTGCGAGTCACACGGTGCAGGGGGGGCGGGACTAGTAGCAAACTTAGAAAAATTGGATTATACAGTGTAAAATGATAAGTGCAATGTTTATGAACGGCCACTAGGTGGCAGTAAAGGATAAGAAATAGACCATACATCCTCTCACCCTTGTTTGCAGACAGATTTCAGTGTTTTTTGTTGTATTTTATTGAATATCATTTATTTGCATTATTTTGGATAATTATTTTTGGGATAATAAATTATGTCTTTTTTTCAAACTTTATCGGACTCAGTGTATTTACTAATTTTTCATTTTTTATTTATTTATTTATTTATTTATAAAGGATTTTACCAGTAAGGACTCTTGATTTCACGGATTTCAGTGCGTGATTCCTAATTATTACAGGCTAACTATGTACAAAAACACGTTTCCTTTAAAAAAAAAATTGAAACGCTTTTAGACACGAAATTTTGAAAAAATTAGACCGCCAGGGAGGTTAAGAGCTCTTGCTTCAGATGTCATCAGAAATCTAAAAAGAGACAAGCCAGGCTGCCCTGCTGCTGATTATCTAGAAGCTTTACAGGAAATTTTTGGAGGAGTGGAGGATTGTGCCGAGCTTATCCACAGGTTCTCTCACACCTATCAAAAGGAAGGTGAATAATTGTCCACCTATGTCTGGCGGCTGGAGAAAATCATTCATCAGGTTATTCTGAAAGAAGGCATGGAGCCGAGTCATGCAAGCAAAGCTTTGATGGATCAAATTTGCAAAGGAGCACTCCCACTGGATCCCATAATGTTGAAATTTCAGACTAGATACCAGACCAAGACACTGACCTATTCCAAACTGGTCAAAGCTATCCGAGAAGAATAGGCTTTAATTAAGGCTAAAAAGATTGCTAATGCTTCACATGCAGTTTTCACCACAGAAGTAGGAACTCTTGGTGTAACGGACATACAGACCGAAATGATGGCTTTGAAAACTCAGATGTCGAAAATGATGGAGTTAATGACGTTGCGGTCTGCTAGGATTGCCATACCTGAGGAGGGAGAGGCAGTGCAGAATGTTCCTGCTGGAGAACCCTCTGGTTCGGTGATCTGCTACAACTGTGGGGGGTTGGCCACTATCGACGTGACTGCCCCAGCCCACCCAAACCACGAAGAGGACGGAAGTTTCTAGCAGATATACGAATGACAAGAGTGGCTGTGGTTTCTAACAGGGGGGCTTTCAAATGAGCCTCAAGAAGAAAATGTGCCCACACGCTCGAGGAAAAGATGTTTTGGCTGCGGGGAAATCGGTCATTTCAGGGCTCAGTGCCCAAAAAGGAGGCCCGTAAAGAGATCGGTTGAAGAACTCCTGAAGGCCTTGAAGGAGCAGTCGCCTGTCTCTCAAGCGGAAAATTTCAGAGGACCCTGGTTGAGAGAGCAAACTGGGTCCCCACCTTGTACTACTGCAGAGAAGTTCCCTGACAAGTTGATAGGTCTTTCGTCCATCATCTCGGTTCAAGTGGAAGGGGTCTACACAAAGGCTCTTCTAGATTCAGGTGCTCAAGTAACTCTGATTTACTGAGACTTGTATCAGAAACATTTGAAGCCTATACCCCTGAAGAAGTTAAAGGATCTCGAAATCTGGGGTATGGGGACTGAGAGGTTTCCCTATGATGGATATCTATAGGTGAAGCTGTAATTCAGTTCAGCGACCGTTGGACAACCGGGAGTATGTGACATGTTGGCCATTGTGTGTCCTCATCCCTCGGGAGCTAATCAAAGTTCTATGATAGTAGGGACGAACACTGACTTAGTGAGACGTTTTCTAACCCCGCGGGTGAAGGGAGTCCTGCTCCCAAGAGGGCACACTCGATGTTACGGCCGGTATGTCAACGGATGGTCGAAGAACAGAGAGCCCCTGCAGAAGTGAGGCGGCTGAGGAAAACAGAAGGGACAGAGAAGGTTATACAGTCCAGAGAAGTCCCTGAAATAATCTCTGCAAGAGTTTTGAAACAGACACGTGGAAAAGTTTCCGTCAACGTATGTAATGTGTCTGACTCTTCAGTAAATTTGAAGGCACGGATGTCAATTGGGCGAGTGGCTTCTGTTAGGCCCCTCTCCACTACCGATCTAGGGGGGGGAGTGAATAAAGCGATTCCAGTTGAACGGTTCTACCCTAAAAATGCTCCTATCTCGTTCAAGCAGAAGAAGCGGCTTCAGTTTCCAATACTCAAGTCGGAAAATTTGGTCTCCAAGTATGAGCTAGACATGGGATGCGCTAAGA
Source organism: Leptobrachium leishanense (assembly GCA_009667805.1). Classification (NCBI taxonomy): domain Eukaryota; kingdom Metazoa; phylum Chordata; class Amphibia; order Anura; family Megophryidae; genus Leptobrachium; species Leptobrachium leishanense. The sequence goes on from CM019063.1 coordinate 315,923,320, forward strand.
GTACTGAACACCGCATTCGTCTCCAGGATGACAAGCCTTTTCGAGAACAGTCATGACGAGTTCCATTGGGAGTCCTAGATGAACCGAAAAGATCCCAAGGATTGATTGGAGTCGTGGCTGCTGGTGTTCCTGAACTATATTTATTTATTTATTTATTTATAAAGGATTTTACCAGGAAGGATACATTGAGATTTCTCTCGTTTTCAAGCATGTCCTGGGTTGTTACCCTGCACAGATGAAGGTTTTGTGGGTCACAGAACCAAAGTCCCAAATGGTTGATACAGCCCCCTCAGAGACTTACCTATGATTCACCGGGACATGGCACTGAAGAAGCTGTTACCACTGTGTGAAGGCTGCCCGAAGTGTCTGCTACGCTAGCTGAGGTAGTTAGGGACATGAGTCAGCTTGAGGATGTATATCTGACCCATTATATGTCTGCTACTAAGCCTGAATGTATTGATTAATGTAAATATTGCAATGTTATATATCTGTTACACTCCCTTGGAGGAACCCAAGAGTTTAGGGGGGGGAGAGTGTAGCGCTGCTTTAAAAAAACTGTATTCTGGTGCATTGAACTATTGCTGCCACCAGAGGGAGACATTGTGGAATATGCTGGACAGAGCAGACTCCATCTCCCATCACCCTTTACGTGAGGACAGGAAGTGGGTGGGACAGAAGGAGGATAGACTGGGGAGCCTCATGTTTTGGCGAGCGGAGAGTGAGCTGAGCAGTGAAAGGTGGAGGACGCACGTTGGAGCTGTCAGGGATTGCAACCAGGCCAGAGTACAGACGCTGTCTTACTGGTGCTGGAGATCGGGACAGTAATCGTTTTGGGACCTACCTACACAGCGCTGAGAGGTCTGGAGGACAAGCTGGTTCCGGCAGGACCCCGCGTTAGGAGGCCGCGCAGATCGATTGGGAGTGCAGGCGGCGATCGTTTGTTCCAGTTGCGGAGATTTGGCAAGCAGGGAGCAGATTCAGTGGCACGGAGTCCCAGTACACAGCGGAGAAGATTTTTTGGTCGAGGCATGGAGTGCTGGACAGTTTCATTCATTGGATGGGTGAGAGGCCTCCAGGCCACAGTTCCAAAACAGAAACGCACTCTGCAATATTGTTTAAATTCACAGGGCCCCAACTGTGACTAGTCAAAGATTGCTCTTTTCGTTCACTGGCCAGTCGAACACAGTACCCGGGTACCCTAAACTTTGTACATATATATATTGAGCTATTTTGCGGGACTTACACTTCACAACTGAGGGTGTTAACCATTCTTTTTCCGCTGCGTGTTTTTCCCGCGTAATGCATTCTGTAATTTCATTCAACGCGCATTTATCTTTTAGTAAAGCATATAAAACTAGAAAATCCACAACAGTGCTGGTGTGTAATAATTCCTAGTGCGGTGAGACTATCCCGAGGTTATTCAGCGGCTCCTTCGGGGGTGAGCGCTACACATACTTAATTTTTGCCCATTTTGTGTGTAAATGTATTTTGTTGTCTTCTGTAATAAGTTTTTTTGGTTCTTTTGATATGCTTCTGAATGTCTTGTATAGTAAATGCACATTCTGCAGTGTCAGCTCTCACTGGCTCTTTTTGAAGTGCACCTGTCAGGCCCAACATATGTTGGACTCATTTGACAGGGAATACCTCCCTATATATGTGACAGCTGTGAATGGTCTCCAAGATGGTGACCAGGCCGACCCTCCTCTGATGACATCAGAGATTACGCCATTGAGTGACGACTGCTGCCCTGCTATGCCTCGTCCTGAGGTGCGTTCAGTTGATCAGCCGCTGTAAGTGCTAAGTAAGTAACTTGGCACTGAATGCTGTGCTGCAGTTCAGCGCTCAGCACTGCTAACTTAGCACTTGCAGCTGAGTGTGGCGTGGGAAAGATGGCCGCCTCCACGTAGCAAATAATCCAATAAGGAAATGTTCAGTTTGAAGTTTTGGTGGAATAAAACACCAAATATTTATTGGAAGTGGTAAACATTAACACTAAAGTGGTAATAAAATGGACAACAGTGGATATTGCAGAAACAGCACCTTTCATTAAGCAATCCTCTGCCCTTTTGCTTCAATATTCACAGGCAAAGCGTTCGGTGAGACTGCTGCAGCAAACTGAACTGCTGCAATGTAATAATTCAGCAGCTGCTGAAGAACTGAACATGCCTCTGGCGTTCACACGGTTGCTCCCTAGAAGACCAGACTGCAGAGAAGGCCAGCCGGAGCAGACTGAGCAGCTTCAAGGAGCCGAGCAGCACTGCAACAAGTGGCACTAGTCCAGTCCATCCTGCCTTGTGAGTGACTCAGAAGGGGTCCATGTCACTGCCTTTTTTCATTTTTGGCTGCTTCATAACACCCCCCCCCCCCAATGCCAATTTGCCAATGCCGACTAATTTGGGAAAAAAAACTCCCAGCAATGTTCGTTGTGTAAGAGTGTATCACAGAGCTGCACAGGAATAAAACTCCAAGCAATGTGTGGTGTGTATGAGCGTATCACACCACCAAGTGAGGAAGTGAACTTCTCGCTAAACGCGTTTTGGTGCTATGTATATCCACTTTTTTTGCTTTATGATTTTATGTAATAAATCGTTTTTACCCTTTTATGGTGGACCGTCTCATTACTTAGCGGTAATCTTCCCCTCAATAGAGGCACTCCACCTCTCCAGGACCATATATCTACTGTAGCGCTCACTCCCGTAGGAGCCGCTGAAAATGAACCACGGGTCAGTCTCCCCGCACTAGGGAATAAATATACTCCAGCACCGTTGTGGATTTTATAAATTATATAATTTACTGAAGTAAAGGGCATAAAATAAGACATGGTGTTCGTAGATATATTTACAGTATTTCGTATTGCGGTAAACGCGCAGCGGGAAAAAGAAATGCGAGACTTCGTATTTCTGGAAAACGCGACCGAGCAGAAAAAATATACAATGATTCGAAATTACGAGAAACGCGCAGCGGAAAATAAAATAAGATGCAAATCTTTTCCCCTTTTTCTGATACCAAGGAGTGAGTCCCGAACAGGTTAAGTCCCGAATTGTGAGTGTATGTGTGTGTTATGGTACCCGGGTACTATTCAACTGGCCAGTGAATCTTTTAAGCGATGTCTTCGACTAGTCACGTTGGGGCCCTGTGGGTTTCAGAAATAAACAACAGCGTGCTTGAACTTTTGTGGAAACGGCCTTGGAGGCCTCTCACCCATCCGCTGATCACCCAGGCTCCGCTGACCCAGGACGTCTCTCCGCTTGTCTCCGCGCTGGGATACCGGCTATTGGATCAATATTCAGGCTCTCTGTGTTCCGGCCCGGACTTGTCCAGCTACCGCCTGCTCTCCCATCCGTTGGACTCGCGGTACTCCTTACTCGGGGTCCTCAGCTTGTCTGGAATACACTTGGTGGTGATGGCCGGTGGGTAAGGCTCCTTCTGGCAAGGCAGGATAACCCCACTCGATTCCTGATGGCCGGAGCGCAAGTGTGGCCTGGTCACGATTCCGCTCAGCAGCACTGTGTCCTCTTCCATGCACTCCCTGGCGCGCTCTGGCGCGTTCTCCACGAGGCTCAGGATGTACAGCATCCTGTGTCCCACCCACTTCCTGTCTGTTGGCAAAGCACGCCGGGAAATGTAGTCCCAATGTTCAGTGTCTCTGATCGCGCTTGTCTCCCTCCGGTGGCCAAAAATAGGTACTGCCACAGTCAGATTTAAACACAGCGCTACACTCTCCCCCTCCTAGAACTCTTGGGTCTCTCCAAGGAGGTACAACAGTTACATTTACATTTCGATACAATTAGATAACATATACAGGGTTGGCAGCAAACATACAGTGGGTTAGATACACTTCTTCAAGCTGACTCATGTTTTGTGCTACCTCAGCTAACATAGCAGACACTTCGGGCAACCTCTGTACTGTGGTGATGGCCTCTTCAGTGCTATGTCCTGGTGAGTCGTAGGTGAGTCGCTGGGCGGTCGAACAGAGCGTTTTGGTTCTGGCTCAATCAGTTCCTCTTCAGGTGGAAGTACTATAGGCGTTGGCTCAGTCCTTCTTTCTACTACTGGAGCAGACATTTCTTCGGAGTATGATCCCTCCAGTGAAGGCATAGAACTGTAGTCATAAGACTCGGCTTCGGGAGCTACAGGAATTTCAACAGTCTCAGGAATCTCTAGCTGAAATTCAAGAGCTTCAGGGATTTCAACAGTCTCAGGGACTTCCAGCAGAAATTCAGGAGCTTCAGGCCTCAAATTACTCTCCCACCGCTCAGGAACAACGACAATCTCCTCAGGCTCCGGTGAGCGCATCCAGTCCAGACAATAACTCTCGTCTTCACTGTCTCTTTCGCTCTCTTCGGCAACCCGGGTCTGTTGAGACTGAGTAACAGGAGGCAAACATGGAGCAGGCGGATTTGGCGGAGGCAGTTCGTCCCCAACTGGCATCCTCACAGCCTCTCTCAAAGGTAACAAATGATTCCGGTGCGAGTTCTTAAGAGGCCCAGCCTTTCCATCCGGCCGGATTTGATACACCGGCAGACCCAGCAGTTGCTTGCAGACAATGTAGACTTGAGAACTCCATCTATCCGCCAACTTGTGTCTCGCAGCAGCACCCAAGTTCTTCAACAGAACCCTATCACCGGGTTGTAGATCTTGTATCCGAACTTTCAAGTCATAATTCCTCTTGTTCCTTTGCTCCCTGTTTCCTGAGGTCAAACGGGCCTGCTCAAACGCAGAAGCCAGGTTCTTCCGAAGTCTGTCCACGTAGTTTCTATGGGAAGCTACCGACGTCTGGTCTAGAGATAACCCAAACGCCAATCAACCAGCAGTCGGGCTTCTCTTCCGAATAAATAAGACGGTACGGTGAGTATCCAGTTGCATCACTCTCCATACTGTTATATGCATGCACCAGAGTAGCTATGTGACGACTCCAACTCTGCTTCTCCATGTTCGACAAAGTCCCCAGCATATTCAGCAGCGTGCGATTAAACCTTTCAGTCTGAGCATCACCTTGAGGGTGATATGGTGTAGTTCGGGTCTTTTGGATTCCCAACAGTTCCAACAATTGCCCAACAAGTCGGCTTTCAAAGTCTCTACCCTGATCAGAGTGTATTCTCCTTGGCAGGCCGTAGTGAACAAAGAACTTTTCCATCAGAACCTTGGCAACTATCGGAGCGCGTTGATCTTTCGTGGAAAAGGCTTGGGCGTAACGAGTGAAATGGTCAGTCACTATTAGAATGTTCCCTTGCCCGCTAGCATCCGGCTCTAAGCACAGGAAGTCAATGCACACCAAATCCATGGGTCCCTGACTCTGTAGATGGCTCATTGGAGCGGTTCGGGTTGGTAGAGTCTTCCTCTGAATACACCTCAGACAGGAATGGCAGTAACTTTCCACTTCAGCTCTCATGCAAGGCCAATAGAATCTGTCTCGCACCAGCTTAAAAGTTCTCTCAGCACCCAAATGTCCATGCTCATCATGTAACGATCGCAGCACACTCTCTCTATGCTTAGTGGGAAGGAATAGCTGTTGAATCTCTTCAGCGTTTGTTGAGGGGCCCCTTCGGTAGACCCCCCATCCAACATCTTCAACCGTTCCCACTCTTTGTAGACCAATCTGGCTCTATCCGGGGAATTGGTCAGCAGAATTTCCCGCTGGTTCGCAGTTAGGGCCTTTATGGTCAATGCAATTAAAGGGTCTCTGGCCTGATCCGCCTTCAGGTCTTGTTTTGAAAAGGTAGGTACATTTTCATCCCTCAATTGTGTAGGGTTACAGTAAAACTCAGGGACGGCCGCAGCCATGACTCCTATGGCCTCCGCTTCAATCCCCCCCTCGACCCGGCGCTCTGCTCCTTGACACAAAGCTTGCACCCCGTCTGGAGTTAACTGAGTCCATTCTGTAGTGTAGGGTCTTCTCGATAAAGCATCAGCATCTCGATTATTCACCCCAGGGCGATACTTCAGGCTGAACCGGAACCCTGACAGAGCGGCCAACCACCGATGTCCCGTTGCGTCCAGTTTCGCAGTAGTAAGAACATAGGTAAGAGGATTGTTATCCGTTTTTATCACAAACTCGGCTCCATACAGATAGTCTTTTAACTTGTCTACCACTGCCCACTTCAAGGCTAGGAACTCCAACTTGTGGGTAGGATAGTTCTTTTCAGAAGGCGTAAGGCTCCGACTCACGTACGCTACAGGCCTCAGCAATCCGCCATACTCCTGATACAGGACTCCTCCTAGACCCTCTCTGCTGGCATCCACATGTAACTCATATGGCTTGTGCGGGTCCGCATAGGCCAAGACAGGAGCTTGAGTTAGACTCTCTTTTAGCTTCAAGAAAGCACCTTCACACTGACTAGTCCATTCGCCCTGTATGGACTCTCGAGCTTTCCTTGGCCTGGAGCTGACGGGTTTCGGTCAGAGGCTTGCAGCCTTCTTCGGTGTTTTCTTTCTGCAGGAGTTTGTTCAGTGGTTGAGCTATCTTCGCGAATCCTCCTACAAATCTTTGATAATAAGAGCAGAACCCCAAGAAAGATCTAAGTTCAGTGACGTTTCTGGGTCTGGGCCAAGAAGCTACGGCCTCCAACTTCCGAGGATCTGTCGAAACACCTTCTGCTGAGACCACATGTCCCAGATACGTAACAGACGGTAGACAGAATTGGCATTTCTCCAGAGACAGTTTCAATGCCTCTTCGTGGAGCCTCTTCAAGACCTTCTCCAAACGTTGCTCATGCTCTTCCAGAGTCTTTCCAAACACGATTATGTCATCCAGGTACACTAATACTTCAATCAGATTCATGTCCCCGACTGTCTTCTCCATCAGCCGTTGGAACGTGGCTGGAGCCCCCGTAAGGCCTTGAGGCATTCTGTTGAATTCAAAGAACCCAGTGGACAGATGAACGCAGTTTTCTCTTGGTCTTCGGATGCATTGGTATCTGGTGATACCCACTTCGCAGGTCTAGCACGCTAAACCATTTTGCTCCAGACAAACACTGTAAGGCATCTTCTATCCGAGGAGTAGCATATTGGTCTGGGATGGTCCTCCGGTTCAAGGTGCGGTAGTCTATGCATAGGCGGACAGAACCGTTCTTCTTCCGGACCATCACTATTGGAGATGCGTATGGACTCCTGGATCACCTTGGTTCTTTGCAATTCATTCAGCTGTTCTCGCAGATCATCTAAGTCTCCCAGCAGAACTCGTCTTGACCTTTCACGAAACGGCTTGTGCTCTTGTAATCGAATGCGGTGTTCAGTACTTTTAGCTAGGCCTACGTCGAACTCATCTTTCGAGAACAGTTCTCTCCACTTCAAAACTTGAGACTGAAGACGTTTCTTCCACTCGGATGAAATGGGAGCGTCCTTGGGGTAGAATCTTTCATCTGGAATCTCTTTATCCACTCCCCCTCCTAAAATCGGTGGAGAGGGGCGTAGCGGACTCTACCTGCCCGATAGGCATTCGTGCTTTAAGGATTACTGGAAAATCAGACACATTGCACACGCTGACTGAGACTCTTCCTCGTGTTCTCTTCAGAGCTTTAGTGGAGATTATTTCAGGGATTACCTCAACTCCGGCTTCACTCCCATGATTAAAATCGGTCTCCAGCACTACATAGGGGCCTGGTTGCGATCCATTCAACTTGACTGAAGCCCGGAAACTTGCTACTTCTCCTGCTTGCAGAACCTTCTCTGTTCCTTCTAATCTCCATAGGCGCCCCACTTCGGCAGGTGCCTTCTGTTCTTCGACCATCCTCTGATAGATCGGACGTAACATTGGGTGTACTCCTTGAGTAGAACCTTCTTCCAATACGATAGGTGTCAGGAGACGCCGCACCAAATCAGTATTCGTCCCCACTATCATGGAACTTCTATTTGCACCTGAGGGTCGAGGACACACAATGGCCAATGCATCGCAACCTCCCGACTGCCCGATGACTTCGGATCCGATCTCCAATTTCACCTGTAGATACCCGTCATAGGGGAGCTTCTCAGTTCCGATACCCCAGATTTCCAGGTCCTTCAATTTCTGTAGAGGAATGTGCTTCAAATGTTTCTCATAGAAGTCTCGGTAGATCAATGTCACTTGAGCCCCTGAATCCAACAAGGCTTTAGTGTAGACTCCCTCCACTTGGATTGGCACAATAGGAGAAGGACCTATCAGTTGGTCAGGAAACTTGGTGGCGGTATCCGGACACTTAGACCCAGTTTGTTGTACCCTGGCCTTTTTCTTGGCCCGTGTAGGTTTTGGGTGTGCATTGCTTCCCCATGACGTAGGTCCGGATGCTAAGGGAGTGACTCTTTCAGTCCTGGCAGGCTCAGCAGTTGGCCGGACTTTGGGCCCTCTCACCCTCTTAGCCCTGGCTTGATTCTTGGAGCGGGGTTCAATCTCCGGGCACCTAGGTTGCTCCTTCACTGGCGCCCCATGGCGTTTCCCGCCGGTGAGGTAGATAACAGTTCTTTTAAGGCTTTTAACAACTCATCAACTCTATTCCTCTCAGGCTTTCGGTCTTTACATTGGGCGCGGAAGTGGCCCATTTCTCCACAACCAAAACATCTCTTTTTAGAAAGTGGAGACGCAGTCGCCTGTGATTCAGTTAAAGGACCTTGGCTAGACGCCACAGCAACTCCGGTTGTCTGCATGCCTGTAAGGAACCTCTGCATCTCGGCCTGCATCTCTGTCACCCTCATCAACACTCGGCACAGTTCCGCGTGCGCCTGCTGCAATTCGGCTTGAGCTTCCTGTACCTTCTTAACAGTCTAGTGCAACTCACCACGTTCAGAGAGGGGTGATTCTTTGGCAGCCCTCTCCGTGGATTTAAAAAAATCAGGTGCTCTTGCTCGTCCACGTCGGATCCGTAAGTATCCAGTGAATCGCTTTCAGGCTGCAGACCGTCGTTATGCTTACAGGTTGTGCGTAAGCCCTTTCCCCTCGCCTGAAGGATTTTTCCTCCAGTAAAGCCTCCTCCTCTCTGACAGCTCGGATCAGTTCCAGGTACTTCAGTTCCTGATTACCTGCCCTGCTTCTCAGCTGCAGCATCACTGGATCTAGAGGTTGAGAGCCCCTCAGGATCTGTTTTATCCGGATCTTATCCACTTCAGCCGGCTCGGCCCCTTTCTTGAGGAGTATCTGGTGCAGAATCTTATCTAGGCGCCTCATGTATTCGGTCATTCTCTCACCTTTCCGCTGATAGGTGTGTTCGTACTGATATACAAGCTCTGCAGCCTTTTCTGTTCGCCCAAAAACTTCCTCCAAAACGTTTAAATAATCTAAAGCAGTACAGTCTTTTCTACTCAGTTTTAGGTTTCTCACCGCTTCTGACGCAGGTCCTTTTAAGCTCTCGGTGATCCTTTGCTTTTTCTGGGCTTCACGGACGTCCCACTCATCCAGAGCCTGCATCGCCTGTTCTACCCATTCCTCAAAGGTTTTTTCTCCCGCCGGAGTTGGTACGTTTCCTGTAAAATTTCTCAACCGTCGATAACCGAAGTTAGTGTGAGGAGGGCTTGTTCTCTGACACTTAGCCAGCAAATCTCCAATAGCCACTATGAATTCAGGCCCGATCATGGCCAACGGACTGGGCGCGGGAACACTTGCGGATTCGCCACGTGGCGCACTTGGCTGAATCAGTTGGACTTCCACCTCATCGGTCAGCTTCATGCTCGCGCCCTGAAAACATACTGGAACACCCTTTCTCCATTCAAAAAGAACATATGTGTGAGAGGTATCTGTGTTCTTTTTAATGTCCAGAATTAACCCCCGATGGTCTGGTGTCAGCACGGCCACGGCCTGGCGAATCTGATCTTCGGCCCAAGTGTCTGCGGACTATCCATGACTATACAACATTCTAACTGACTACTGTGCTCCTCACACCATTCGGCAACAGTGTCTGGATCCATATTTAACCTTTAGATGCGTTTTTTCCAGAGACTGGATCCCGGAAACGAGCCCCCACGTGTAGCGCTCACTCCCGGAGGAGCCGCTGAAAATGAACCACGGGTCAGTCTCCCCGCACTAGGGAATAAATATACTCCAGCACCGTTGTGGATTTTATAAATTATATAGTTTACTGAAGTAAAAGGCATAAAATAAGACACGGTGTTCGTAGATATATTTACAGTATTTCGTATTGCGGTAAACGCGCAGCGGGAAAAAGAAATGCGAGACTTCGTATTTCTGGAAAACGCGACCGAGCAGAAAAAATATACAAGGATTCAAAATTACGAGAAACGCGCAGCGGAAAATAAAATAAGATGCAAATCTTTTCCCCTTTTTCTGATACCAAGGAGTGAGTCCTGAACAGGTTAAGTCCCGAATTGTGAGTGTATATGTGTGTTATGGTACCCGGGTACTATTCAACTGGCCAGTGAATCTTTTAAGCGATGTCTTCGACTAGTCACGTTGGGGCCCTGTGGGTTTCAGAAATAAACAACAGCGTGCTTGAACTTTTGTGGAAACGGCCTTGGAGGCCTCTCACCCATCCGCTGATCACCCAGGCTCCGCTGACCCAGGACGTCTCTCCGCTTGTCTCCGCGCTGGGATACCGGCTATTGGATCAATATTCAGGCTCTCTGTGTTCCGGCCCGGACTTGTCCAGCTACCGCCTGCTCTCCCATCCGTTGGACTCGCGGTACTCCTTACTCGGGGTCCTCAGCTTGTCTGGAATACACTTGGTGGTGATGGCCGGTGGGTAAGGCTCCTTCTGGCAAGGCAGGATAACCCCACTCGATTCCTGATAGGCCACACTTGCGCTCCGGCCTGGTCACGATTCCGCTCAGCAGCACTGCGTCCTCTTCCATGCACTCCCTGGCGCGTTCTGGCGCGTTCTCCACGAGGCTCAGGATGTACAGCGTCCTGTGTCCCACCCACTTCCTGTCTGTTTGCAAAGCACGCCGGGAAATGTAGTCCCAATGTTCAGTGTCTCTGATCGCGCTTGTCTCCCTCCGGTGGCCAAAAATAGGTACTGCCACAGTCAGATTTAAACACCGCGCTACACTACCATACAGCGGAGACCAAACACACAGGGACCCCTGCTGAGAGGAGACAGAGAGTCTAAGGAGCACAGAGCAGTCCGGGCGCCAGTGCCCATACAAAGAAAGGAGATCCAGCGCTCCCTCATAGTGTCGCTGGCTGTTCATCTATCCGGTGTCTGATTTGAGACACCACCAAATGTGAGTGTGACTTTTTTTCACTTCCTTTTATAATTACAAATACACCACACTGATTCGTATTATGTTTTGTTTGAGGCATAAGGACATTACTTCAGGATAACAACATCAACACAGAAGATTGCCTTCCCTTTATTGACTGTTTGAAAGAAGCACCGATTCCTATACACCATCATGAAGACTTTTTGCATTACCACGGTAGGTAGGGATATATCACCCAGTGAAGGAAATTAGCTGCTGTATTCATTCTCACTTTATCATTTAACTGCTTTTTTCATACGGTACGTTTCACATCCATTCATGTATATGTAAATATATATATACCTTTTAAGGAACCACTAGGTGGTGCCATAATACAGACCCACTTCTAGATCTTCAAAGTTTGTCTCATCTGTTGTTTCCTCTGCGATGGCTGTCATGCAGATCATTGGGGAAAGTGGTCTTTAAACATATAAGTATTTCTTTAAAAAAATAAATCATTAGGTGCGCTTATCTCACACTATGCCTCGTTGATTTGAAGGACCTGTAATTTATGTACGAGGATCACTGAATAATGCAAAGAGGAAATGTGCATAAATAAACTTAAACACCATGGCAAATGTATGACCTATGAATCAAAATTTTATTCAAAGTAATTTCTCTATATCAAAATCCATGCAGCAATGGGTTCTCGCCCCAGGATAGGTAGGCCTTGTAATGAATCTGCACACCCTTAATCTCTCTCCTTGCTCCTTCGTCCTGAGCATATAGGAGCGATGGCACACCAGAACCCCAGTAAAAAACAAGCTGCACAAGTAACTGCAAAACTTACTTAGGGCTCTGTTCTAACCATGGTGCAAACTAGACCAGAATCATTATAGTCTAAGATTGCACCAGGGTTGGACTAGGGCACTTAGTATTTACTGTCATTTGGAGAATTTACAGAGGGCCCCCCCCCTTATATCTTTGCAGCAGTACCAATGGGATTTAACAAGTTCATTACACCACTACGGAGGAATTCTAGCTTTACCACTGTCTGGAGAACCTTATGTCTGTAAACTACACCTTCAGAAGCCAGAAATCGGACTATGCCATTTCTCGAATCCCAGATTAGGAAAATTCACAATACTTGGCATTGAGGCTGAGAAAAGATCCAATTGATGTCTATAGCACTAAGATAAAACAAAAGCCTCTAATGTGTTAATAGATCTTGTTGATCCTAGAACTGAAAACACAACTAGGACACATGGCCCTATACAAACACACCAATTAAAAATGGGACATTGTGAAAACAGTCCCAAGAGAATATTATTATTCTTTATTTATAAAGCGCCAGCATATTCCGCAGCGCTGTACAATAAACACAGTATAGACAGGGTTACAATACATTGAACAACATTTGACAAACAGTACAGGAGGAGATGAGGGCCCTATTCCCGTAGGAACTCACAATCTAGGAGGGTTGGGGTTGGAAACAGGAGGAGAGGACTGTAAGGTGAGAGTGATTGATGGTTGCGTCAGTGAGTTGGGTGGTAGGCTTCCCTAAATAGGAATGTTTTAAGGGAGCGTTTGAAGGAAGAGAAGTTAGGGGAAAGTCTGACAGTACGAGGGAGAGCGTTCCAGAGAGTGGGGGCTGCACGTGAGAAATCCTGCAGTCTATCATGGGAAGAGGTGATGCAGGGAGAAGCTAGGCGCAGGTCACTGTTTGACCTTAGGGAGCGGGCTGGGGTGTATTTGGTGATTAGTGAGGACAGGTAGTGGGGCGCTGAGTTAGTGAGGGTTTTGTAAGTAAAGAATATGCAGTGGATGTGATAAAAATGAGTCTCTGGAGCTGCAGTATATCCAGCTATGCAACAAGAACAAATATAAGTAACCTAGGTCTTAAGTAGAGGGCTTGAAATGGAGAGTATACACCTTGCACCCAAGTAACACAAATAAACCAATGCAGAACGTTATTAATCGTATACACAGTTCCAATAAATACAAATGCGAGGAAATTATGGCAGCATAAAAGTGAGCAGGAGAGAAGGGAGCTCATATATCCTCTAGGAGGCAGCACCAACATCCAATTTAATCCATATACACATCTACATCTCAAATCCAGATAAAACAAATAATCTGCTCCATAAAAGGCAGCTCAATGAATAAAGTATTTCTAAACAGAACAAAAATGGATAATTAAAGGGCCTCTACCACAAAAAATGAAATCTCCTAATTGTGTTCATTTTATGTTGTTCATATCTTACATGTGCTTTGCTATTCTCTTGTTGTTTAGTGAAGAAAATATTTGACTCTATGAGTCACTGGGCGCATTCATTGTGTGATCTTTTGTGTTGTAAACTGCCCCCCACACAGTATCTTTACATCACTTGCTCCTCACTGGGTGGCTTTGGCCATATAATGGAGTCTATGGGTTGATCACTGAATCAAATCATTGTATTGTGTGGGATGTATTCAAAGGACATCACCAGGGGGCAAATTAGAAGTCTTTTAAACTCCCTGTGTTATCTCATTCAGCTGCCAGCTCTTATCTCAGTTAGCCTCGAGAACGATAGACCTCTCCTAGCCTCATCTAAACATTCCCTCTTCCACCTCATTAACAGTTGAATACTGTCATGGAGCTGATGTAACGCTCCATGCTTCAAACCCCAAGAAACTTTATGTTCATTTATATCGTGTGTTTTTAAATATATTTTACATTGTTTTGTTTTAGTTTAATTTAGTTTAGTGTAAAATGGCGTAGCTTTGGTTTTTTTAAATACTTATATTCCTGTAGGTAAATGTGCTTTTGTGTAAAACAGTAAACAAGCTTTACTGCTGTGTAATTTATGCACCAGGGCTTTTCCCATTATCTAGCTGCATATTTAATTCAAGGGATCTGTGATAGTGGTTGTGTTTAATCTGATGTGTTAGAACAATGGATATACAAATGTTGTGTGAGCTGAAGGCTAAAGAATGTAAAGAATGTTTATTGGAAATAACTGACATAATGTAATTAGTATGGGTAGGATGAGGTGCGTCATTTTATGCAAATTATGACTGTTGGACTTCAGCATAAATGGTGGCGTTTTGTTCATTAAAAAGTCAGAGAACTCTCAGAGCTCAGAGAGAGAGAATCCTGTTTTAAAGCATACAGCCGCGCCTGGTGTCTTTATTGCAAACTACGCTACACTCCACACTCACCCTCAGAAGGCAGAGAGCGGCCTTCTGGAGATTCCTAACGGCTCCAGGGCAGAGGAACAGAAGCAGGCAAGTCATGCTGCTCGAGGCGCTGAGGACAGCGCTCCTAGTAGCCGGGCTGACCGCAACGAAGGGGTGTCTGGAGAGCCAGGACAGATGGAAGAGAACGGTTCCTTCACAAATACTGTATCTTAAATAAACAAGAATAGTAAAGAAATGCTTATGCACAGCTTTTGGTAAATGATGCATCATGGGAAAAATCCAGAAAATACAAACAGGAGATATAAAACCTAACTTTATTTTTTTCCTTTTTACATGCAATTACTTCAAACAGAGAAAACAAAACAACAGGACAAATAATCTAGTTACAGATTATGTAAGTGGTAGTGTCCCTTTAATTAATTCACTACATATATCACCAGCATATACCTTGGTGTTCAACAGCCTACATACCCATATACCTCACTCTAATATCAATGGCAATATGCCAACATCTCTAAGAAAGCAAGCCAGTCATCAGAATGGTCCAAACTCAATTATTCAAATATCATGAAAAGGGAAATAGAAACCACATAAAGGAGTAGGACTCCCTAATTCTTAGAATAGAGTGTAGGTTATAGACACAATAATGGAGTCCAACTGAAAAATCACCCCCTTTCAACCAGTGGCGTAGCACGGGGGGGGGGGCGCACAACATTTTCTGTTGTGAAAAGGCTAAACAATATTCGGTATCTGAAATACAGGGTGAGTTTACTGTATTAGTGGAGCATAGCTGTGCAGACATTGCACGTTACTTTATGTGTTTAACCCCTTCACCACTAAAGGGGATATTCAGAGAGGTCCGAAATGTAGCCGGACACTGAAATTCAGTCTACGGTGACACTTCGGCCACTCGGCTATTTAGAGAGCAGGCAGTTCTCCAAATTTGGGCAAAATGGCTGCACGTACGGTGCCTGTTCGAAGGCAGTGAAATACCCCATAGGGAAGCAGTGGTTAATCTATTCAGAGAACACCTAACAGCAGTGAAAAGTTGCCGAAATGCCCTGCTGTTTGGTGCTTTCATTCAGCAGGTTTATTCAGGGGAACCCTATAGAAACATAGAAAAATGTCGGCAGATAAGAACCTTTCGGCCCATCTAGTCTGCCCAATTACATGGATACTTTACCTGGATTTATCTTTTGTTTAGGGTAGCCTTATCCCTATCCCATGACTGCTTAAATTCAGTTACTGTTTTGGCCTCTACCACTTCAACTGGAAGGCTGTTCCATGTATCCAACACCCTCTCAGTAAAATAATGCTTTCTGATGTTACTTTTAAACCTTTGCCCCTCTAATCTAAGACTATGTCCTCTTGTTTTGCTACTTTGTTTCCTTTTAAATATACTCCCTTCCTCTACCTTGTGGGTTCCCTTTACGTATTTAAATGTTTCTATCATATCTCCTCTGTCTCGTCTTTTTTCCAAGCTGTACATGTTAAGATCATTATGCCTTTCCTGGTAACTTTTCTCCTTCAAGCCGTACACCATTTTAGTAGCCCTTCTCTGAACTCTCTCTAAAATGTCTATATCCTTCTGGAGATACGGTCTCCAGTACTGCACACAGTACTCCAAGTGAGGTCTCACCAGTGCTCTGTACAGTGGCATGAGCACTTCCCTTTTCCTACTGTATAGGTTTCAATGTTAAAAATACTCCCATTTTAATCCAATATCTAGTAAACCGTTTATTATTTTATTCTGCTGTAAAAAGTCTCTTGATTTATAGATTTTTTTAGGATCTTTTAGACATTTTTGGGGATTTTATGGGCAAATTTCCATTTTTTTAAAATGTTTTTTTTTTCTTTTTACTGTAACTGCCCTTTTTGTTATCATATCATTCTTATATGTAAACTAGCTTTTTTTTTTTTTGCAATAAAGTTTTTATTGGTTTTCTCCGCTTTTGTACATAATAAAGCAATGACATTACTGTACATAAGGATCTAAGATATCTGCATGGACACAAGATAGGAATGTACATAACGTCAAAAACGGTTAATAAAAGGGAACATTCAACTGGGGAAGGGTAACAGTACTATATTCACATTGCAAACCTTTTAACTAAATTACTATATCAGCTGATTCTCAGGTATCGATACGTGAGGTGCATGAGTGTATGAATATGTCAGAAACCGTGAAGTATTTTCGGGAAGACCTTCATATTGGTGGCACTGATCGGTCAGCCACTTGTGCAGCCTATGAGGCCTTTTCTCCTCCGATATTTATTCTACCACCGGGGCTAGTTGTGGAGTGTAGTCTCGCGATCTCTTGGCCCGAAAATCTAACCACCAGTACCATGTGACATGATATTTATCGTATCTACTGCTCTTGGAGAAGAACATCTCTTCCATTTCTCGAACTCCCTCCACTGCCTGTATCCACTCCCATATCGTAGGTGGTGTGACCAGGCGCCACTTCCTGGGAATCAAAGATTTGGCTACATTAAATAATTGTATGGCCAAAGAGTTCCTGTATGTGAGTGTCGGGATAGGGACTAAGTGAAAGAGTGCAACCAGGGGTGAGGGGTCTAAGTCCAGACCCGTGATCTCATTGACTATTGTAAATACAGAATCCCAGTATGATCGTATCATTGAGCATTCCCACCATATGTGTACAAACGTACCCGGCGATTCGCGGCATCGCCAGCATGTCTTGTCTGTTGTTGAGTATATTTTATGTAGGCGTGTAGGTGTCAGGTACCAGCGCATAAGAAACTTATAGTGTGTCTGTTGGATATGCAGACTCCTAGAGGCATGTGCTGCGGTCTGAAATATTAAACCCCAGTCTTCATCTGAAATGTCGGTATCTATGTCTCTGTTCCATCTTCCCGCATACGAGGGTAGACCTGGTGTAGAAGCATCTAAAAGAGAACCATATATAGTGGATAACAGATGTGGAGGACGCGGGTCCCTTGTGCACAGGGTTTCAAAGGGTGATTCGTCAGTCCGTAGCGTTTGTGTGGGTCCTAGTGATTGTATAAAATGTGTGAGTTGTTGGTAACGGAAGTGGGTTAAAGGGGTGATCTTGTCCTGTCTTAATATGTGTGATATGGGGCGTGGTGCTGCGTTGGCCATGCATGTTGCTAAGGTAAGATAGGGACCTTCCAGTTCTAAAGGGAGGAAATGATGAGACATCCCATCTGGGAACAGCGGATTGAATGTCAGTGGGGTGAGTGGAGAGGGATGTGTGGAAAGGGATAGAGACGTTTTTAATATCCGCCACCTGCGAAGTGTGGGAGTTATCAGTGGGTTAGGAGAAGATATAAGTTTAGTTAGCGGTGCGGTCTGCCAAGGGAGTGTGGTTATAGGGATTGTTAGGCATTTCTGTTCTAATGGAACCCAAAGTTTAGTCGGTGGGGACATAGACCAGTCGCTTATTTTAAGGAAAAGTGCAGCCGTGTGATATAGCTCTATGTGCGGTAAGCCCAATCCCCCTCTGTTGCGGTGACGTGTCATATCTGCATATGAAACCCGAGGATGTGTGTCATTCCAAATAAACTTAATTAGGTTTGTCCGTAAGAGAGCAAAAAATTTAGGAGGGACTCCAATTGGTATTGTTTGAAAAATGTACAGAAATCTAGGGAGGATATTCATTTTCAGTATATTTATTCTACCCAACCATGAGACATGCGGAATTTTCCACCTTCGTAGATCTTGGGATATGGTCTGTAATAATGGTTCGTAGTTAGTGATATATAGTTGTGACAAATCGCTAGGAAGTGCCACTCCCAAGTACCGTATCGATCTATGTGCCCATTTAAAGGGATAAGAAGTGACTATAGCTTTTTTCATCCGCTCATTGATTCTCACCCCCAACACTTCACACTTGGATAGGTTTATCTGAAAATTAGAGAGCGTCCCATATGTGTCCAATTCTGCCATTAGGTGTTTCAGGGATACCAAAGGATTTGTAAGGGATAGAAGAATATCATCGGCAAATGCTGCGACTTTGTAGTGGTGAAAGGGGAGAGGGTGGCCGTGGATGGAGGTATTATCTCTAATCCTCTGGAGGAGTGGTTCTAATGTGAGGATGAATAGAAGGGGCGACAGCGGGCATCCTTGTCGGGTACCATTCCTTATGTCGATATCAGGGGAATACGTGCCATTGACCCTCAAAGAGGCCCTCGGCACACTGTAGAGATTCCGAATCCAGGTTAACCATTTTGGCCCGAATCCTAGAATCTTCAGAGTCTCGTAGAGAAATGTCCAGTCCACTCTATCAAAGGCCTTTTCGGCGTCGATGGAGAGAAAAACAGTCGGCGTGTGTGTGGCATTGGCGAGATGTATAAGATTAATTGCCCTTAATGTGTTGTCTCTCGCCTCGCGAGTGGGGACAAATCCCGTTTGATCTGGATGGACTAGGCCTGGGATGAAGGCGTTTAGTCTAGTCGCCAGCATTTTAGTCATTATTTTAATATCTACGTTTAAAAGAGAAATGGGTCTGTAGTTGGATACCAATGTGTGATCCCTATCTGGTTTGGGAATTAAAGCTATATGAGCGCGCAGAGTGGCATGGTCTAGGGAGGTAGAGCCATCTAAGGCGTTTAGCAGCGCAACAAATTTAGGGCCTAATAATGTACGAAATGTCTTGTAATACGCTACAGTAAATCCATCAGGACCGGGGCTTTTTCCTGCTTTCATGGAGTTAAGCGCTATGGAAAATTCGTCCAGTGTAAACGGGGTGTCTAGTGCCGATGCCGATTCAGGGGCTAGGACAGATTGAAGAGAATCTCTTAAATAAGAGCAGACGTCGCCCTCTAAGGGTGGGGAATCTCGTAGCTGGTAGAGAGAAGAGAAATATTTATGAAAAGCTGCAGTTATGTCTTTGGTAAGATGTAGGTCCCTGCCATCCGTCTCTCGTATTTTAGGGATGTACGTAGCTTGGCGACGTTGTTTCAAAGTGTGAGCCAAGAGACGACCGCATTTGTTGCCTTGTGTGTAATAAGTGTGTTTCGTGAGCAATAACGATTTAAAGGCCTGCTGGGACAATAGGGAGTTTAGCTTTGCTCTCTGTTCTGTGAGATCTTTAAATGTATCTAGGGATTGACATGCTTTGTGGGCAGTCTCCAAATCGTGTATGCGTTGAAGAATATCATCTAGGGTCGCCCTGTGTTCCCTTTTACGTTGTGCTCCAATCTGAATAAGATTGCCTCTGAGGACACACTTATGAGCTTCCCACAGAGTTGGCAAGGATATCTCTGGGGTGGAATTTTCTTCAAAATATTGATTGATCATGTCATGAAGGTTTTGGCGGATTACAACATCCCTAAGTAGTGATTCATTTATACGCCATGTGCGGTGCGGAGGTGGAGTGGCTTGAAAATCCACCCACATCATCACCGGTGCATGGTCTGACCATGTAATGGAGTCTATTTTAATTTTTGTCAGGTAGTGTAATTGGTGGTGGGGAATCAAGAATGTATCTAGTTGGGAGTACGAGTGGGCCGCTGCGGAATAGAAAGTGTAGTCTTTTACAGTGGGGTTTAGGGCCCTCCAGCCGTCCACTAATTGGTGTTGATGGAGAAGGGTCAGGAATCTGCCTCGTAGTGAGTCATCCACAGAAGGGGTCGGATGGACCCCCTCTCTGGAGGAGTCGAGAGATATATTGAAGTCTCCGCCACAAATCAGTAATCCCTCCCTGAATTTGTCCAGTTTGGACAAAATAGATCGCATTGCTGCACATTGACCCTTGTTAGGCAGATAAATATTAGCAAAAGTAACTAACTGGCTGCCCAGTGTACCCTTAACGAATAAAAATCTGCCATTAGGATCAAGTTGTTGGTGTACTCCAGTAAAGGAAATATGACGAGCAAGAAGTATCGCTACACCACGTGATTTAGATACAACATAGTTACTGCAAAAGCATTGGGAGTAATAACGGGATTGTAATGAGGGGGCTGCGTCTTCCCTAAAATGCGTCTCCTGCAAAAAGACTATATCACCACCCTGTCTGTGTAGGTCTGTGAGTGCTATTCGTCTTTTCTGGGGAGAGTTCAGGCCCCGCACATTGAGCGACAAGAACTTCAGCTGGGTCATACTACAAACACTAATCGTGCACCACTTGTCAAGTAGTCGGTGTGTCTAGAGAGCGCACCTGCCGATTCCGCACGATACCCAAAGAAAGTCAACCGTAGGTATTCGTAACCTATCTACACGAAGTAATATGCAATGTGTCAAGTAAGAAGGAACACAAAAAAAAAAAAAAAAAAAACAGTACGAAAAATAAGTAAAAGACGTCGGTGTAAGACCTGCGATACCTTATCCAATCGTCCAGGTTTTAAGGATAGCTTCCCAACTGTCACGTTAGGGAGAGCTAAAAGTCACCGCAACTTGGGGGGGGGGGTGAGAAGGTGAATGTGTGAGTTTGCTGGGTGGCGAGGGCACCAAACTAGAAAAACAAAATTTTGCTAAATTCGGCGGACAATCCTTCGGTTAGAGCATCTATATATGGATCGAAACCCCGATCAGGAACTTCCAATAACTTCAAATAAAGGGGTGCCTGTAGTGAAGGGGTGATTGAAGGACCTTATTCTGTAGGCCTTCTAAAGTCTACTCCTACCTTTTTACACAGTTAGTCATAGACGTATCCGGAGCAGAGGAGAGTAGTGAGTGCGACTCGGGTCTGAGTGCGTTAGTCGCACCTCGATCATTTTTGGACGGTGTCTGCCATCGCTGGCGTTGAGGTTGAGTGGTGGTGTCGAGTCCAGCGATGCACCCCCGTACCAGTCCGGTATGTGTACTTCCTCCAGCGCCAGAGCAGTTAAGAGTGGGGGCAGGTCTGCTGCGCAGGTGATGACATACTGATGACCCTCCAGGGTCGTCGACAATGCAAACGGATAACCCCATCGGTATTTCACCTGGCGCTCTCGTAAAGCATCCGTTAGGGGTTTTAACAATCGACGAGCTTGCAGTGTGCTCCAGGACAGATCTGGGTACAGTTGTATAGTGTTGCCACGTGGATCTTTAAGGTCCTGTCTACGAGCAGCTTGTAAAATGTCCTCTTTTTGTCTATAATAGTGTAAGCGGCAAATGACATCTCTGGGTGCCGTATTCGGGGCTCCTTTCGGTTTTAGTGAGCGGTGTGCTCTATCAAAATGCATTGGAGTATCTGGGGGTTTTCGGAGCAGTTTATTGAAGATATATCTCAGTATGTCCATAAGTTGTTCCTTACCATCTTGCGCTTCCGGGAGACCTCTGATACGGAGGTTGTTGCGCCTTCCCCTATTATCTTGGTCGTCCAGGGCTCTATGTATGCTCTGCAGGTAGTTATTGTGAGAAACCAGACCTGCTTCCAGGTGTGCCAGTCGATCTTCCACTGCATCTCTGTCCTCCTCCAATTGCATTACTCGGGCTCCTACTTGGCGGACATCTGCGTCCATAGCCTCCAGTCGGGCCGAAAAAGAGGTCTCCAGCCTTCCCATCATGTTTTCCATATCACCTTTTGTGGGTAAGGAACGGAGAATATCTCTCACTGAATCTTCGGTATCGTCCTGCGGGTCCACGCTGTTTACTGGTGAGGCTGCGCGGGAGGTCCGCGCTGTCGGCGCCATTTTGGATCCGCGTGGTGTGTTGCCGGTCACGGCTTGCTCTTTAAAATATTGCGCGATTCCGTCGGTTTGTGGGGCAGGTAGCGGGTCCTTCAGCCTCTGGACCGATTGGTTTCTTTTTTTATGGGTCATATCACCCTCTTCCCGTCCGAATTGCCCTCGTTAAAGCTGAACGGTGCCGGAGCTCTCTCACACAGCCTCCATCTTCCTCGGCAGTTAGCTCCGCCCCCCGTAAACTAGCTTTTGCCCGTGGCTTCGCTCACGTGGATTTAATGATTTGTTAATTTTTTTTTTAAAAGAAACTGAGATGTAGGTATACTGTTTAAAAGTGTTCAACCCGCCCCCCCCCTTTCTTAAACCCCCATTTGGGATTTTTGGAAAATGGTAAAACACATGTTTTTTATTATACAGGAGGATTGTATACACCAAATTTCACACCTGTAACATCTGTGATTCTTGAAAAATAGGTATACTGATAAAAGTATTCACTCCCCTATTTAACAACCCCCCCGCCGTTGCATTTTCGGAAAATCTTAAAATATGTGTTTTTTTTATTTTTCAAGACAAATTTACATACCAATTTTCAGGCCTGTAACATCTTTTTTTTTTTAAATCTAGGTATACTGATGAAAGTATTTAGCCCCCCCCTTTTGCCTACATCATAAAAACAGTGCACCTTCAAAATTTCACGTTCCTAGGTTAACCGGTTTCAGCTGGGCTTTGAGGAGTCAGTCAGTCAGGACTTTCGCGTTTATGATAAAAATATTCAACCCCCGTTTTTGCCACCCCAAGGAATTTTCAGAAAATGGTGAAATAATTGTCAAGATGAATCTAAATACAGATTTTCACATCTGTAACATCTTCTGTTTTTAACATATAGGTATCCTGTTTAAAATATTGTGAAGTAAATGGTAAGCGCCACACAACACGCCATATCCACCCAAACTCCACTGCTACACCAGTAGGTAGTGGTTTCCCCCACACCATAAAATATAGACAAAATATTACGTATCCTGGTGAGCGCAAATGAATGCTCTGTGGTTCGGATGTCTCATGCAGGCCCGCAATACATCATATGGTTATGATGAAGAAGCAAATACAAAAGATCATTGTGCAAACTGCAAGGAATATTTTTAGAGTTGATAAAAATGTATAGTTTCACCACTCACAAGCGTAGAGCCCCAACACTGGCTCTGAGTGGGATCTCGCCTCTGGGTAATTAGTCTTCCTCCTTGTTAGCAGGTGACCCCCACCTTTGCGTAGCAATTTTTCTTCAAAACATTGTTTATCCTCCCACGCTTTCATAAATATACTTAGAAATATATACTTTCCTAGTGTAAATCTTTCTTAATAGTGAGCATAATTGTTTTGCTGATTCAAAACTTACGCTTGGTGGAGCTACCAAAGCTCAAGTAGGAACGCCCATGGATTTTTTGTAGGGAAAATCCAAATAAAAAACCGCTCTGGATACCGGGACGTGGTCTTTAAAAGGTTTATTAAAACAAAGTTAAAATAAACAATGAATCATAACTTCCAGGACGCGTTTCGCTGCTATACAGCAGCTTCCTCAGCTGGTAAGTTTAAAGATTAAATTTTTCTGGTGTATATACCCTTTATTAATTAAAAAAATTAGCCACTCATGTTCCCGATTGATCCAAATCTCTGTCCGGTGCGCACCGCCATCTTGCACATGCGCCGCGCTGCTTCCTGCATTCCACAATGGTGTCAAAGCTGTGTCTTAGACGTGGCCAATTTGCGCATGCGCCGTCTCAACTTCCGCGTTCCAAGGTGGTTACCGATGTCCATCGTACTTTGCCATATTGAGAGAGTGCGTCTTTAGTATCTCTTCAAGCAAGCTGAATCCTGGTTTTTGTGCACATTTTCGCTAAGGTAATGTGCGGCGGCGGCCTGCTCAATCGTTTTGGGCTCGGGCCACAGCGGGAACCTGCAGACCTCTGCTCTGATTGGCTGACCCTAAATGGAGCTGAATTGCATGCAGGGACTAGTAGTTCTCACAGACTTTTGCTGATTTCAATTACCAAAACTGAATTACAGTCTTTTTATTATTCCACTTGCTTGTACCTTAGCTGACCATTCTGTACCTCTGCAGTTTGACTTGACACATATGATAATGATATATTACACAGGTCTACATTTGAAAAAAAAATTCCTGCTGACCTAAGTATTTTTGCTGGTTTTACCCAAATGAAAGGTGCGGATTCCAGATATGAAGTAAAAAAATACGCAATGGGGCAATTTTTTTCACAAATAAGGAATGCTTTATTAAAAGGTGTTAAAATCAAATATCAGGGATAATAATAAATTCCGAAGAAATTCCGAGGAAGCGATAACCCGTAATATATTTAATTCAAGCAAAAAACGACTATGTCATCTAACCAAGAGAGCAATAAGAGCAATAGCTATTTATTTAAGTTTTAATTTTGAGGAAGGAATCTTCTCTTTTTGGATGCTCTGGTATAGTTATGATCACGGTTGTCAGAAAAACGTTCCTCCTCGTAGTAGAGAAGAATATCTCCCTTATGATTGTGGTACTAATTAAAATTAACCTTTATTGAGCCTATAAGTATGTTAATGTGACAAGGAAATTGTTGGTTTTTATGTCAATCATGACAGGAATCATGCTGCCAGTTTACAACTAATTTAGTTGAGCCTGTATGGCTGGTAATTACTGATTATATTGTGGTGGTCACTATCGATGGGGTGTTTGTAGCCCAGTGTGTGTAAAGGTTGAAAATAATTTGTTTTGCTGCCCAGAGTGTGAAAAGTTGGGGGGGGGGGACAAAAACATTTTTTGAGGGAAGTATTGATTTCTACCAATGTTTCTGTGCACCAGCTAGAATTTTCCTGTTTGGTTACCCATATTTATAATATAAACTGGAAAATTAACCATCTACGGCATTATTTTGTTAATGTGTCCTGTCTATATATGATTTGAATGTTGTGGATTATGAATGTCCTGGTACTGGATTATTAGGGAGCTACAACCCTCATACGGTTGTGTTCAAAATTATTCAACCCCCAATGCTGTAAAGGGTTTAAGGGAATTTAGTGTACATTTGTAATTGTATTCAGAATGAAATCCTACAAGGACTTTTTAAAGAACCATATGCAACTAAAATGACATCAATTGGTTTTGTAATACAGTAGTAAATGTTTCTTTTGTGAATTCTTCATTGACACAATTATTCAACCCCTTAAAGACTACCACTCTGAAGAACAGAGGTTCATTCAAGTGTTTTCAATCAGGTATTGAAAACACCTGTGGATGTCACGGAGCAGCAATAAAGCATAATAAGCGCCAATTAGGCAGCTTTAAAATGACTGTGATACTCAGCTCCTTCTAGACATTTACTGGTGTGGTTACAAACATGGTGAAGTCAAGAGAATGGTCCAGGAAGACAAGAGAAGAGGTGATTACTCTTCACAGGAAGGGCAATGGCTATAAGAAGATTGCAAAGATGTTAAACATACCAAGAGAGACCATAGGAAGCATCATTCGCAAATTCAAGACAAAGGGCACTGTTGAAACGCTACCTGGTCGTGGCAGAAAGAAGATGCTGACTTCGACTGCTGTGCGCTACCTGAAGCGTAGAGTGGAGAAAAGTCCCCGTGTGACTGCTAAGGAACTGAGAAAAGATTTGTCAGATGTGGGTACTGAAGTTTCAGCTCAGACAATACGGCGCACACTGCGTAATGAAGGCCTCCATGCCAGAACTCCCAGGCGCACCCCCTTGCTGTCTCCAAAGAATAAGAAGAGTCGACTGCAGTATGCCAAAAGTCATGTGGACAAACCACAGAAGTTTTGGGATAGTGTTCTGTGGACTGATGAAACAAAATTAGAACTGTTTGGGCCCATGGATCAACGCTATGTTTGGAGGAGGAAGAACAAGGCCTATGAAGAAAAGAACACCTTGCCTACTGTGAAGCATGGCGGGGGGTCAATCATGCTTTGGGGCTGTTTTGCTTCTGCAGGTACAGGGAAGCTTCAGCGTGTGCAAGGTATCATGAATTCTCTTCAGTACCAGGAGATATTGGATGACAATGTGATGCAGTCCGTCACAAACCTGAGGCTTGGGAGACGTTGGACCTTTCAACAGGACAATGATCCCAAGCATACCTCCAAGTCCACTAGAGCATGGTTGCAGATTAAAGGCTGGAACATTTTGGAGTGGCCATCGCAGTCACCTGACTTAAATCCGATTGAGAACCTCTGGTGGGACTTAAAGAAAGCAGTTGCAGTGCGCAAGCCTAAGAATGTGACTGAACTGGAGGCTTTTGCCCATGACGAATGGGCGAAGATACCCGTAGATCGCTGCAAGACACTTGTGTCAAGCTATGCTTCACGATTAAAAGCTGTTATAACTGTAAAAGGATGTTGTACTAAGTACTAAGATTGAATGTCACTTGGGGGTTGAATAAAACTGATAATGATGTGAGCACAGAAAAGACATTTGTGGTTATTTCATTATAAATGTTATGTTATATTTGTCTGACCTACACGTGCCTCTTTGATTTAATTGTAAGCAAGATGACTGAATGATCAAAATCAATGTCAAACTGGCCAAAACACTCAATTTCAGTGGGGGTTGAATAATTTTGAACACAACTGTATGACAAACCACATGCACCTTGTTGAATAATTGTTTGTTACTTGTTTGGTGTACAAATGCACATTTTTAAATAATTAAAATAAAAGGTTAATTTTTATTAGTACCACAACCATAAGGTAGATATTCTTCTCTACTACAAGGAGGAACGTTTTCTCTGTCTACAAAATTGAGTGTTTAATCACTTTCTCCTAAATATTAATGTTCTCAATCTAGTAGGCACTCCGGCTGGAGATCTACTTTGTTTAATGATCACAGTTGTCACACTGTAAACACCAGCAGTAGTCTGCCATCATGTTTGAGTTCCATCTGCCTTGATATCTACGTTCCATGGTCTTGATGGAAGCGTTCTCCTTGTTCTTCACTCATAGCTCCAAGATTTGAAGGGAAGTAGTTCAGGTGGTTATGAAGAAAATGCAACTTAACACTCATGTTTGCTCCCAGTCTTCGAAAAAAAATATTTACCAGGCAGAAGTAGCAGTCATCAACATGGTTTTGAGGCTCACGCCACACCATTGGAACTGCAAAGCTAAGACTTTTTCTCTGACCTTTAGTCCACTGTCTGAGGTTTTCAACACATGTTCTGTACACTTTATGTGGTGCCCAAGGTTTTTCCTGGTCACCCAATTTAACTTCGAAATATGCATGATAAGCTTTATGCACAAATTCAGATACATTGCTCCTTTGTTTGGGTGTTGTAAAACAACCACAGATGTAGCAAAACTTGTCAGGCTCAATCTTGCACCGTCCACGAAATGTTTGAGCGTGGGATGACATATTCCACAGAAAAATATTTAACAGAGTTAAATTTGCTGCGAATTGTAAGTCTCATGAACGAATGAATGCTGCCGTTGGTTTCACGCTGCTTATATAGGTCTATAGCCATAAAATGCTGACGTCTGCAGTTTTAAACTGCCTATTAAGCTGTCGTACTATTAACCTCCCTGGTGGTCTAATTTTTTAAAAATTTTGTGTCTAAAAGCGTCTCAATTTTTTTTTTAAAGGAAAAGTGTTTTTGTACATAGTTAGCCAGTAATAATTAGGAATCACGCACTGAAATCCGTGCAATCTAGAGTTCTTACTGGTAAAATCCTTTATAAATAAATAAATAAAAAAATAAAAAAAAAATAGTAAATACACTGAGTCCGATAAAGTTTGAAACACGAAATAATAATTTATTATCCCAAAAATAATTATCCAAAATAATGCAAATAAATGATATTCAATAAAATAAAAAACAAAAAACACTGAAATCTGTCTGAAAACAAGAGTAAGAGGATGTATGGTCTATTTCTTATCCTGTAGTGCCACCCAGTGGCCGTTCATAAACATTGCACTTTGGATTACAGTATTTTATGAATTGTTTATAAGTTTGCTGATGGTTCCCGCCCACCCTGCACAGTGTGACTCGCAGGGAGCCTTCCAGGAAGCAGCTCGCCGCGATCACACTGCGGGGGACAGCGAGGGAGCCAGGAGGAGGTGAGTAAACATCCAGCCCGAGTGTGGCTCAGGGTTACCGTTCACGGTAGCGAAATTTAACCCCGAGTCACACTCGGGAATACCGCCAGGGAGGTTAATTAGTTATACCCACTGCAAATTCAGCATATCTTTTTGCACATTCTTATCTTTTTGCATATTCAACAAAGCTAAATAATTATAATACATAATGCTACGTTTTTACTGTAATAGTTTATCAGTAAACAGCGTTTTGCGGGAAAACTGGACCTGACTGGAGGAAACGGGCGTGGCTTTTGGATTCAGCACACCAAAATGCATAAAGATCATATGTTATCTTCAAGTCAGCAAAATTGATGTAGGCCTGTGTTATGAATCTGCCGATGGTGGATCATGCGTCCTCTGTGCTGTGCAATAAGAGGCGAGTGTAGATTCTTTTTGAATAATTGTTATTTTTAAGTGATTTTGCAAACTCACAACATATCTATCCTCATGCTATGAACAAAAGTACACATGTGGCTGGTTTTGTTGATGGGAGTTGTGTGTGTTGGGGTGGCTGGTTTTGTGTGATAGGAGTTGTGTGTTGGTGGCTGGTTTTGTGTGATGGGGTTGTGTGTTGGTGGCTGGTTTTGTGTGATGGAGTTGTGTGTGGGTGGTTTTGTGTGATGGGAGTTGTGTGTGTGGGTGGCTGGTTTTGTGTGATGGGGTTGTGTGTTGGTGGCTGGTTTTGTGTGATGGAGTTGTGTGTGGGTGGTTTTGTGTGATGGGAGTTGTGTGTGTGGGTGGCTGGTTTTCGTGTGATGGGAGTTGGGTGGGTGGCTGTTTTTTTGTGATGGGAGTTGTATGTGTGTGCGCTGGGTGGCTGGTTTTGTGGTTTGGAGCTTTGTGTGTGCGGGGGTCGCTGGTTTTATGGATTGGAGTTGCTGAGCAGAGAATGAGTGTGTCTTGCAGGTATGAGATGCTGCTATGGTCTTTTTTCTTTACTATTCCAGTTTTTTAAGACTCCCTCTTCCCTGTCCCTGTTTACCTTGGGCTGCTTATTCCCTGGTGATGCAGTGAATGCAGCTTGTCCCCCTCTATGCAGGCCCTCAACAGGAGCCTGGCAGCTCAGTGACACATTTCTGATCACTGCAGTGCCGGTTAAGGAAAGGTCCATTTTAAACAGCAGTAAGCAGACAGGACTTCATATTCTGCTGATACCCCCACCTTTACCTGCCGTTTACTGTCATCTTCTCTCTCCGCACACAAATCACATCCCCCTCCCCTCTCCTAAAGCTGCTGCAGGGCAGGAGAGGAGCTATGGCAGGAGGAGAGGGGGATTTTTATTCTCCTAATGCAAACACCCTGCTCCAATGCTCGTTGTTTGAGAACACAGCTCAAAGCTGACACACAGTGACAGTGGCACTTCCTAGTACCCCCTAATGACACCCCAATAATCACTGGTACCTGGGATGGCCCGCCGCCCCCCACCTCTCCCCTAAGTACGCCACTGGAGCTCTGTGATATGCTCACACACAAATTTTGGCGTACTACCAACAAGTACGGTGCTGTTTGAAGGCAGTGCAAAACCCCATAGAGAAGTAATGGTTAATCTATTCAGAGAACACCGAACAGCAGAGAAATGTCAGTGAAATGCCCTAATGTTCGGTGGTTTCATTCAGCAGGTTTATTCAGGCGAACCCCATACATTTCAATGTTAAAAATATTCCCGTTATTATGCAATATCTAATAAACAATTTATTATTTTAATCTGCAGTAAAAAGTCTATTTATTACAAAGTACTGGATTGGTGTTTGGATTACAGGGTTTACATTTTTGTGTGGTGCTCCACTCTTCTTTGATTTACATCTCTTTATTTATTGATTTTTTTTTAGTACCTTTTAGGCTAATGTCAGACGATCGCAGTCAGAGCGCACTCTGTGTGCGTGCGGGCGTGCATAACAGACAGACGTACTGACGGAAGATACTGTAGACACCACACGATCTGTTTTTCTTGACAGATGTAGATAAAAAGGGAACTATGGGAAATAAAATTATTATGAAAAATGATAAAAATTTGAAAAGGATATGAAAAGCCATTTTTTGCGTCAAGGTGCTGGACGTCACAAATGCGCTGCATCTGACATCTCATCACTCACACAGAACGCTACGCGCACATATGAATAATTTAAAAGATGGTGCATAACGCACCATCATATTTTTAGTGCAGCTGGAAAAGATACATCTAACGGATCTATCCGAAGGAAAATAATACCATGTTTGTAACTGGAATCAAGAAATGTGTGGAATTTGTTAATATAGGGAAATCCCTGAGACGCATATTTTATTGGCTTGTGCCTAGGGATTACTTTGTAACTGATTAAATCAACCACGAGTTCATTTGCTGAACTAATAAACAGCTAAATTAAAGCAGAAACAGAACGCTGAAAAGAAAATACTTTACTGGCATATCATAGTGACTGCGTACAGGGTGAATGCACTTCAAAGTAATGTTAAAATCCTGGTGTGATGGGCATCATTCAACAACTGTGAACACATACATGAAGTTATATGGCTCTTTTTGCAAAAGCTGGCTTTAACGTTTAATCCTTTGCGTGGTATACGGTTACACAACACACTGCTTTGCGAACCCTCGGTTTGGTCCTCAAATGGTTATGTTTTCGCATACTTTAGAAACCTAATGACTTGAGATTTTTAACCCGGCCCTGGTTTCTTGGTTATTTGTCTCCCATGTAAACATTGCACACTTTCACGGTTATTCATCTGGAGTGCTACTGTAAGGTAAGATCATAGATTTTTGGAAAGTATTAAACGGGACTTTTAGGTATGGGAAGGCACTCTTTTACCATTGAACACTGGTTATTTTTCAGCTGTACTTTATATAGATATTAACTGTTAATAATAGCAGAGACAATAAATGGGTAGTCAAGCCTTTGTTAATCCTGATGTTGGTGGAATAAATTGTAGTTTACATCAAATCCAATACATATGGAACAAGTAATGTCACTAGAAGTTAAACATGTGCTTTCATCACTGCTCTACTCCCCATCAACCATAATGCCAAACAAGTCGCTATTATTTATTTATTTATAAAGTATTTTGCCAGGAAGGATACATTGAGATTTCTCTCGTTTTCAGGGATGTACTGGGTTCAAGAGCATTGAAATGTTACAGTCGTTATGGAAATACATAGTAATAAAATGCAAGATATTAAAAACAAAACAACACAAATATACAGATTAATACAGAAAATAAATATGTAGGAAATATATTCACTATGTTACATGTTTACAGGTGCATTCTGTATCGAGGTATGTTAATAGGGAGCTCTTGAGTGACTTTAGACTGGGGGAAGATTTGATGGCGTCTGGGAGGTTATTCCATAATTGCGGTGCTCTGTAGGAAAATGATCATCGAGCCACGTTCTTTTTGTATTGTGGTATTGTAAGTAAGGTGCAGGTCCTGGATCAGAGGTTATAGGGTGAGGGAACTGCTGGGGGAAGCAGCATATTCAGGTAGGGTGGCAGCTTCCCAGAAAATCTCCAGGTTGGAAAGGTGAAGGGTGCATCTAGAGTCCAGCGACGGCTAGTTTAGCTCTTTTAACATGTCACAATGGTGGGTCATGTAGTTCCATTGTAGCGCAAAGTGGCAGAATGAGTTATACAATGTAGTAAGTTTCTGTAGGTGTGTTTGCGGGCAGCTGCATACACTACATATCCGTATTCAATAGTCGGCACAAGCATTTGTTGTACAATCAGCTTTCTTACCGCGGGGCTCAGGCATGATTTGTTTCTGTACAGGGCACCTAGTTTGGGGTAAAGTTTAGATGAGAGTTTTTCGATGTGGGGGCCAAAGGCTGGATTTGGGTCTAACCACATATCTAGATATTTGAGAGAACTGACTGTGGTCAGCGTGCCATTTGATTTTGTCCTGACACATAGATGGGGATTTTGCAATTTATGTACAGTTGCAAGAAAAAGTATGTGAACCCTTTGGGATTACGTGGAGTTTTGCATGAATTGGTCATAAAATGTGCTCTGATCTTCATCTAAGTAACAACAATTTGAAAAACACAGTCTGCTTAAAATAATACAACATAAACATTATATGTTTCATGTGTTTATGGAACATAACATGTAAACATTCACAGTGCAGGGTGGAAAAAGTATGTGAACCCCTAGCCTAATGACTTCTCCAAGAGCTAATTGGAGCCAGGAGTGAGCCAACCTTGAGTCCAATCAGTGTGATATTATTGGATGTGTTGCTGAAAGCTGTCCTGCCCTTTAAAAACACGCACCAGTTTTGGGTTTACTGGTTTCAAGAAGCACTGCCTGATGTGAACCATGCCTCGCAGAAAAGAGCTCTCAGAAGACCTACGATTAAGAATTTTTGACTTGCATGAAGCTGGAAAGGGTTACAAAAGTATCTCCAAAAGCCTGGAATGTTCATGTGTCCACGGTAAGACAGACGGTCTACAAATGGAGAAAGTTCAGCACTGTTGCTACTCTCCCTAGGCGTGGTCGTCCTGTAAAGATGACTGCAAGAGCACAGCGCAGAATGCTTAATGAGGTAAAGAAGAATCCTAGAGTGTCAGCTAAACACTTACAGAAATCTCTGGCACATGCTAACATTTTTGTTGAAACATCTACAATAAGGAAAACATTAAACAAGAATGGAGTACATGGGAGGACACCACGGAGGAAGCCATTGCTGTCCAAAAAGAATATTGCAGCAGGTTTGAAGTTTGAAAAGAGCACCTGGATGTTCCACAGCACTACTGGCAAAATATTCTGTGGACAGATGAAACCAAAATTGAGTTGTTTGGAAAAAACACACAACACTATGTGTGGAGAAAAAAAGGCACAGCACACCAACATCAAAACCTCATCCCCACTGTAAAACATGTCGGAGGGAGCATCATGGTTTGGGGCTGCTTTGCTGCCTCAGGGCCTGGACGGATTGTTGTCATTGATGGAAAAATGAATTCCAGAGTTTATCAAGACATTTTTCAGGAAAACGTAAGACCATCTGTCCGCCAACTGAAGCTCCACAGAGGATGGGTGATGCAACTGTCATGCCCCAACCCTTGGAGCCTGCTGTGGCTAGTCTGGGAGACTGTCTGCATCCACTCAAGGGTTAACCTCTGTTCTGGATACCTGTGTGATTTGCTTATAACCAGGTCATGCCCTTTCCTCTACTATCTGGCATTGTTCTACCTGCTTTGCTACTGAGAGGATTCCCCTCCTGAGCTCCTGCACATCTCTGCAATCCTGATCCTGTTGTTGCTGCTGTTTATTTCCTGGATTGTTCCTTCTAGTATCCAGTTTCTGATGTAAACCACTGTGCTGGTTCCAGGTACAATATCTGATACCAGAGACTGTGCTTTTTCCTCTATTGCTGTGCACTCCATTCTGCAGTACCTGGATAGACTACTTGGATTACCGTGCTGCAACAATCACCATATCTGATGTACCAAAGACTGTGTTATTCAGCTGTGCCTGTTCATCGCTGTGTACTGCATATTGCAGTATCTGGATATTCATATTGCCAAAGATCACCGTTGTGCTTATTGGTTTCTTTACCTGCTGTTATCAAGCCTGTGTGTGTTCATTATCTGCCACAGTTTCAATATATACATATTTACCTGCTTCATTGTATCCAGTGCCTTTATCAACCCGTTCAACCCCAGCACCTGTGATTATAAACTGAACTTTGGGTCCCACCTCGGCTCACGCCTGGTGCCACCCTGACAGCAACAGGACAATGACCCAAAGCATACAAGTAATTCAACAAAACAAAATATGCCTTCTGGAGTGGCCCAGTCAGAATCCTGACCTCAACCCGATTGAAATGCTGTGGCATGACCTTAAGGCCCCCGGCACACGAGCGTATTTTTGGCTCATGTGCGCCCGCACTTCCCTGCGTACGTGGGTTTTTGACGGGGAAATCCCTCCACCGGACGTGAAAAAGCCCTCCCCGTCAAAAAGCTAAACGGACGATGAAAGGATACAAAGCGCGATTCTCCATAGGAGGATCGCGCTTTGTACGCTCAGCGCAGAGAGTGGAAGGAACGCCCACTTTCACGGACGTTCCTTCCTCTCTCTGTTAATGCTCGTGTGCCGGGTGCCTAAGAGAGCGATTCACACCAGACATCCGAAGAATATTGCTACACTGAAACAGTTTTGTGAAGAGGAGTGGTCCAAAATTACTCCAGATCGTTGTGCAGGTCTGATCTGCAACTACAGGAAACGTTTGGTTGAGGTTATTGCTGCCAAAGGAGGGTCAACCAGTTAATAAGTCAAAAGGTTCACATACTTTTTCCACCCTGCACTGTGAATGTTTACATGTTCTGTTCAATAAAAACATGAAAACATATACAGGGTTATTCAGAGAGCGTGAAAAGCAGGAGAATGGCTGGAGAATGAAAAATTCTAGGTCAAAATAGCCAATTTGGAAAGTGAGATGAAAGGGAGAATTTTTCTGGGTTGTCTATTTTGACCTAGAATTTTTCATTTTCCAGCCATTCTCCAGTCATTCTCCTACTTTTCACGCTCTCTGAATAACCCTGATAATGTTTGTGTTGTATTATTTTAAGCAGACTGTATTTTTCAAATTGTTGTGACTTAGATGAAGATCAGAGCAAATTTTATGAACAATTCATGCAAAACTCCATGTAATCCCAAAGGGTTCACATACTTTTTCTTGCAACTGTAGTTTAGGTGCTGTTCCAAAGAGCATCGTTACAGTTTTGTCAGTATTTAGAAAAAGTTTGTTATCTTTGCTCCACTTTTCTACCTCTGTGAATTGTTCTTGCAGCACGGCCTTCAGCTGTGGGAGATTTGATTTGCTGGTACAGATTACAGTGTCATCTGCGTACATGTGTACAGTTGAGACTTTGCAGACATTAGGCCTTGGTATCGAGCCTTGGTGTACACCGCACGTGACTGGGAGGAGCTGCCAGAAATTGATTTATATAATAGAAATATATTTTTGCAGACATTTCCCATCATCGCCATATCTCCAAGTCAGGTGCATCTCCATTTTTACAGATAACAGTATATGTTTGACTGTTGGTCTTACATACGCTCCCTAGCATAGAAATATAATTATATATATGACAAGTCAATTGGTAACACAGTTCCTCCACTATTTTCTGAGAGGGAAGGGTGTTCCCTTTTGTCCCCACACACCGAGAAGCATTTAGTATTCCAACCATGTTTCCTTTTTAACTCACCAGAATATATGATCTATACTATAATCATCAGTAGGGTTCCCTAAAACCAGCCTATCTTTAAGGATAAATATTGGTATCAAATTTGCATGTGCAGTGGTTGAGTAAGTGCACCCTGTCAATGGGTATTTGAGGAGCAGAAGATCTTATAGAGTCCCCACTCATATTTCCTTGGGGACTAAACCCTTGTGTATATACAATTTTTCAAGAGAGTGATAACCCAGGTTTCAAGTACATACAGTACATATGAAAGTATTCATCAGGTATGAGGGGAATGTTAAGCAGTTAATGAGTCGATCTGGCCCCGAAATGTAACTGGACACTGAAATTCAGTGAACGTGGACATTTTGGGGCCATTCGGCTATTCAGAGAGCAGGCAGTTCGCCAAATGTTGGCGAATTTCCTGCACATACGGTGCCTGTTCAAGGGCAGTGAAATCCACCATACAGAAGCAATGGTTCGTCTATTCAGAGAACACCGAACAGCAGTGAAAAGTTGACGAAATGCCCCTGCTGTTCGGTGATTTCATTCGGCAGGTTTATT
This sequence comes from Leptobrachium leishanense, assembly GCA_009667805.1. Taxonomy (NCBI): domain Eukaryota; kingdom Metazoa; phylum Chordata; class Amphibia; order Anura; family Megophryidae; genus Leptobrachium; species Leptobrachium leishanense. The sequence continues at coordinate 315,959,055 of CM019063.1, forward strand.
CAGTCGATTCCCATAGGCTTCAATGTTAAAAATATTCCAGGTTTAATTCAATATCTAATAAACTTTATTTTATTCTGCTGTAAAGAGTCTCTTTATTTTTAGGATCTTTTTAGGCATTTTTTGGGATTTGTCAACAAATTTTCTGGGTTCTTTTACATCGTTTGTTCTTTTTTCTGTAACAGCCCTTTTTATTATCATTCATTGGATCTTATATGTAAATTCCAGATATTTTCGTTCAGTAGTTTTTTTGCAAACAGCGTTTCACTTTTCAAACGTTCAAACGTACTGTTTTGTTTTCTCTCACCTCGTTCGTCTGTGTGTCGGCTTTTTCCAGCGGCTGCTCTGCGCTGTGAGCGACGGCTAGTCAGGTTTCTCCGGCGTGTTCGGCGTGGTTAATCCAGCTGTTTCTGTGGGTTTCGGCAGGTCTACGGCAAGTGTTCGGCGGGTTTTCCCTGCACTACGGGGGCCCTACAGTGCTTGCTGAATACACCGCAGGGTTGGTGAACTAGGATCGCCGAATCGCCCCGAAGTGCAGGGAACGAAAAGTCACCGAATGTACGGTGACTTTGATTCTCTTTGAATAACCCTGTAAGTGATTCTATTTTTTAAAAAATCTTTGTCTTGTAGCTGCCTCCACAAGGTACTGACTTTCCCATAGGATACACTGACAAGCAAATAAAATCCAAATGCTATTAAAACATACTAATGGGTGACAAGGAACACCTATCTGAACAATACCAACAACCATTACTTATAGTACAATCCAGTTGAATCTATGGTTTCATGTTTAGACCAGTTATCAACATTGTCTCTCTGTTCTGTCCACTGTGGGAGAGGATTTAGACCAATGCTGGATTAAAGGTTTCATGGACCAGGAACTGTAGATTTTAGTAGATCTATTCCCCATCTTTATTCTCAAATTTGCCTCTGCTCCACCACTTTTATCCCATTACAGCTTTTTCATACTCCTCCATCACAACTGATAATTTGTTCCACTCCATTGTGCTGTTGTCCAACCCCTTGTACACCGTTGAGCTTCTGTCCAGTCTCTTTCGATCAGAGGTATATGATATAATTGTTAGTTTATTTTGTTCTGATCCTGGACCTGCGGTTCTAATAGCGCCTTAATTAATCCAGCCCTGCTTCATGTAGCACAGTCTTCAATAGTTTATTTTTTTTTGTCCCGCACTGCTGAGAAAGAACTTGTGGTCTTTTATGTCAGATATTTGGAGTCACTGTCATTTCTACGCTAGCCATTAACTGTATTGACGTTCCTCGTAAAGGTTCATGCTTGTGCTACTATTGCAAGTCAAGCTGCAAGAGGCCAGCAGACTGCTACACGTTTACATAGTCCTATATCTCAAATGTAATGGGTGAAATTGAGGGACAGCCATAGGGAAAAAGAGAAACAGCTTCCAAGAGCAACTGCAACATAACTTAAAAAATAAATTTAGAAGTGAAGTACACCTTGCCTCTGCTCATTTGAAGAGAAGGGCATGATCTGGCACCATCTTTTCATGTATTTGGAAGGACACGGAGTACAAATAGTTCTCCAGTATCCTTGCGTTGCATAGAGCCGTAAAGTGTGATTCCTGATAGATCATTTTCACTTTTCATGGTGTACCAGGACACCAGGGAAAAATACCAGCGGTGTAGTGTTGCCATAAGTGTATGCTGACCGAAATGATTATGAGCCCAGCTACTAAAGCAATTGACTATTAACTGAGCTGATATTAGGGAGCTGCAAAGATATAAAAGCTCGCAAAATGTATGAGTTTGTGTCACCCTAGTACTGACTGGGCTGAAATAGGGTCCTTAAAGTGTTAACAAGACTACTGATCCCTTGTATATTATTATTGTAACAGATCTCCGTACCCCAACAGGGTTACATCTGCCAATGCCGCAACCTTGCTGGACCCGCGTGTTCTCATGACTCTCGTGCCTTTCTCCCATTCCTTAGCCGCAGCTTAAAGACGCTGTAGATCTGAAGCTTTGCACTGAAACAGCAAACAGAATATAGCTGCTACTCAAACCATGAGTCGTGACTGCATGTAGGGTCAGAATAGAACTGGTTTAATCAAGATCATGAAGAAATCGGTGGTATTACGACTGGTGACTGCGGCCAAATTGTTGATTCTGCTTCATTGGGGTAGATTGACGTTACCTTCCTGGCGTGAATGGATAGACAAGGTGGAGTCCCTGCGCAGGATGGATAACCTGGTTGCCGTGGAGCAAGATCGGGTTGGACAGTTTGTGAGAACCTGGTACTATTGGGATCGTTACCTGGGATCGGCACCAGAGAGACTCGTAGATGCAACACGGCTTGAGCTGTGAGTAGGAGGCTCAATGTGATGGGTCCAACCTTGAGGGATGCTAATGGGATGTTGCAGCTGACTCGGGATACCTTTGTAGGGGCTGGCGGCCCGGGGGTCACGCTTCTACCCGTCTGACTCCCAAACATACTTGATGTTCACTCCCTTCCGCATTCCTCATGCTCTCTGTAACCCCCCTTTAATTTTTTTTCTCTCTCCTTTTCCTTTCTCTCTTCTCCTTTTCTTTTTAATTTATCCTCTTTTTTTTTCTCATCTCCTCTCTCCTTCCCCTCCCACTTGCCCTTTTTCCTAGTTTGGTCTTGTATTGTTGTGTCATCTGTGTTTGCTTTGTATGTGAATACATTTCTTAATGTTGAGTTATACACAAGAGCGCACTATTGCAATGAGCGGCAATGGCCTTGGAGGGTACTCTCATGGCAGGGCCGCTTTAGGTCCTACCGCAGTTGAGTTTGGTCCACCAGGTTTATAAGAGATTTGGGGTATTGTAATGAGAATTGCTGTAGAAATGCTCTGGACACAAGAATATGTCAAACCTGTCATTCTAATGCATATATCCCTGGCTTGTTGTGCTGCCACTTGGCATATATGCTGTTTATAAATGTAAGTGCATAATCTTGAAATAAAACTTATTACAAAAAAAAAATCATCATGGGCGTGGTGACGTCAGTTAGGGAATTAACCCCCTAGCTACCCAGGGATTTCCCATTGATGGAGATAGTGGGTCCTTTATGGACACCTCTGCCATACGTAGGATCCGCAAATTGTGCACTGCTATGGGACTCGTTCACTTTCTCTCAAGCAGGGTCCTCTCTCCTACTGTTCTGTGTGTCTAACTTGTATGTATATTGTTATTCTGCCTTACCCATTGTACAGCGCTACAGAACTTGTTAGTGCTTTATAAAAAATTGTAACTAACTTTATGTATGCAAGTTTTGCTGCAACTATGCAGAACGATGAATTGGAGCCGTGTGCGCATATGCAGATCCTCTCTGAGAACACTCGCTATCGCACGCAGTCTCAGAGGGTGATTTCAGCACACTCGCTGCGTGCTGACATCACTGGTGACCGATCTGGTGACTGGCAGACTGGAAATTCAAAATCCCAGCTGCTGGTGATGCTGGGTGCAGGAAACTCCTCCACTTCATCCAATTTTTTCCAGATCGGTAGAGGGACGGAGGGGGGCAAAAGCGAAGGCACTCCTCACATCCTGAAAACTTTAAACAATAAAGTGGTCAGGATGAATAGTGTGTTCCCTGTAAACATCTTGTGATCACAACGTATCACGCAATATCAATCTTTATTGATGTATCCTAAGCTAGGTATTTTGAAAATATCTAATAGTATCATTAAGTGGCGTGCACTGTAACTTGTTTGTTAGTCAAAATATCACCCTAGTATACCATAGTACAGGGGTGGGCAACTACATTTCCTGTGATGCTCGGCTGCTCATTAGGTTTGTAGATCCTCAAGGGAAATGTAGTTTCAAAACATCTGGAGGGCCGTAATTGCCCACCCCTGCGCATAATATATAATGGAATATATATATATATTCCATCAATGTTAATCCAGATGCCACCCTCGGGTCTTCCAATTAAAACATCAATGCTTTATTAAAGTACACAATGTTTCGGCTCTAGTCTTTAGCACGTCTAATATATATAAATACATATGTATAGCATAGTTTGAAAACTGTTAATTCAGGGACCGAGTCTTTGTATCTTTTATTTATTTAACTGAAGTTGCTGTGGCACCTAGAGCATCCCTTTCAAAGCAATTCAAAGCAATTTTCATAAAATAATGAAATCAGATAAACGTAAGAATATTTACATCAGCGCCTTGAATTATGTTATTTATATTCCGCATCGTTCAAGAAAGTAAATATAATTATTTTAGATCCGCATGTTATTAATCTATAATGAGCCGTGACAGGCAATGACTCGGCTTCTGATGAATATAAAAAGAATAGGCGCCAAGAGGGTTAACAGTACAAAGGCTTGCTGCATCCTGTCTCTAGAAAGCATAAGGTTTCCGGATCTCTGGCGTCCAATTCCCTTTTTCAAGCAACATGGCTGCCCGCATATAGGTAACGTGTTTTTATTGTATCTGTAACAGCTGTTTTCTTTTTAAAAAAAAATAGAAAATCCATCTTTATAGATAAATATTTATGTGCTCCTCCATACAGTGATGAAGTGTTTACGTCTTTCATAATACATAGCTGGGAGCATTGCCTTAAATGGATTTTTTCTCTAAATTCCTGCAGTCTATTGTTTCCTTCTGCAAACCCGGGGATTTATTCACGAACCAGTAAATTGAGGTGAATTGACAAAGGAATTTCTTGTGCTTCCTGAAGGAAATATGTTATGCTAATCCTCCATCGCGGCTGAATTTTCGAAGTAGCTGGTTTTTTTTCTCAATACTTTGCGCTGAAAGCTAAATGTTAAGTGTTGGCTGTAACCTTTCTTGTTTTACATTTTAATTGCAAAGGATATCTAAGGGAGAGACTGCAATTAAGGTCTTATTGTGTTTCATTTCCAAGTGAAAAGGCTTTAGCTGTCGTATTGTCTCTAGAGAATACGTTCTATGGTTTTCTGAGATGTGTTTTTATTCGGGGGGGGGGGGCTTTGAGCATTATATACAGTGTTTGTTAATACATCATTTTACATCTCTGTAAAAGCACCAGTACATTCAGCAGAAGAAAACACGTGTCACCTGTTTTTATGTGCCTGCACTCATGGAACACTTGATTCTAGGCAAACTAGAATGTAACTGTAAAAGGAACAAACCAGGATCCTTCCAAGGATCAGACACAACCTGTTGTATGATCCATCTATTCTATGCCCCAGAACCACGAAAGGGACCTCTAGTCACCTTCTAGTCTAGAATACCTGACTGGTACCAAAGTCTGTACAGCAGGGGTCTCAACCCACCCAAATGTTTATTGCCTACAATTCCCAGAATTCTTTGAATGTAACAAATGGCCAGAGAATCATGGGAGTTCAGAAACATCTGCGGAGCAGAGTTTGAGATCTTCGCTCTACAACCATCAGTCAGACACTTGATGGAGTCGTAAAAATGTAACAGATAATGACTATTCTGGAACCCCAGGGTCATATGGGAGAAGTGAATGTCACATGCAGGATATGATTGAAGTCAGCTTAACTCATCCTCTTTTGAAAAGACACAAAGTCCTTCATATTTTTCTTCACTTTATTGATTATGTAATAGCACAAAAAGGTGTCTTGTGGGTAGAAAGAGCTTCTCTGGTGTATGCTTTGTTATGAAAGGAAGGTGGGTAGAGAGAGAGAGCTTCTCTGTAGTGGTGCTTTGTAATGGGAGGAGGATGGGTAGAGAGCTTCTCTCTAGTGGTGCTTTGTAATGGGAGGGGGTGGGTAGAGAGAGCTTCTCTGTAGTGGTGCTTTGTGATGGGAGGAAGATTTATTTATAAAGGATTTTACCAGGAAGGATACATTGAGATTTCTCTCGTTTTCAAGTATGTCCTGGGTTCAAGAACATTGAAGTGTTACAGTTACAGAAATACAAAGTATTACAATGCAAGATATTAAAAAAAAAAACAACACAAATATACAGATTAACAGAAAATAAATATGTAGGAAATATAGTCACTAGGTTACATGTTTACAGGTGCATTCTGTATTAAGGTATGTTAGTAAGGAGCTCTTGAGTGACTTAAGACTGGGGGAAGATTTGAGGGTGTCTGGGAGGTTATTCCATAATTGTGGTCCTCTGTAGGAAAATGAGGACCGAGCCACTGTCTTTTTGTATTGTGGTATTGCAAGTAAGGTGCTGGTCCTGGATCGGAGGTTATAGGATGAGGGAGCTGCTGGGGGAAGCAGTCTATTCAGGTAGGGTGGCAGCTTCCCAGAAATGCTCTTAGACACCAGGCTGGAAAGGTGAAGGGTGCGTTTAGACTCCAGCGATGGCCAGTTTAGCTCTTTTAACATGTCACAATGGTGGGTCATGTAGTTACATTGTAATGCAAAGCGGCAGAAGGAGTTATACAATGTAGTAAGTTTCTGAAGGTGTGTTTGCGGGGCTGCTGCATACACTACATCTCCGTAATCAATAGCTGGCATAAGCATTTGTTGTACAATCTGTTTTCGTACCGCGGGGCTCAGGCAGGATTTGTTTCTGTACAGGGCACCTAGTTTGGGGTAAAGTTTAGATGCAAGTTTTTCGATGTGGTGGCCAAAGGATAGATTAGGGTCCAACCACATACCTAGATATTTGAGAGAAGTGACTGTGGTCAGAGTGCCATTAGATTTTGTCCCAACACATAGATGGGGATTTTGCAATTTGTGTAGTTTAGGTGCTGTTCCAAAGAGCATTGTTACAGTTTTGTCAGTATTTAAAAAAAGTTTGTTGTGTTTGATCCACTTTTCTACCTCTGTGAATGGTTCTTGCAGCACGGCCTCCAGCTGTGGGAGATTTGGTTTGCTGGTATAGATTACAGTGTCATCTGCGTACATATGTACAGTTGAGGCTTTGCAGACGTTGGGCAGATCATTTATGAATATTTAGCCAATCTGTATTAAAATCGCCGAGGACCAGCAGTTCACTTTTTTGGTTTTGGGCAAGTAGGTTATTAAGGATTTGAGATATGCCAGAGAGGGAGTGCACTGGAGAGCTCGGTGGACGATAGAACCCAGCAACAATGATTGATTTACTGAATGGGATCTCAATTATACCAGAGAGGAAATCAAAGGTGACAGGAGAGCTAGAAGTCTGTAAGGGGGTGAACGTTAAGGACTCCTCAACATAAATAACAATTCCCCCTCCTCTCTTTGCTCTGTCTTTTCTTTTTTTTTCTTTCAAAATTTTTTATTTTGAAAAAGAGTCAGCTTAACAACATACAAAGCATGAAATGGCCTCGCAGGGCCATGAAATGTCATCAGAAAAAACACATCAGTATAAAACAAAGAAGTCATCTAAGCGAAATCACATATTAGCAAACATCCCCTAAGAGGGGGTCTCATCAAAAGATCAACTGCGAAGTAAGAGGTAATCAGAAAATAACAAACATGTCTACAGGTAGTAACAAGAGCATAAGCCATCTGAGTTCAGCAAAAATATCCCAGAGGAAAAAAAAAAAAATGGGGTAAGGGCAAGTGGCAAAGGCCAAAACCGTGCCGTCCTTGGTATGTTCCCGCAAGCCCGAGGGACTGCGGGTGGCCAAGGGGAACAAATGGCACGAAGCCCGGGGACTCGGGGAGGGACAAGTCGGCACACGCAAAGAACCCAAGAGACGTCAAAAAAAAAAGGGACCGGGGGGAAAATAAAAATAACAAAAAAAAAAAGACCTTCAATAAAGCCGTAAAACAGCTAGAGAACAGAAAAAAGTCCTCGATGACATAAAAACAAGTCGTCATCAAAATAAAAGAAGTGTCTCACAGTAAATCCTGGGGTGGAAAAAAAAAAAAGGGAGAGAAAATAGCTCGGCGGGAATTTCCTCAGCCCGACGGGGAGAAGAGTCCCGGGTGGGGGGATCAGAAGATGCCCACATGGTGTGGCTTTCAGTCCGGGGAAGTAACCGCCCGGTCCGGGGGGAGACCCGCTCCCAAAAGCACTGGCCAGGCTTCAGCCGGATCCGATATAGTGTACAGTACGTTCATGTGGGTAACCGCTAGGGAGCCAGCTAACCCCCAGCGGTAGCGGACCCCCTTATGCCGTAGAAAGGTGGTCACGTCTCGGAACCGACGACGTGCCATCAAGGTCACGAAGGGCAGGTCTTGATATATCATCAATAGGGCTCCATCAAACCGAACAGGTGCTCTAGCCCCAGGGGCCGACATAAGTCGCGTCTTAGTTGCCACATCAGTGGCTACCGCGATAACATCCCTCGGGGCATCTTGGGGGGCTGTCGCAGCTTTGCGGATACGGTACACCACCCCAAACACTGCCGACTTATCGGGTGGGGACTCGGACAAATGACGAGCCAGACGATTAGCATAGGCGAGCAGGTCCGCAGCAGAGATCGACTCCGGGATACCACGGACTCGGACATTGCGCCGACGATGTTTCAGGGTCTCCACAGATCGTGTCAGCAGATCAACCTGGGATTGTAGGGCTGTCACCTGGGACGAGAGGACCACCTGTTCATTCGCAAGGTCTGTGGTTTGGGCTTGTACTGCCACCACCTGGGAGCGTATCACCTCCACATCAGCCTTCACGTTAGACATCTCAGTGGACAAGAGCGACTTAATTTTGGCGATGAAGCTCCGGTAGTCCCTCATAGTAGTGGGACGTGCATCATCCGAGGCATCTTTAGTAGCCTCTTCAGGGGAAGTCGCATCTTCAGAAGGAGCTCCCGTCTCCCCTGAGGGCAACCGCTGCAAGACGTCATAGCGAGGAAGGTGACCGGTAAGCTGCGGTAAATCCCCTTCATCTGAGAGTGGCAAGTCTGCTTCGGAATAGCCTAAGGAAGGGTCTGGGGCAAGAACCGTGGACTCGGGAGAGGTCGTCACCAAAGTCTTCTTCCGCTTTTTCTGTGCCCTCTTCCTCGCAGCAGGGCTCATTGCCACCGGAACTCTGTCTCGGGACTCTGTGGCCAACCAGTCGGTCCCAGGCATACACCCCAGAATCCAGGAACTATCTTCCTCCTCTGACGAGCCATCCCCCAGGGGAAGGGTGGAGGCAGTGGCCGCCACACTGGCAGGGCGTCCACCACCTAAGGACTCTCTGATATCCCGCTGTCTGGAACTCACCGATCCGTTGCTCCGTTTATGTTGCATTTTCTTCCCCATCTTCAGGGAGAGGGGAGTGGTCAGCCGCCGGGAATCAGTTCCGCGCCAGACAGCAGGAAACTCCCTAGGCCTTGCAATATGGCCGCCCCGACCAGGCAGCACCAGACCCGAGTCCCGCCGATTTAAAACAGCGGTTAAAAACGCCTGGTAAGAGGCAACTCGCCCAGCCCCAGAGCATACAGAGGGCACCAGACCTCCTTGGAGTCAAAATCGGACGGGAGGGCCGCCGATTATCAGCTTCAAAACCACGTTTACAGCGGAGCACTCCCAGCATGCGGCTGCTCCCGTCCGTCGTTAGCTCCTCCTTCCTTGCTCTGTCTTTTCTATAACATGAATACCCCTGTATTGGTATGGCAGATGGGTAGAGAGCTTCTCTGGTGTACTTTCTAGAAGAAGAAGGTAAAACAGAATGCAACTGCCCAGTATAAAAATGATGCTACTCACAAGCCTCCATGGATTGAATGATGTGAAGCTTTGCTGCACAGGAAATGGGGCTGGGCCAAACTAACTGAGTTGGACAGGGAGAGTGGACTAATCCCTTCTCAAGTAAAAGCATTTAAGAGGGAAGCAAATAAGGAATCTGTTTCCATGATAATGACCATAATCCTATTCAAGACACAATTCCTCTCAGGCAAGGAGTCACACAACACAAACACAAGGGCAATCAATGGCCTAACTCTAATTACATTATATACATTGTGATGGTCAAGCAAACATCCTCTGGATAACCCATGCACTACCTGTGTGTTGAGTACACTGCAGTGGGCCATAGTCCCTTGGTAAGAGGCTGGCAACCTTCACTTTTCCAAAAGGCACAGTCTTTCCTGAGTGGCGGCAAGGTGATGAGTGACTGTGCCAAGCAGCACATTAGGACTGGAGGTATATTAACTACATATACTTTATTATTTTTTTTAGAATTGGTTGAATTTAAAAACAAATGTCTGGAGGAAATATACAATTTTTGCTGGAAATAATTCAGAACAGACGACAAATGGAGGATGAAGGGGTACTGCATATTAACTTGAGGCTTATTACATATTCAAGACTATCAAGGTTATTCAGAGAGAGGTGAAAAGCAGGAGAATGGCTGGAGAATGGAAAATTCTAGGTAAAAATAGCCAAACCAGAAAAATTCTCCAAATCGGTTATTTTGACCTAGAATTTTCCATTCTACAGCCATTCTCCTGCTTTTCACCTCTCTCTGAATAACCCTGTAAATTCCTACTTTAAATTTTTTAAAATACTTTTCCATAAAAATTACTATGCGAAAAATGTATTCATTTGAGAATGTTTAACAAATTAATAGATTTAGCAAAACAAATTTGAGTGGAGATTTAAAAACTGGTAGTTTAAATGCCCAATTTTTTTTTCTTCAGCTAAGGTTGTAAATTTGAAGGGAAAAAAAAACATGATATTAAGGTTGGGTAATTTGTACTGCATTGTCCATGACATGTGCCAAGAGTGTACTCCGGTCTTTTACTGCATATTCTGGTCCTATAATATATATCTAATGCAATAAAGGGATACATAAAAAGAATACTATTAAAAATAAAGTTCTATTTGCTCCTTAAATAATTGGGCAAATGCTGCTGACTGCCTCTGCCCATTTTTTTAATTTTTATTTTTATTTAAGGTGATTTTACTCACCTTTTGTCCCTCATCGTGTGCAGCTCCTCCTCTTAAGCTCAGCGACTCTTGAAGCCGGAAGTCCCTGCAGCTATCTAAAACAACTTGTGCTCTTGTGTAACTTGCGTAGAGTAGGGCTGAAAACTGCACACCGCCACGGACTTGCACACTTTACATATGTAAGTTCCTAGCACCTGTGCAGTGCGATGGATCGAAGATGAAGAGTCAGGGGTCAAGTTGAGTGGGAACTCTGTTTCCCCACTTTAGTGTCCTTCCTGTATATGCCACCATTTTCGTTGAAATATAAGTGAACTTCATGGGACATGTTGTCTACTGTCCAGTGTCTACCAACATCTATGGCAGGAGCCAGTGACATTGGCCTTGAGATGTTTTGGAACTACATCTTCCATGATGTTCAGCCAGTCATCAGGATGGCTAAGCCTCATGGGTAATATAGTGCCAAAACATCTGGAGGCCAAAGGTTTCTCTCCGATGATCTATGGAGATGAGGTCACTAACAAGGGTGCAATGCTTGCGTTTAGGGTGTCCACCGTGGGTAATGTTGTAGTCTAATCACATGGATAACCTTCACAATAAAGCTCACATTAGCAATGGCTGAGATTAGCATAACGAGGGGAATATGTGCACCTAGCGGAATATAATGCATGTGGGAAGGCGGGATACAGCACATGGCAACAACAACATGGCACCTGATCAATAATTCCTTTTTATATTGTGCCTTGCCAGCCTAAAGCCTGGATAAGCATTAAGGAAAATGTACAGCACAATCTCCTTCAAAAATACAGCACAGAAAGCTTTGTTTTCATTGTACTTTACAGTTGTCTTGACCAGGGCAGCCATCAGAAATGATGGGGCCCCTTACTGAACCTCACAATGGGGCCACCCCAGCACTCCCTCAACCTCTAACAGCTTTTCTCCCCCTTCATAATAAAAAAGGACATAACATAGCACCACAGCAATAAAACTCCCAGTAATGCGCAGTGTGTATGAGCGTATCACAGAATCCACAGCAATAAAACTCACAGTACCGGGCTGTATATGATGGTCTCTGGGTCTGGGTCTGGGCCTGGTCCCGGTTTGGGCCTTGGGGTCTGAGCCCTGGGGTTTGGGCCCTGGGCCTTGGGGTCTGTGCTCTGGGCCTTGGGGTCTGGGCTGGGCCTGGTCCCTGGGCCTTGGGGTCTGGTCTGGGCTCTGGTCCCTGTGGTCTGGGCCCTGAGTCTGGCCTAGGGTCTGGTCCCTGGGGTCTGGGCCCTGAGTCTGGCCTGGGGTCTGGGCCTTGGGGTCTGGTCCCTGGGGTCTGGTCCCTGGGGTTGGGCCTTGGGGTCTGGTCCCTGGGGCTGGGTTCTGGGTCTAGGCTGGGCCTGGTCCCTGGGTCTGGACCCTGGGTCTGGGCCTTGTGGTCTGGGCCTTGGGGTCTGGGCTGGGCCTTGGGGTCTGGGCTCTGGTCCCCGGGTTTTGGGGTCTGGGCCCTGGGGTCTGGGCTTTGGGGTCTGGGTCTGGACCTTGGGGTCTGGGGTCTGGGTCTTGGGGTCTGGGCCCTGAGGTCTGGGCCTTGGGGTTTGGGCCCTGGGTCTAGGCCTTAGGGTCTGGGCCCTGGGGTTTGGGCCCTGGGTCTGGGCCTTGGGGTCTGGGCCCTGGGTCTTGGGGTCTGGGCCTGGGCCTTGGGGTCTGGGCCTGGGGTCTGGGCTCTGGGTCTGGGCCTTGGGATCTGGGGTCTGGGCGTCTGGGCTGGGCCTTGGGGTCTGGTCCCTGATCTGGGTCTTGGGGTCTGGGCCCTGGGTCTTGGGGTCTGGGCCTGGGGCCTGGTCCCAGGGTCTGGGCTCTGGGTCTGGCCTTGGGGTCTGGGCCTTGGGGTCTGGCGTCTGGGCTGGGCCTTGGGGTCTGGTCCCTGATCTGGGTCTTGGGGTCTGGGGCCTGGTCCCAGGGTCTGGGCTCTGGGTCTGGGCCTTGGGGTCGGGGTCTGGGCGTCTGGGCTGGGCCTTGGGGTCTGGTCCCTGATCTGGGTCTTGGGGTCTGGGCCCTGGGTCTGGCCTGGGCCTTGGGGTCTGGGTCTTGGGGTCTGGGCCTTGGGGTCTGGGCCCTGGGTTTTGGGGTCTGGTCCCAGGGTCTGGGCTCTGGGTCTGGTCCCTGATCTGGGTTTTGGGGTCTGGGCCCTGGGTCTGGCCTGGGCCCTGGGTCTGGGCCTTGGGGTCTGGGCCCTGGGTCTTGGGGTCTGGGGCCTTGTCCCAGGGTCTGGGCTGGGCCCTGGGGTCTGGGTCTGGTCCCTGATCTGGGTTTTGGGGTCTGGGGTCTGGCCTGGGCCCTGGGTCTGGGCCTTGGGGTCTGGGCCCTGGGTCTGGGCCTTGGGGTCTGGGGCCTTGTCCCAGGGTCTGGGCTGGGCCCTGGGGTCTGGTCCCTGATCTGGGTCTTGGGGTCTGGGCCTTGGGGTCTGGGCCCTGGGGTCTGGGCCCTGGGGTCTGGGTCTTGGCTCACCACTCTGCTGTCTTCCTTCCTTCAGCTCTTCATTTCTTCTCCTTTTCTTCTATCTTCTATCTTCTTTTCTTCTCTTCTCTCTTCTTCTGCTCTTCAGCCCGGGCCCTCTGTCTCAGGCAAGCAGCTTCACTGAGTGGAGGGGCGGAGCCAAAGCAACATGCTTGGGTGGCCCCCACACGCTGCTTGGCCCCTGCCCAGCCAGCCAGTGAAGCTGCCAGGAGCCGGAGGAGACACAGTGTTTTCTCCGGCTCCTGCAGCAGAGACACAGCTCCGGATTTGGACTCACCGGAGCTGTAAAAGGGCGATGCCGCTACCGGCCCCCCCCCCGGGCCCCTTACGGCAGCATGGGACGTAATGATGGCGGCCCTGGTCTTGACTATATACCTATGATGTTCAGTCAGCCTGCAGAATTAAATGCAATCTATAAACATGGAATATGCAAACGGATTCAGGCAGTGAACACGTGTAAACTACTTTTCGACTAAAAATCATAAATCACATGACATAGTCCATAAATGTCATGTTCATGCCAGTGCCTGCTCAGTTCCTATTTACCTCTTTCTGTTCTCCCACACCATGTCCATGTGCTCGTAACCACTTTTCCCTTGATAACAGTTAAAAATGTCTTTAACCCCCGTCTCCTTTAGACCAGCGGACGTACATGGTACGTCTGCGTCTCCTAACCGTCCTCACTGCCGATACTCACCTCCCTCACTGGGCTCCCTCAGCGTTCTGGTAGGCCTGGAGTCTGCCCCGCCTTTTGGGGGGCCTGGCAGTCGCGGTGAAGTCATTATGTTGCATGATTGTCAGGGCTCGGCGGGCGCCGCCGGCTCGGCGTCCCGCCGGGCCGCCGACCCGGCATCCTTCTTCCCGGCTCCGGGGTCGGCGTCCTCTCAGAGTCCTGTGTGCGCGCAGTAGGCGCGCGCGCCGCCGGCAGTTCCGGATTTAGCCCTCCCGGCGGCGCGACGTCACCAATCTCCATGTGACCGCGAAGGACCAATCAGCAGGCAAGGCACCAAATTTAAACTTGCTTTTCCCATTCCTCAGTGCCCTTTCGTGGTTTTGCCTGTCTGACCCTTAAGTGCTCGTTTATTTCACTCAATTTGACTTACTGTGTATGACCTGGCTATCTCTCTCGACTTGTGTACCTCTATACCCCTTGACCCGGCTTGTTACTCGACTCTGTTTTCGCCTATACCCTTTGGCTTTCTGATATACGTTCCTGGCTTACCAGCGTTTACACCAGCCACTCTAAGGACTGGTTCCTGTCCTCCTTGTGTCCCTGCCTTATAGGTTCACCTCCTGTTTGTGCGAAACCCAGCCACTATAAGGACTGGTACCGTATTGTGACTCTATCTTGCTTTACCGGCACAGCCGTTACGTACCCTTGGTTGGTGTTGGCCTGAGTACAGGGCAGCCCTCATTATTTGTGTTAACCCAGCCACTACAAGGACTGGTTTCTCTCCTACGAACTCGAGGCTCCTGTTTTCACTTAGGGCTAACCGTTCGTCCACCCTCAGGTACGTGAGCGTGCCTGACATCACGAAAGGGCCATGGACCTTGCAGGGACCGCTCAGCAATTCTCTGGTCTAGAAAGCCGTTTGGAGGAGCAAGATCACCGTCTTGATCAGTTCGCCCAGGCCCTCCAAACGCTGCTCACCCGTACCGCCCCTACCCAGGTAGAGGTTTCCCCTCCCGTCAATCCTCTCCCTTCCGAACCGTTCTCTGTGCCCGCCTCGTACCCTAACTTGCTACCTCCAGTACGTTATGGGGGCGATCCTACCGCCTGTCGAGGTTTTCTGAACCAGATTTCCATTCATTTCGAATTAACCCCGTGGTCTTACCCTACAGATCGTGCCAAAATCGCTTTTGTCATCAACCATCTTACCGACAAAGCGTTGAGTTGGGCTAACCCTCTTTGGGATACCGATAAACCGATTGTCTATAATTATCGTGACTTTATGTCGGCCTTTCGTAGGGTGTTTGACCCTCCCGGGCGTAAAACCAATGCCGCAAAATCCTTGTTACGCTTGCGCCAGGGTGCGAGATCACTGGGTGAATACGCTCTGGAGTTTAGATCATTGGCTTCTGAATTGAACTGGAACAATGAGGCTTTGATTGCCGTGTTTTCTGAGGGTCTGAACGATGAGTTGCAAGATGAGATAGCGGCCAGAGATCTCCCAGGGGACCTGGAAGACTTGATTACTTACCTGTCCTTTATCGATGAACGCCTTCGCCATCGTCGACTTACTAAGGAGAGGTCTAAAAGACCACCGGTTAGGCAGCCTCCCCGGTTTTCTGTACCTTTGCTTCCCGAGTCTCATTCACCCCCGAACCCATGCAATTAGATAGCACCAAGATCCCTGATAGTGAAAAACAACGCAGACGACGTGAGGGTTTATGCCTGTACTGTGGTTTGGGGGGTCATTTCCTTAAGGGCTGTTCAAAACGCCCCCAGGGTCCAGCGGGAAACTCTCATGCCTAAGTGCCTCTAGGGGACAGCTCTTAGGCGCTTTTCCTTCGTCCCCCAAACTGGAAAATAGACTCCGGGTTCCGGTTACTCTATCCTGGGAGAGTTCCCGTAACCCGGTACAACTCTATGCCTTAGTAGACTCTGGTGCTGCCGATAACTTTATTGACATAAATTTTGCTCGCAAACATGCCATACCCCTGGTTGAAAGGAAACCCCATTACTTGTACAGGCCATCGATGGCAGACCTCTCGAAACCCCTTTTGTTTTGTTTGAATCTCGCAATATTACTGTTGGGATAGGACTGTGTCATAAAGAAAGTATGTTCTTCCATGCTATTTCGTCCCCTTCCTATCCTATCGTACTGGGTTACCCCTGGTTAACCCGCCATAACCCTGTTATTGACTGGCGAGCTCGTCAGATCGCGAAGTGGGATAATGATTGTATGGCTTCTTGTATTGAGATTCCACTATCCATTAATGTCTTGAATTTGCCCACGGCCCCTCCTCTGACGACTTCCATTCCTGTCCCCTACTCGGACTTGGCACCTGTGTTTGACAAAAGAGAGGCCGATAGATTACCCCCCCATCGTTCTTACGATTGTGCCATCGACCTTCTTCCTGGTACCATGCCTCCTAAAGGGGCTGTCTATCCTTTGTCCGTGAAAGAACATAAGGTTTTGGAGGAGTACATTAAAGATTCCCTTAACAAAGGGTTTATTCGTCCTTCCTCCTCTCCCGCTGGGGCAGGGTTTTTCTTTGTGCAGAAAAAGGAGGGTGATCTTAGACCCTGTATCGATTTTCGAGGGTTGAACAAGATCACCGTTAAAAATGCCTACCCCATTCCACTCATCCCCGAGCTGTTTGACCGCCTGAAACATTCCAAAATCTTTTCGAAACTGGATCTCAGAGGAGCGTACAATTTAATAAGAATCAAACACGGGGATGAGTGGAAGACTGCGTTTAACACCAGGTTAGGGCATTACGAGTACTTGGTTATGCCCTTCGGTTTATGTAACGCTCCAGCAGTGTTTCAGGCGTTTATTAATGATGTGTTACGAGAGTACACCCCTGTTTTGTCGTGGTTTACCTTGATGATGTGTTAATACATTCCCCTGATCTGAACACCCACCACGTACATGTACGACTCGTCTTATCTAAGCTCTTGGCCAACGGCCTCTACTGCAAGCTAGAAAAATGCCTATTCGATGTCCAACAGGTACAGTTTTTGGGTTATGTTATATCCTCCTCTGGTTTCATGATGGATCCCAAAAAACTGGAGGCCATCAGTCACTGGCCTCTTCCCAAGGGCCTCAAGGCCATTCAAAGGTTTATTGGCTTCTCCAATTACTATAGACGGTTTATCAAGGGCTTTTCGTCCATTATTGCACCCATTACAGCATTGACGAGAAAGGGAGGTGACACTCAGAATTGGTCCTCCAGTGCCCTGGAGGCTTTCGAACGGTTAAAGGAGGCCTTTTCCACTGCTCCCATTCTACACCACCCTGATCCCAATAGACCCTTCGTTTTAGAGGTTGACGCATCAGAAACCGGGGTAGGAGCCGTCTTGTCCCAACGTCCAGCTGATGACAAGCCTATGCAACCCTGTGGGTTTTATTCTAGGAAATTGTCCCCTACCGAGGCCCGTTATGACATTGGGGACAGGGAATTGTTAGCCATTATTTTGGCCTTAAAAGAATGGCGCCATCTCTTAGAGGGCTCCACCTGTCCGTTTTCCATTCTCACTGACCACAAAAATTTGATTTACCTGTCCGAGGCTAAAAGGTTGAACCCTAGACAAGCTCGATGGGCCCTTTTTCTCACCAGATTTGACTTCCTCATTACGTACAGACCCGGGTCTAAAAATGTTAAGGCCGACGCACTCTCCAGACAATATGAACCCCTAGCAACTCCAGTGTCTGTACCTGTGTCCATAGTTCCCGAAAGGAAAATTTTAGCCTCTCTGAGTACACGAGTCGAGTCTCCTTTCTGGAACCTCTTACTCTCTAAACAGGCTCTGGCTCCCCCGTCTAAACCACAGAATAAGCTATTCGTTCCTTCTGTAGAGGTACCCACTGCTTTACAGCTCTTTCACGAATCCAAATTCGCTGGACATTTTGGGGTAAATAAAACTCTTGACTTGATTAAACGACACCTTTGGTGGCCGACACTTACCAAGGATGTAAAAGATTACGTAACCACCTGTTTTGTTTGTACCCGTTCCAAATCCTCCCGCCTTTGTCCTGCTGGCCTCCTCCAACCCCTACCGATCCCTGAGCGCCCTTGGTCTCATTTAGCTATGGACTTCCTAGTGGAACTAACCCCTTCACTTGGTCATACTGTGATTTTTGTGGTTGTCGATCGCTTCTCTAAAATGGCACATTTTATTCGTTAAAGAAGCTCCCCTCCTCCAGCGAGCTAGTACAGATTTTCACCAAAGAAATATTCAGATTACATGGTGTTCCTAATGTTCTCGTCTCGGATCGGGGTTCTCAGTTTATCTCTAAGTTCTGGAGAGGCTTCTGTCACCAGTTGGGCGTCAAACTGTCCTTTTCGTCCGCGTATCACCCGCAAACGAACGGTTTAGCCGAAAGAACCAACCAAACGCTTGAGACTTATTTAAGGTGTTTTATTTCTGACGCACAGGATGATTGGGTTACTCTGTTACCATGGGCAGAATTTGCGTATAACAACGCCACATCACAGTCGACAAAACATTCTCCTTTCGAAATAGTCACGGGTATGCATCCCACTATTTTTCCATCCTCGTTCTCCCCCCAGAACATTCCGGCCCTGGAGGAACACCTAGATAGGCTCCGGGTTATTTGGGAGAGGACCAGGTTGAATCTAGAATCCGCTTCTTTGAGCCAGAAGCGGGCGGCTGATCGGAGGCGCAGACCTCCACCAGTGTACCATGTGGGTGACAGGGTTTGGCTCAGCACACGCCACATTCGTCTGAAGGTCCCGTCTATGAAATTCGCGCCTCGTTTTATCGGTCCGTATAAAATACTCCGATGTATCAATCCCGTAGTATACGCACTGCAATTGCCTGTCTCTTTGCGTATTCCCAACTCCTTTCATGTCTCTTTATTGAAGCCGCTCTCCTGCAACCGTTTTACTCGCCCTGACTCCCATCCTCCCCCTGTGGTGGTTGATGGGACTCCCGAGTATGAGATTGAGTCCATCTTGGATTCCCGTTATGTCCGCAATCGGTTGCAGTATTTGGTTCATTGGACTGGCTATGGTCCCGCGGATCGCACATGGGTTTCGTCACGTGACGTTCATGCTCCTCGATTGGTCTCCGCCTTTCATCGTCGTTTTCCCGATCGCCCGGCTCCCAGCCGCCCGGTGGGCGTTCCTCAAGGCGGGGGTGCTGTCAGGGCTCGGCGGGCGCCGCCGGCTCGGCGTCCCGCCGGGCCGCCGACCCGGCATCCTTCTTCCCGGCTCCGGGGTCGGCGTCCTCTCAGAGTCCTGTGTGCGCGCAGTAGGCGCGGCGCGCCGCCGGCAGTTCCGGATTTAGCCCTCCGGCGGCGCGACGTCACCAATCATGCAAAGCAAGGCACAAATTTAAACTTGCTTTTCCCATTCCTCAGTGCCCTTTCGTGGTTTTGCCTGTCTGACCCTTAAGTGCTCGTTTATTTCACTCAATTTGACTTACTGTGTATGACCTGGCTATCTCTCTCGACTTGTGTACCTCTATACCCCTTGACCCGGCTTGTTACTCGACTCTGTTTTCGCCTATACCCTTTGGCTTTCTGATATACGTTCCTGGCTTACCAGCGTTTACACCAGCCACTCTAAGGACTGGTTCCTGTCCTCCTTGTGTCCCTGCCTTATAGGTTCACCTCCTGTTTGTGCGAAACCCAGCCACTATAAGGACTGGTACCGTATTGTGACTCTATCTTGCTTTACCGGCACAGCCGTTACGTACCCTTGGTTGGTGTTGGCCTGAGTACAGGGCAGCCCTCATTATTTGTGTTAACCCAGCCACTACAAGGACTGGTTTCTCTCCTACGAACTCGAGGCTCCTGTTTTCACTTAGGGCTAACCGTTCGTCCACCCTCAGGTACGTGAGCGTGCCTGACAATGATGATGTCATCTGCAGGCGCCCCCGGTGCCTGCAGTGGAAAAAGGTGGAAGGGGAGGGGGGCTACTTTGAAACCCTCTATTTCCCCAACCGTTTCACCTAGTGATAAATTAGAAGGTTTCCAGTATAATTACCATAAACCTTTTCAAGTTTCTTCTTATATATCAAAATTGAAGTAAGGCGCTGCGCGACTCTGATCAGAGGAGACGATAGACACAACCACACCGAGATATGGCAGATTATCATCTGATCAGTTTGTGGTCTGTCAGGTCTGTTTATTATTTCAACATCCAATAGAAATGTTCGTTATATATAAAAATTTCCTGCAGTGTTCACTCCCAACATAGGAATGTGATACAACAACCAATCAGAGCAGATACATTTCTACATCATGTAACAAAGATTTTGCGGGCATTTCTAAGTTAACACAGGATATCTATTTCCATCACCCCGCTGACTAGCTTCGAGAGGAAACAAAATTGAACAGACACCGTACTGGAACAAGGAGGGGGGATTTCACACTAATGCAAGAATATAAAAAAACTACCTATCATATTAAAATACCTTTCACCTAGAAACTCATAAATTGTACTGCTGGAAAGGGGAGAGTCTCCCCTTTTCAGCGGTCTGCATAATAAACCATTTCACTGCTGGATTGCGATTCACACCCAGAGGTGGCTGACATGTTGGATGTCAGCCCAGCCTCCGGGTCACCCCCACCCACTGACATCCTCACCATATGTGTGAGGATGTCAGTGGGCCACTTAACCGCCTAGCTGCCAAGTGGAGATACGGGGATCCATTGAATCCCCATATCTCCAGATCCGTGGCAGCTAGAGGGTCATGTTTTATATCAATGGAGAAGCCTTTAAATGATACCAAACATGACCAGATCTGTTTTATAAAAAATAATTAAACTAAAATTTAATTTTTTTTTAAATTGTCTGGGGGGTTATTTAAAAAGGACTTAAGCTGGCATCTAAAAATGATGAGCATAAAACGGTCAAAATGAGCTCAGCGCATGGTGGTGAGATGGCTCAGCAGTGAAGGGGTTAAAAAGCAAAAAAAATTAAAAATTTTGTATTTCTATTCTCAGGACAAAATTTTGAAACTATTTAGCCAGGGTCTTTTTTGGCGGTTGTAGATTTTGGAAATTAAATTTTGAAAAAGTGTGTTTTTTCCATTTTTTTTTTCATCATATTTCATATTTTTGTATAGTAAATTTTAGGATATGATGGAAATAATGGTATCTTTAGAAAGTCCATTTAATGGTGGGAAAAATGGTGTATAATATGTGTGGGTTGCATAAACGAGTAAGAGGAAAATTTGACCTAAACACTAAGGCTGGGGTCAGACGAACGCAGTGCGAACCTGCGTTTAGGCGCATTTTATTACGCCTGTGGTAGCAGCAAATGACGTCCAACGTAGGCCCACACATGAAGTACGGCCGCACGAAAGTTCAGCTGCGCAACGCAAGCGGCAAACGAATGCATTTTCGCAAGAACGTCGAACCGCTAGTACTGATGTAGAGAGTGCGCTGCGTCTGCTGCATCCGCATAGCGGCGTGTGTGCGTGATTAGGAGACGTCAGACGCTGCTCATGTCCGGCCAACATAACGTTCAGACACCCAAAGTTTCCTGGTTTGGATCCGTAAAAATCACGGCCGAAATTGCGCATCGTATGACCGCTATCGCGTCTTCCGTAAAAAAAATGCGTTCGGACGAATTGACGCACTTTTTGACGGTAGACGTGAAAAATGCATTCATCTGACCCTAGCCTAAAAGCATGGAAACGTAAAAAAAGCAGCGCGCACTATCAGACGGATTTTCGGAAAATTGCCCAGTCACTAAGGGGTTAAAATGGTTTCCTTATCTGATAGTTGGGAAAAAAAAATTGGACAACCCTTTAGTAATGTGAAACAAGATGGAAACAAAAAAATCCTCCCTGACCCATATTAAGGAGGTCGCAATAAAATACTTATGATTAAAAGGAGGACCCCGGTCTCCAAAATAGAATAGCTTGTCTTTCCCTTCTGATGTCACCATAGAATGACAGTGCTTCTGTCTTTGGTTGTTCAAAGCTTTAAGTGGTGTGCACATACCAGGCAAGCATATGCTTTTACAATTCCTACCTCCCCTAGCAGATCTATGAAAACACAGAACCTCCTGCTATGTGTACGCTCTGAGATTCAGGCAATCACTCTGTCCAGACCTGTGTGAACAGAACTGTTAGTAAGCTGATAGGGGCATGAGGTGGAGCTGCTGCTGATCTATACATCCCTTACATAATTGACTGACAAATGTTAAAGGGAATACACGCTGCCTCCATAAACCTTAATGTGTGGCTTCAGTTGGCAGAGCCTCTTCTGAGTAGATCTCTCACAGGTACTTTAAAGGTGAGTGTATATCTAATTTTTATACACTTTTTTCTCTTTTCTTTTTAAATACATCATCTAAATCAAATTTCCAGCCTGAAATGTTCCTTTAGTAATCAAGATATATATATATTATATATATATATGGCTGTCTGTCCTTCTGAAGGGACGAACAGTGCCATATTATGGGGAAAATCCACCCCTATTCAAGAATGCGGTTAACATGGGGTCTGTTCATTATTTTTCTAAGATGATCAATTGGTTCAGTCCTCAGAGTTAGGGGAGTGAATTTCCTGGTGCCAGGGCTGGATTAACAAAGGGGCTATTGGAGCAGTAGCTTCAGGCCCATGCCTCAGAATAAGCCCAGAGAAAGGATAACTAGGAGGGTTATTCAGAGAGATCCGAAATGTGGCCGGACACTGAAATTCAGCATACAGCGACATTTCGGGGCTATTCAGAGAGCAGGCAGTTCGCCAAATTCTGGCGCATTGCCTGCACGTATGGTGCCTGTTTGAGGGCAGTAAAATCCCCCATTAAGAAGCAATGCTTTGCCTATTCAGAGAACACCAAACAGCAGTGAAAAGTTGCCGAAATGCCCTGCTCTTTGGTGATTTAATTCGGCAGGTTTATTCAGGCGAATCCCATAGACTTCAATGTTAAAAATATTCACGTTTTAATGCAATATCTAATAAACCGTTTATTATTTTATTCTGATGTAAAAAGTCTCTTTATCCATAGAATTTTTAGGATCTTTTAGGCATTTTTTTTCCTTTTCTTTTTTTTGTATATCGTATTTTCTTTTTTCTGTAACAGCCCCTTTTATTATCATTCATTGGACCTTATATGTAAATTCCAGACATTTTCGTTCAGTAGTTTTTTTGCAAACAGCGTTTAAATTTTGAAACTTTCAAGCGTACAGTTTTTGTTTCTTCTTTTTTTTTTTTTTACCACGTTCGTCTGCTTGTCAGGGTTTTCCGGTGGCTGCTCTGCGCTGTGATCGGCGGCTCGTCGGGTTTTTCTGGCGTGTTCGGCGGGGTTTTTGCAGCGGTTTCTGCGGGCTTTCGGTGAGTGTTTTGAGTGTTCGGCGGGCTTGCAGTGGGTTTTCCCTGCACTACGAGGGGTCCTGTGGTGCTTGCTGAATACACTGCAGGGTCCCCGACATGGGATCGCCAAATCGCCCCGAAGTGTGGGGAACGAAAGGTCACCGAACGTGCAGTGACTTTTTAATTCTCTCTGAAAAACCCTTTATGTCTGCATTTGGACCCCTGTATCTCCAGTTCCATAGCAGCTACAGGGTCATGTGAAAGATCGGAACATGGCCTTTCCAATGATACCAAACATGACCAGGCTTTAGGTAAGGAAAATAAAATAATAATAAATCTTTATTTTTTCTAACAGCAATATTTTTCACTTTTCAATTATAAAGTGAACAATGATGCTGCACTAACTCACCATCTAATTTTTCATGTCACCAACAAGTGTGGAGGTGATGGCACAATCCATTGTTATGAATTGTTACATCAAAAACCTAAACCACCGCACTGCAAGGAAGAGCACTGGGGGGGACTTTGCACCCCTGCGTGATGCGTCACTAATCTTTACACCTCACAATGTCATGCGAGACATTGTCATTGGACAGGTCAGAGTCTGGCATTTGCATTGATATCAAACGTGACCATGTAAAATCTAAAAGAAAAGAAAAAAATATATAAAATTTTTATTTATTTTAGTTCCAAAGCGATGGCATTGTCCATTTGTCACATATAAAATGAGCAATACCACTGCCATTACTCCCCTTTTAATTTCCCACGCTGGGAGCAAGGTCAGTGTTTTATACAGAGTCATATTATTCATGAAAAAACATGCTCCAAAACACAAGGGAATTATTGAATTTTTTTTAAAAAAAATTTGGTTAAAATTGTGTATTTTCTCAGAACAATGCAGTAACAGGTTCGCATTTCACATTTTTTTTAATAAGAATTCCCTATAGAATATATAACCAGGGCTTTTTTCAGCCGATACATGCCGGTACTAAGTATTGGCACCTCCCGGCATTGTTTTCTAATGTTTCCCCCGGCCTGACAAACGGATGTCACACACACTCGAAGGGGAGAGAGGTCCGAGACAGGGCGGCACTCACTACCTCCCAGTGTGACTGCCAGGGGGGGGAGGAGAGGTGATGGGACTGCTGTCTCACAAAATCACTCCCTGCCTCCCTGTGTGTAAGGCAGGTGGAGGGGGGAGCTGGGACGGGCCACGGTGTGAGTTGGTCTGGAGGGGAGGAGCGAGCGACTCAGTCGGCGCCACGCTTCTGACAGTTGGGCCGCGCCTGAATGTGACGTGGAGACGTCAAATGTATTGGATGGACGTGGTGTAACCGCGGGAACTCTCTCCGCCTGCCTGACAGATGGAGATGCCCATGGCGCCCGGGAGCTGCTCCATCATCTGCGAGGAAATGACGAATTCACAATCCGTTGAGTGATAACACTGCAGAGTGCTGCGCTCTGTCCACTGCGGGATCAACGAGGACGGCGACTCCACGTCCAGCATGTCTGGGCTGAGCATTTCCAGCTCACGCTCCCACAAAGCCAGGCTTAGTAAATAAATCCTGCCGTTCCCTGCCTTGATTTCCAGTAGGGACGATCCGTACAAAATCACGCCCGAAAATGCGCGTCGTCTGACCGTTTTTGTGCATTCCGTGAAAAAATACGTCAATGCGTTCGGACGCACTTTTTCACGTTCGCGGGGAAAAATGCTTTCGTCTGACCCTAGCCTAAAGATTTGGATGATAAAATGGAAAAAAATAATTTTACACGCTGTAAATGATTGAAATGTGAGTGGAAATTTACTCACACTGCATCTGGTTAGATATATCTGTATCTGCACTATTAAATAACCTAAAATATGTTTTTATTTCACCAAATTCCAAAAAATAAAAACAAATTATTCAGCTCCAGGCCCATAGAGATCTTAATTGGCCCTGCCTGGTCACACCCCTCATGTGAGATGTTTGCACTGGCAAACCTACTCCCCCCCCCCCCCCCCGGTCATATACTAAAATAAGCCTTCAAAACGCATTTAAACATGATGAGCAAAATCGGTAAAAATGACCTCAGCACAGGGGCGGGAAATGCCTCAGCAGCGAAAGGGTTAAAAGACTAAAGAGCACGAAAATGAACATTTGGTGATTATAGTTTGTAAAAACTACATGTAACGAAAGTGCCTAACCTGACATTTTGGCTGTGAACAACAATGGCTGTGGTTTTTCTTTCCATGACAATCCTTGCTAGAAACTAGATTTGGGATTAGGGTTGCCAGGTCGGCCATGTTTTCCTGTACACATGTTACTATTTTGTGAAGAGGGGAGCCCAGGAAGTGCTGCCCTGCAACATGTATAATTCATATGCTGCTTGTAGGAAATCAAGATAGGTCACCTAGGTTTCCTTTTCTTCAGTATATGGATTATACATGCTGCATGGTGGCATTTTTCATGCACTGCCCATCAGTGGAAAACCTGGCCAATCTGGCACCCCTACTTGCACGGCCGGCGCTGCCGCTAGGCCAACTAGGCGGGCGCCTAGAGCGCAGCACCCGCCTAGGGCGCAGCGGCAGCCGCCCGACCAATTGAAAAAGAAAAAAAAAAAAATTGTAAATAAAAATGCCCGCGGGGCACCCTGGGGCGGCCGCGTGCTGCAGCCAGCCCCAATACGAGCCGGCGTCACCGCCGGCGTCAAGGAGACGGAGGCGTGGACTTGGTGCTTCCAGCTTCCTGGACCAAGTCCACGCCTCCATCTCCTTGACGCCAGCGGCGACGCCAGCACGCATGAGACTGGCTACAGGAAGACAGCGCTGGAGGCAAATACCCATGTGTGAGCTGCTGGGTAAGTATCCTTGTGTGAGCCTGGGAGGGGACAAGTACCCATGTGTGAGCCTGGGGGCAAGTACCCATGTGTGAGCCTGGGGGCAAGTACCCATGTGTGAGCCTGGGCAATATCTCCATGCCATGTGTGAGCTGGAGGCAATATATTCACCATGTGAGCTTTTTTTTTTTTTTGGGGGGGGGGGGTGCAAGTAGCTGGTCTTGCCTAGGGCGCAAAATAGTCTAGCACCGGCCCTGCCTACTTGGGATCGTGCCAGTCCTTAAGGCTAGGGTCAAACGAAAGCATTTTTACACGCGAACGTAAAAAAGTGCGTCCGAACGAATTGACGTATTTTTTCACGGAGTGCGCGAAAACGGTTATACGATGCGCATTTTTCGTGCGGGATTTTTTTCGGATCGTCAATAAAACTCTTTTTGCGTCTGGACGTTATGTAGGCTGGACATTGTCAGTGTCTGACATCTCCTAATCACGCACACACGCCGCTATGCCGCAGCTGCGCACTCTGTACGTCCGTACTAGCGGTTCGGCGTTCTCGAAAAAATGCGTTCGTTTTCCACTTGCGTTGCGCGGCCGGACTTTCGTGCGACCGTACTTCGTATATTGGCCGTCATTGCCCGTCATTTGCTGCTAGTGCGGCCGTAATTATGTGCGCCAGAACGCACGTAAAAGTGCGCTGGTCTGACCCCAGCCTTAATGTTGTAAAACATTACCTTGGACAAGAGTGGCTCCATGCTTCAGTGGCTTGAAATGTGCAGATTAAGTATATTGTGATGGCTGGACATTGTACCCTGTGTCATATTAACCATACGGTTACCCACTGGATTCATCCTGTGTTGGTCAGAGTGCACATCACAAGGAGGAGAGAACGAAGAAGAGATGATAGTTTTCGGTGATATCGGGTTCCATACTGGAGTTGATATGAATTATGGGCCTTTTTATAAGCTGGGTAGCAAAATCTTATTGCAATAGCTCCTTGGTCCCAAGAATTGTGGGATGTCATCATCGCGTTGCATGGTGCCAAGATGGCTTTATGCCCAGCCACCACATCCTGTGCTGGAGGTAAGAATGTCTTTTCATCTACAGTCACAGGTGATTTCCTGCACAATGTATAGATTAATGATGTACCCACCACAAGGTAATTCTACTCAATATGATTTGGGGATTAGTAATCAATTTTTTCAAGTCTCATTAAGTAATATGTCTGAATTAGTATTTTCACGAGAATGGTGATGAGTCATTGTGCAGCATTGCCAACATGGTGGCTAGCAGTTTATCTGCCATGTTATAGTACAGTGGTTCCCAACCGCGGTCCTCAAGTACCCCCAACAGGTCAGGTTTTCCAGATATCTGAAGCACAGCACAGGTGATATGATTTGCTGCTCAGTGATTGCAGGATACAGTCTGCATTTCCCCAAGGTGATCTGCAAAATCTGGCCTGTTAGGGGTACTCGAGGACCGCGGTTGGGAACCACTGTTATAGTGCATCAATTTGTACCATTTCTGGTAATAAGACTCATTAACTGTAAACTAAATAAAGTTGTGGAGTGATGATATACATGGGGAAACAAAGTACACTCGTAGCTTTAACATAATTTTTTTAAAATTTTGGGACAAATGGGAATTTGTTTTTTAAAAAAAAGTGACCAAGATGCCTTAGGCTAGGGTCAGACTGAGGCAGTGCGAACGCGCGTGCAGCCGCACTTAATCACGGCCGTGCTAGCAGCAGATGCCGGGCAATGACGGCCAATATACGAAGTACGGTCGCACAAAAGTCCGGCTGCGCAACGCAAGTGGAAAATGAACGCATTTTTTCGAGAACGTGAAACCGCAGGTACTGACGTACAGAGTGCGCTGCGTCCGCTAGCGGCGTGTGTGAGTGATTAGGAGACGTCAGACGCTGCTAATGTCCGGCCAACATCACGTCCAGATGCACAAAGTGTTTTATTGATGATCCGTACAAAATCACGGACGAAAATGCGCATAGTATGACTGCTATCACGTATTCTGTGAAAAAATGCGTCCATTCGTTCGAACGCACTTTTTCACAGACAACATAAAAATGCGTTCGTCTGACCCTAGCCTTAATCGTAAAACATTTCAATAAAAAAAAAATCAGCAAGATTATTTAAAAATATGCTACTCTTCTCATTTTATTTACAAGCTGTTTTAAGGAAAATCCTTTTTGCGGTTTTGATTTTAGATAAAAGAAAATAACATTATTGGCTTATTTTTACGTCTAACGTTCATGGTAAAGATAAACCATGGAACACTGGTAACCCTGGTAACAAAATTTGTCAGGGTTATTCAAAGAGATCCGAATTGTGGCCGAAAGGTAACCGAACAGTGAAATTCAGCGTACGGTTACCTTTCCTGGTCATTCGGCTATTCAGAGAGCAGGCAGTTCGCCAAATCTTGGCGAATTGCCTGCACGTACAGTGCCTGTTCGTTGCTTGTTCGAGGGCAGTGAAATCCCCATTGAGAAGCAATGCTTAGTCTATTCACAAAACAGCAGTGAAAAGTTGCCGAAATGCCCTGCCATTCGATGGTTTCATTCGACAGATTTATTCAGGCGATTCCCATAGGCTTCAATGTTAAAAATATTCCCATTTTTAATTCAATATCTAATAAACTGTTTATTATATTCTGCAGTAAAAAGTCTCTTTATTCATAGATTTTTTTTGGGATTTTTGTTGGCAATTTTTTTTTCCCGTTTTTGTTTTTAAATCGTCTTTTTTTCTGTAACAGCCCTTTTTATTATCATTCATTGGATTTTATATGTAAATTCCAGGCATTTTCGTTCTGTACTTTTTTTTTGCAAACAGCGTTTCAAATTTAAAACTTTCAAGCGTACTGTTTTTGTTTTTTTTCACCTTATTCGTCTGCGGTGTCGGCTTTTTCCAGCGGCTGCTCTCTGCTGTGATTGGCGGCTGCTCGGGTTTCTCCGGCGTGTTCGGCTAGATGTTTTTGCAGGTTTTGGTGAGCGTTCGCTGGGTTTTGCAGTGAGTGTTCGGCGTGTTTGCGGTGGCTTTTCCCTGCACTACGACGGCCCTGTGGTGCTTGCTGAATACACCGCAGGGTCACCGAAATGGGATCGCCAAATCGCACCAAATTGAAGAGACCGAAAAGCCACCGAACGTGCAGTGACTTTTCGATTCTCTTTGAATAGCCCTGTATGTATTCTGTTTGGAAAGGTTTATATATTTGGGAGGAGCCTCAAAGTTTCAGAGAATAGAGATGAGCTAGATTGCCACATTTAATCAACAAGTATAAAATTCACCATTGACAACATAAAAAATTTGAGTGATAATTTTTTTAATGTATTTTATCATCTAGTTATAACATCCATGGTGCATAGTTTATGTAGAACATATGCTATTCCATCCTATAGTAATATTTGTGTAATACAGTAACAAAAAAAAAAGCCGGAAATCTGTTCCTTGTACTCGTTTGGTAAATAAATGACATCTGTGAGGCCCAGGAGACATGGGTTGTTAGGCGACTGGGTACTCTGGAAAATACGCAGGTTCACAAGCTGAAGCGGGTCTGGAAGCCGTGCCTGCGTGGTAAGAATAATGACATTTTAATGTTTAGATTATTGTAAAACTGTTCAAGGTTTTTCAAGGCAATGTCCATTTTATGTTTTTTTTTTCTCCTAATATATTCAATATATAAAATCGTTTATAATAGACGGATAGAGAATGAGATATGATAGGAGGCAAGATATATAACAGGAGTCAGGTCCAGTCAAAACAGGAGAAAACCCAATGCCTGCACAATTTTTGCAGTGGAAACTCTCTCATTGATCTCAATGGCTAAAACTGGCTTCTACAAGGATAGGATGGACAGGCATGGAGCACTGCTGGGGAGGGCCAGATTGTTTGATATTAAATTCATGCAAGACCATGGCTAAGCGTAGCACACAATGCTGTAAACTGTGTTTTAGCTATCCCTGGAATGAAGGTGTGTGTTTATATATATATATATATATATATCTCCATGTGAGCTGGGGGCAAAACTATCTTTTTTGTATTGCTGGAAAAAAAAGTAAAAATATAGAATTGGGGGGGGGGGGGTGGGCCTTCATGGATTCTTGCACCAGTGCCCTCAGGTTTCTAGTCACGCCACTGATTATTATGTATAATGCACTCTGGGACAGTTTGCTCCAAACTTAACTTTTCTTATCATTTAAAAAGTAGACGTTTCAGTTTTTTCAGGTGATGTAAGAAAACTTAAGTTTGGATCAAACTATCTTGGAATGCCATTACACTGGCATTGTTTGTATTTGGAAGGCCAAGAATTAAGCCCAGTGCAATTGGTGAAGTGGAAACTGGACTGCAGGATTCTTTTCCATTTGTGTGTAAATATGTAAATTATATATATATATATATATATATATGTTGTGTTCAAAATTATTCAACCCCCAATGCTGTAAAGGGTTTTAGGGAATTTAGTGTACATTTGTAATTGTATTCAGAATGAAATCCTACAAGGACTTTTTAAAGAACCATATGCAACTAAAATGACATCAATTGGTTTTGTAATACAGTAGTAAATGTTTCTTTTGTGAATTCTTCATTGACACAATTATTCAACCCCTTAAAGACTACCACTCTGAAGAACAGAGGTTCATTCAAGTGTTTTCAATCAGGTATTGAAAACACCTGTGGATGTCACGGAGCAGCAATAAAGCATAATAAGCACCAATTAGGCAGCTTTAAAATGACTGATACTCAGCTCCTTCTAGACATTTACTGGTGTGGTTACAAACATGGTGAAGTCAAGAGAATGGTCCAGGAAGACAAGAGAAGAGGTGATTACTCTTCACAGGAAGGGCAATGGCTATAAGAAGATTGCAAAGATGTTACACATACCAAGAGAGACCATAGGAAGCATCATTCGCAAATTCAAGGCAAAGGGCACTGTTGAAACGCTACCTGGTCGTGGCAGAAAGAAGATGCTGACTTTGACTGCTGTGCGCTACCTGAAACGTAGAGTGTAGAAAAGTCCCCGTGTGACTGCTGAGGAACTGAGAAAAGATTTGTCAGATGTGGGTACTGAAGTTTCAGCTCAGACAATACGGCGCACACTGCGTAATGAAGGCCTCCATACCAGAACTCCCAGGCACACCCCCTTGCTGTCTCCAAAGAATAAGAAGAGTCGACTGCAGTATGCCAAAAGTCATGTGGACAAACCACAGAAGTTTTGGGATAGTGTTCTGTGGACTGATGAAACAAAATTACAACTGTTTGGGCCCATGGATCAACGCTATGTTTGGAGGAGGAAGAACAAGGCCTATGAAGAAAAGAACACCTTGCCTACTGTGAAGCATGGCGGGGGGGTCAATCATGCTTTGGGGCTGTTTTGCTTCTGCAGGTACAGGGAAGCTTCAGCGTGTGCAAGGTACCATGAATTCTCTTCAGTACCAGGAGATATTGGATGACAATGTGATGCAGTCCGTCACAAACCTGAGGCTTGGGAGACGTTGGACCTTTCAACAGGACAATGATCCCAAGCATACCTCCAAGTCCACTAGAGCATGGTTGCAGATTAAAGGCTGGAACATTTTGGAGTGGCCATCGCAGTCACCTGACTTAAATCCGATTGAGAACCTCTGGTGGGACTTAAAGAAAGCAGTTGCAGTGCGCAAGCCTACGAATGTGACTGAACTGGAGGCTTTTGCCCATGACGAATGGGCGAAGATACCCGTAGATCGCTGCAAGACACTTGTGTCAAGCTATGCTTCACGTTTAAAAGCTGTTATAACTGTAAAAGGATGTTGTACTAAGATTGAATGTCACTTGGGGGTTGAATAAAACTGATAATGATGTGAGCACAGAAAAGACATTTGTGGTTATTTCATTATAAATGTTATGTTATATTTGTCTGACCTACACATGCCTCTTTGATTTAATTGTAAGCAAGATGACTGAATGATCAAAATCAATGTCAAACTGGCCAAAACACTCAATTTCAGTGGGGGTTGAATAATTTTGAACACAACTGTATATATTGCCCCAGCTCACATGGATATATTGCCCCCCGCTAACATGGATATATATATTGCCCCAAGCTCACATGGGTATATTGCCCCGAGCTCACATGTTTATATTGCCCCAGCTCACATGGATATATATATATTGCCCCCAGCTCACATGGATATATATATATTGCCCCCAGCTCACATGGATATATATATATTGCCCCCAGCGCACATGGATATATTTGCCCCCAGCTCACATGGATATATTTGCCCCCAGCTCACTTGGATATATTTGCCCCCAGCTCACTTGGATATATTTGCCTCCAGTTCACATGTATCTATTTGCCCCGGCGCTGATTGCCGGAATCTGGCAGCTGCCTGGGCCCCCCTCCAGTGGCGGAATGCCAGGGCCCGGTCGCAAGCGTGACCGCTGCGACCCTGGTACTTCCGCCACTGATAGAAACACATTTGTATGTATGTATGTATGTACCTATCTCTCTACGAGTAAATGGAACACTCATTAACCAAATGCCTCAAGCTCGCTGCCTTTGTCATTTTTGATTCTGACCTAATGTTCTCCCCCCACATCCAGACAGTGACCAAATTCTGTTACTTTCAACTCAAAAACAATGCCAGTGTCCGCCCCTTTCTGACATTAGATAGCGTGAAGGTGCTGGTTCATGCTCTTGGCATTTCACGACTTGATTACTGCAATTCGCTCCTCATTGGTCTCCCCAGCTCCCGTATTGCCCCTTTGCAATCTGTAAAGAATGCAGGTGTCAGGCTTATTTTTCTCACCAGACGCACCTCGTGTACCTGCCCACTTTGCTGGTCCCTCCATTGGCTTCCTGTACTTTCCAGGATACAGTTTAAAATACTGACTTTTTTTGCGGTGAGTGTTTGGCGAGTTTGCGGCGGCTTTTCCCTGCACTACGAAGGCCCTGTGGTGCTTACTGAATACAACACAGGGTCACCAAAATGGGATCGCCAAATCGCACCGAATTGAAGAGAATGAAAAGTCACCGAACGTGCCGTGACTTTTCGATTCTTTTTGAATAACCCTTTGAAATGACCTTTGCACTCCCTTCCTTAGTTACCCATTTATTATTATACTGTACATTGATAGTGTTCTTTCTCTATATTTGCTTTAAATCTGTGCTAGTCGTTTTCATCATGTGTTATGGAAAGGAAACTACATGAAGCCTAAAACACAAAAACAGAGACAGTCCAGTGGAGTAAAAGGCCGTAGCCTTTATGGCAAATTTATTTGTTCCTTAAGGCATATTTATTTTATTTATTTATTTCCAAAGGATTTTACCAGGAAGGATACATTGAGATTTCTCTCGTTTTCAAGTATGTCCTGGGTTCAAGAACAGAGTGGTTACAGTTGTTACAGAAATACAAAGTAATAAAATGCAAGATATTAAAAACAAAACACAAAAATACAGATTAACATATCATGGGAAGGGCTAGAAACCTTGGGTTAATTAGGGTGATTTGCAAAGTGGAACAGCTGGAAAGTAAGCTACAAATTTCAGACCAGCACTGGGAGGGTGGGACAGCAGAGTCCAAATGCAAGCGCTGTGGCAGAGTGTGATGTGAGCTGGCTGTAGGAGAAAGAGGTCACGGAATCAGAGCATGTGGTCAGTATAGGGAAAGCATTTTTTTACGACATGCGGGGGAGGGGCAGCCATTTGAGAACATGGGTTTTATACTTATAGTTTATAGTTCTCTGATGGATAGATTAAGATCTAATCGTAAAACCACATATAAACAACCACCAACAAAAGTGTCTCACCCAGGTTCACCAAACTGCCTTTAATAGCCTGCTTACACTATATCCACCAACCTTTTATCACCCCCTCCCTCATTTATCTAGGCAGGCAAATGCAGCATTTAATTCAAATCATAATTTGTTTTATAGAAATTATTTATTTAATAAAATAATGCTAAAGACCACGACAATGGTTTTCAATATCTAGGGAGGGAGGGACGCAGCACGGCTCCTGCCCTGAGCCAAATAAATCAAATCAAACCAAAATAAGCTTTATTGGCAGGACCAAATACATTTTAGCATTGCCAAAGCATTTGGGGAGGAGGGGGGGTAGTGGGACATATATATGGGGGGGAATGGGCAGGTCCATGGACATTTTCAGGGGTAAGGGATAATGTGAAGGGGGATGGGGGCGAGTCAGTGTTGGGGATTTATAAGTCCAGGATCTCTCATGTTCCTCTCAGTCTGTGACATTCTGCGACGTATTGGGCAGATATTTTTACCGCCGGCTCCTCTTCTCCCAAATATCCAGTGGTCCGTGAGAAATCATGCTGCTATGTTAGTCTTGCATTGTTCCCTTTATGACCTCATGGGTTGACCTCATAATAAACTCAGTGACCTAATAGCAGCAAGGATATGGTGTGGGATTTGGACAGATCAGTTCTAACAGTTCAGCTAGGGTTACGCAAAAGGAGTTAGGTGAGGGTGGCAGGTCCACCATCCACCACTAGTGTTTGTGAGACCCTAGGTAAAAATTCACAAGGCTATTTTTGCAAAAAAAAATCTGTTTTATTTTTCCTAACTTTTTTTCTTTTTTCTTTAACAGCCCTTTTTATTATCATTCATTGGATCTTATATGTAAATTTTAAGACATTTTCGCTCAGTAGTTGTTTGCAAACAGCGTTTCACTTTTCAAACATTCAAGCGTACTGTTTTTTTTTCTTTTCCCCACTCCATTCGTCTGCGGTGTCGGCTTTTTCCATCGACTGCTCTGCGCTCTGATCGGCTCCTGCTCGGGTTTCTCCGGCGTCTTCGGCGGGGTTAATCCAGATGTTTTTGGGGGGTTTCGGTGTGCATTCGCCTGGGTTTTGAGGTGAGTGTTCGGCAGGTTTTCAGTGGCTTTTCCTGCACTACGGTGGCCCTGTGGTGCTTGCTGAATACACCGCAGGGTCACCGAAATGGGATTGCCGAATTGAAGTGATCAAAAAGTCACCGAACGTGCGGTGACTTTTCGATTCTCTTTGAATAACCCTGTCAGTTTAACCAACCTCCTTTTGGAAAATCAAACCTTTTCTTTATCCAGAATCTCCTCAATCTGTCTAACTGGCATACTTTTGTCATATGGATATGTTGTTGCTCATTTGTTTCACCGAGATTGTTGTTTCTGTGTTAGCGGTGCTCAGAGGTTCTATTTACTATCATTTGCATCGATTTTAGAATTTTTTTCCATGTCAACCAAAGTCTGTCTATGATTTGACTAAGCATGACTGCTTGGAGCAGCTTTAATAGAAGTTATTGGCTAACAGAGAGGTGCTTGGAATCCTTCACAAGATCGTGGTTCTATTGGGATAGGCACATTGCTACAAAAACTGCGACCGAAAGATGGAATGATGGAGGTGCTTTCTGTCCATGCTGCAGTAAGGGGCCCGAGCCTCGCATTCAGCGGCACCCTTTTTAACAGCTCCGGTATCGGGCTCTAGGAGTCTGAATCCGGAGCTGTACTGACTTCCTGACTGGCTGGGCGTCCCTACAGCACCGTGCAAAACACACGGCTTTGTCAACGCCCTCCAGTCCCGTGTGTGACGCACACGTCATGCACAATACAACAGTAGGCGACGGGCACAGTTGGGAGAAGTGGTGAAGAGAACACCGAAAACAGTGGAGTGGTGAGTATGGTGCCTGTCAGACCAGCCTCAGGGTCCAAGCCAAGACCCATGACCCAGCCAAGACCCAGGCCAGCTCCAGCAAGGGCCCAGCCAAACCCCAGGCCCCAGCAAATGCCCAACCAGGGTCCAGTCAAGCGCCTGGTTCCAGGGCCCAGCCAAGTCCAAAGGCCATCATACACACAGCACATTTCTGTGAGTTTTATTGCTGTAGAGCTCTGTGATCTGCTCATACACACTGCACATTACTGAGAGTTTATTGCTGTGGATTCTGTGATACGCTCATACACAGCGCACATAATTGTGAGTTTTATTGCTGTGGAACTGTGATGTCTTTTTGTTTTGGAAGGGGGTGAAAAGCTGCTAAAGGTTGAGGGAGTGTACGAGGGGCCCCATTGTGAGGTTCGGTAAGGAGCCCCAT
The DNA here is from genome assembly GCA_009667805.1 of Leptobrachium leishanense. Lineage (NCBI taxonomy): Eukaryota > Metazoa > Chordata > Amphibia > Anura > Megophryidae > Leptobrachium > Leptobrachium leishanense. The sequence goes on from CM019063.1 coordinate 315,995,137, forward strand.
CATTTCTGATGGCTGCCCTGACTATATTGTATACACAGATATCTGAACGTTTAGGCTCAACCTTTGGTTGAAGGTTCCTAGAGGGACTGCTAGAACTCTGGATGCTACGGATTGTTCTGGTTGGGCATTAACGGGTTTCAGTGTGGATGTAGGTTGTTTTTATGTGTACTGGACATCTGTGCTGCTTTTATTATCTGGTTTCTCACCATGTACATTTCTTGCTTGTTTAATATATATGTAGCGCTGTGTTAAAAAGACTGTTCTGCTGCAATTACTTGCCATGGCCACCAGAGACTGAGACCATGGTAAGATTGTGCTGGATAAGCGCAATGTAAGACACTGGACATTGGGACTACATTTTCCAGCATGCTTTGCGGGGGGAAACAGGAAGTGAGAGGGAAAGGGAGACTTACATCCGCAGCCTCGTGGAGAGAACAGGCAGAGCGCGCAGAGGAGTGAGAGGAGAAAGACGCAAGTGCAGGAGATAGTGATCGCGACCAGGCCAGAGCGCAGGTGCGGCCTAGCAGAGCTGGAGATCGGGTTTCCCTTCTTATTGAACGAAGACCCCGTGATCCACCGTTAGTAACCCTACACCGATACAGAGTACGCTGAAGGACCCCGAGTTAGGAGACCGCAGACGATCTAACAGGGAGTGCAGGCGGTGAGCTGGACATCTTGTGGCAGATACAGACAAGCAAGACAGCGGATCCGGTGACACAGAGAATCCCAGTCAAAATCGAGCAGAGAGACGTCCTGGGTCGAGCGCAGAGTATCTGGCGGATGGGTGAGAGGCCTTCCCGGCCACTGTAAAGTACTAAAGCACGCTGCAGTTTTCTCAAAACCTACAGGGCCCCAACGTGACTAGTCGAAGATACCTCATAAATAATTCAATGGCCAGTTGAATATTGTACCCGGGTACCAATACACACCTACACTTACATTTCTTGGGACATAGCCTGTACGGGACTCGCACTCCAACCATGAAGGGGTTCAAATTATTTTTTTCCTTTTCCGCTACGCGTTTCTCGCATTACGAACTACTGTAAATATATATACGTATACCGTGTCACTCTTTATATGCCAGTTTATTCAGTAAACTATATAATTTATAAAATCCACAACGGTGCTGGAGTATATTCATTCCCTAGTGTGGGGAGACTGACCCGAGGTTCAAATTCAGCGGCTCCTCCGGGAGTGAGCACTACACGTGGGGGCTCGTTTCCGGGATTCAGTCTCTGGAAAAACCGCATTTAAAGGGTTAAATATGGATCCAGACGAAGCAGCAGAGTGGTGTAAAGCACAGGGTGGCCAGTTAGAGTTGAGTGTAGTAATGGATATTCATGTAGACACCTGGGCAGAAGAACAGATCCGCCTGGCCGTGGCAGCTTTGGCACCTGATCAGCGGGGGTTTCTAGCAGACATTAAAGTGAACCCAGAGACTTCTCACACGTATGTTCTTTTTGAGTGGAGAAAGGGTCTTCCCGTGTGTTTTCAGGACGTGAGTATACAGCTAACCGATGACGTGGAAGTTCGTCTGATCCAGCCAAGTAAGCCACGTGGTGATTCAGCGAACATTCCTGCGTCCAGCCCGCTGGCCATGATCGGGCCGGAGTTCATTGCTGCTATTGGAGACCTCATAGTTAAGTGTCAGAGGGCCCACCCTTCTTACATCAGCTTCGGATATCGGAAGTTGGAAAAATTTTCAGGAAACTTGCCAACTCCGGTGGGAGAAGAAACCTTCGAAGAAGCGATGCAGGCTCTGGATGAGTGGGATGTCTCTGAACCGCAGAAGAAGCAAAGAATTACTGAGAGCTTAAAGGGACCTGCGTCAGAGGCTGTCAGGAATCTGAAGCTGAGTAAGAGAGACTGTACGGCTCTAGATTACCTGAACATATTACAGGAAGCCTTCGGGTGAACGGAAAAGACTGCTGAGCTTTATGTACCAGTATGAACATACTTACCAGAAAGGGGGTGAGAAGATGACAGAATACATGAGGCGCCTGGATAAGATACTGTACCAAGTACTGTTGAAGAAAGGAACAGACCACACTACAGTAGATCAGGTTAGAATGCGTCAGATATTGAAAGGTGCTTTACCCTTAGATCCTGTGATGTTGCAACTGAAGACTCGAGAAGGTAATAAAGAGTTAAATTACCTAGAACTGATTCGAGTTGTTCGGGAAGAAGCCCTTCTGGAAGAGAAGCTTGGAAGAAGGGGAGAAAAGGTCTATGCGCAACCCATAGAGTATAACGAGTGTTCATCAGATGAAGATGATCCGGAAGAGACATATGAGCCGGAGATAACTCAAAAGTCGTCAAACCAGGTGTATGGTGAGATACAAAAGACTCTTGAGAAAGTACAAGAAGCCCAAGTTAAGATGGAACAGACACATACGGATCTATGCCGGGCCATCTTGAAAGTAGCAGAAATACAGACTGAGATGCAGAGGTCTCTCTGATATACGGACAGCAGCGGTTGCCGTGGCCTCCAACAGGGGATTTTCAAATGAGCCACAGGAAGAAAGTGTGCCCTCATCCTCGTGGGGAAGATGTTTCGCCTGTAGAGAATTCGGCCATTTCAAGGCTCCGTGCCCGGAAAGGAGACAGGGAGGGTCTCTATATGTGCCTGCTAGACCTAGGAGATCCTCTCCCTGGAGGTCTGGTCCTACGTCACGGGAAGACCATGTATGCCCGCAGTCACCACGTATGAGGACATGGGTTAGAGTACAACAGACTGGGTCTACCTCTCCTGCTGCTACAAAAAAGTTCCCTGACAAGTTGATAGGTCCTTTGCCCATCATCCCGGTTCAAGTGGAAGGAATCTATACTAAGGCTTTTCTAGATTCGGGTGCTCAAGTAACGCTGATTTACCGAGACTTCTATCAGAAATATTTGAAGCATATACCCCATAAGAAATTGAAGGATCTCGAAATCTGGGGTATGGGAATGGAGAAGTTTCCCTATGATGGATATATACAGGTGAAGCTAGAATTCAGTTCGGTAATCGCTGGACAACCGGGAGTATGTGACACGTTGGCAATTGTGTGTCCTCGTCCCTCGGGAGCTAATCGAAGTTCTATGATAGTGGGGATGAACGCTGATGTGTTGAGACAACTCTTAACCCCACTGGTCACGAAAGAGAGTCCTGCTCCCAAGAAGGCACACTCGATGTCACAACCGGCCTGTCCACGGAGGGTCAAAGAACAGAGAGCAACTACAGAAGTAAGAAGGCTGAGGAGAACGGAAGGGACAGAGAAGGTCCTACGGTCAGGAGAGACTGTACAAGTACCGATTGGAGACAAATTCTCTGTGCCTGGTCTGCCTATATCTCGTCCGACTTCTATTACTCGGTCTCAGCAGTTACGTCCCGTCAGAGAGTGAAGAAGACAGTGAAGAGGAAGGCTGGTGTCTGAGCTGGGTGTGGACACCTGAGTCTCAGGGCGTCAAGCCAGTCTCTGACCGGAGTGAGAGTGATTTAGAACCTGATATTTCTGAAGTTATGACTCAAGCACGGGAAGTTCCTGAAGTTCTAGAGGAAATATCCATAGATTACAGTTCTATGCCTTCACTGGAGGGCTCATATTCCGAGGAAGATGTATCTACTCAGTCTACAGGAGTGAGAATTGAGCCTGTGGAGTCAGCTCTCCCGACTGAAGAGGATCCTGGAGAATTTGAACCTAAACGGTCAATACGACCCCCTCAGAGACTCACGTATGATTCACCAGGACATAGCACAGAGGAAGCTGTAACAACTGTGCGGAGGTTTCCTGAAGTGTCAGCCCTACTTACAGAGGTGTCTAGGGGTTTGGGTGAGATTGAGGATATTTGCTGCCTGCTATCAACCCTGAATATATAGGTTAAAGTTAGAACTGTTGTGTTATGTTATGTTGTGTTATGTAGGACCGTTACATGTACCCGTTACACGCCCTTGGGAGGACCCAAGAGTTTTGGGGGGGGGGGAAGTGTAGCGCTGTGTTAAAAAGACTGTTCTGCTGCAATTACTTGCAATGGCCACCAGAGGGTGACAGAGACCATGGTAAGATTGTGCTGGATAAGTGCAATGTAAGACACTGGACATTGGGACTACATTTTCCAGCATGCTTTGCGGGGGGAAAGGGAGACTTACATCCGCAGCCTCGTGGAGAGAACAGGCAGAGGAGTGAGAGGAGAAAGACGCAAATGCAGGAGATAGTGATCGCGACCAGGCCAGAGCGCAGGTGCGGCCTAGCCGAGCTGGAGATCGGGTTTCCCTTCTTATTGAACGAAGACCCCGTGATCCACCGTTAGTAACCCTACACCGATACAGAGTACGCTGAAGGACCCCGAGTTAGGAGACCGCAGACGATCTAACAGGGAGTGCAGGCGGTGAGCTGGACATCTTGTGGCAGATACAGACAAGCAAGACAGCGGATCTGGTGACACAGAGAATCCCAGTCAAAATCGAGCGGAGAGACGTCCTAGGTCGAGCGCAGAGTATCTGGCGGATGGGTGAGAGGCCTTCCCGGCCACTGTAAAGTACTAAAGCACGCTGCAGTTTTCTCAAAACCTACAGGGCCCCAACGTGACTAGTCGAAGATACCTCATAAATAATTCACTGGCCAGTTGAATATTGTACCCGGGTACCAATACACACCTACACTTACATTTCTTGGGACATAGCCTCTACGGGACTCCCACTCCAACCACGAAGGGGTTAAAATTCTTTTTTTCCTTTTCCGCTACGCGTTTCTCGCATTACGAACTACTGTAAATAATATATATGTATACCGTGTTACTCTTTATATGCCAGTTTATTCAGTAAACTATATAATTTATAAAATCCACAACGGTGCTGGAGTATATTTATTCCCTAGTGCGGGGAGACTGACCCGATGTTCAAATTCAGCGGCTACTCGGGAGTGAGCGCTACATATATATTTTAATGTTCGTGGCTGAGGCTGAAGAAGGAATGAGTGGTTTTCTATATTATGTCAGTGATGTGTTGTAGAAGGATTTTAAAAACAAAATAATTAAAAAGTAGTCACAGGGACATAGCTAGTCCTCCCTCGACTCTGGGTCAATATTTTAAGTTCTTGTACCTCTCTTATACCCCTATAAATAACTAAATATAGATATATTATATACTCCTATTAATACATACGTATGTATAAACTACTATCATTATATATCAGTGGCAAGAAAAAGTATGTGAACCCTATGGGATTACGTGGAGTTTTGCATGAATTGGTCATAAAATGTGCTCTGATCTTCATCAGATACCCGTGAAATCGCCCATAGAGAAGCAATGGTTAATCTATTCAGAGAACACTGAAGAGCAGTGAAAAGTTGCTGAAGTGGCCTGCTGTTCGGTAGTTTCATTTGACAGGTTTATTCTGGCGAATCCCATAGGCTTCAATGTTAAAAACATTCCCGTTTTTACACAATATGTACTAAACCATTTATTATTTTAATCTGCAGTAAAAAGTCATTTTATTTTACGCATTTCAGTATTTTTTTTATTTATTTTTTAATAGCGTTTTTTCCCTTTAACAGACTTTTACTGTCATACATAGGACCGTATATGTTAATTCCAGACATTTTCGTCCAGTTATTTTTGCAGACAGCGTTTCAAATTTGGCACTTTCAGGCTAGGGTCAGACGCACTAAATCACGGCGGCAGTAGCAGCACATAACGGCCAATGACGGCCAATATACGCAGTACGTGCGTACGAAAGTGCGCCGACACCACGCAACCAGCAAATGAACGCATTTTTCTCAGAACGTGAAACCGCTGCTACTGACGTACAGAGTGCGCGGCGGCCGCATGGCAGCGTGTGTGCGTGATTAGGAGATGTCAGACGCTGCTAGTGTGCGGCCTACATAACGTTCGAACAGCCAGATTTCCCTAGAATTGCGTTGGTGAGTACCTGCGACTGTGAATGATGTCTGGACCAGAGATGGACGTCGAGAGGCTCATCAGCGCTGTGGGGGAGCATCCAGGGATCTGGGATACGGCCTGCGAGCGTTATAAGGACAAGGGGAAGAAGGCGAGCGCATGGGTCGAGGTGTCCCGTCAGGTGTACCCGGAGTACGATACGTGGTCCGAGAAGGAGCAGCACATACAGAGTGAGTATAATATTATTTAATTCATAATCCCATAAATGTAAATCACAATAATAATAATAAACAAACAAATGAAATCATTGATGTGAAACTCAAATGCTCCCCAGCTGCCAGGGCACCTCACCTGCATCACTGATGAAATAATTAGAGCATCGCGATACCTGTTGCTGTATCTATTCACAGCTATGATGTCATAGTTCACATCATCCTCAAGACCGACAACTGTGAGGGTATCGTCAAAATTAAAACCATCCCTGGCCCGCACATAATTATGTAGAATGCAACAGCATTTCACTATGTCCACACAGAAATCAACCTGTACATCCAGCGGTCTATGTAAAATCCTCCACTTGTTGGTCAGTATGCCAAAGGTACACTCCACATACCGTCTCGCCCGCGACAGCCTATAATTAAACACCCGCTTCTTCACAGTCAGGTGTGTCCCTGAGTAGGGCCTTAGGAGGTGTGTGGATAGTCCGAATGCTTCGTCACCCACGAAGGCATAGGGGACTGTCACGTCACTGCCAGGCAATGGTGCGGCTCTGGGGATGTTCAGGGTCCCACTCTCAATTTCATTCCACAGTGTGGAGTTCCTGAACAGTGTGGAGTCAGAGTCTTTGCCGTATGAACCGACCTCCACATACACGAAACTATAGTTGGCATCTGACACCGCCAGTAGGCCTATAGAAAAGTAATGTTTATAATTCTGATACAGTGAGCCACTGTGCGGTGGCTTCACTATGCGGACATGTTTGCCATCCACGGCTCCCAGGCAGTTTGGAAAGTTGGCTCTCTCCCAGAATCCTGCTGCAATTTCCAGACATGCCGTATGTGTCGGTCTTGGCAAACATTCGCCCTTCATGGTCTCCCATATTGTTTGGCACACCTTGCGGACGATCTCACCAGCTGTTGATCTGCCAACGCGGAAGCTATAATGCAGATCCTTCAAACTGCACCCACTAGCGAGATACCTAGAAGACAAAACAAAATTGTTTGAATATGATCACATACCATGAACACAAGCTAATGTCACTCTCATCATGTTTTGCAGCACAAGAGGCGATGAACAAATGGCGCACAGTACGCGACAACTACATGCGCGTCCAGAAGAAGCAGGCCATGGCTGCGCGCTCTGGAGCTGGTGCGAAAAAGGTCCGTGGCTACATATATGCAGAGCAGCTATCGTTCCTCCGCAGGACCCAGGAGCCGCGCAGGAGTGTCAGCAGCATGGACCAGCCATCGACCTCCGGCACCCAGGCACAACAAATGGTGACAGGAGATTCTGCCAGCTGCCAGGAGGAGGAGAACCAGGGTGGTGCTGAGTCGCAGATGGAGGAGGATTTTGCGACACCACAGGTGGCAGGTACCGCGACAACGGTCAGCACCAGACCTGGCCAGAAGAGAAGGGCACAAGCTGCAGACCTCGAGCAGGCCATGGTCACCTTCATGGAGGCACAGACCACCCATGCACACCAACGCTGCATGCTTGCGGACTCCGTGGACATGTCTTTCTCCAATGCATGTACGCTCCTCCTGAACAAGATGAGCGAGGCGGAGAAAATGGAGTACCGCCACAGATCTCTGGCAATATTGGAGGACATCCTTTCACGTCCCCATCATGCAGCCGCCTACCATGCTGTGCCACAATCCGCCAGTGGATCTTCCGTCTCCAGTGAGGTGCTGTCCACCCACCCAGCCATGCCCCCTGGAGCCAGGCCACACACGGAGTCGGGGTCCAGCTGTAGCCACACCACCGGCCCTCATGACCCAGATGCTCTGCGGTATCAGCAACTTTGATACATGACCTAAATATGTTTTATTATTTGTTTGTTATGTGTTATTGTTTTGATTTTGTATATATACTGACCTTCAGTTTACGAGTTGTAATATATGTCCATAATATATTACAGTTTCTTTTCATATTATAGTATTATTTTTCAACATTGTTGTCGGAGTCATTTATGATTATGTACGTGTGATGTGATGCCCGTGTGTGTGTGTGTGTGCATGTAACAGTGGGCATGTGACTACAGACATGATACACTCATGTCAGGTGACTGGCAGCGATGTCATGTATACAGGTGTGTGACAGTACGTACCTCAAAGTGATGACTATCATCTCCTCCGGTGGTATGGCGGGCCGCATGTTGGTGTCCCTCTTGGTCAGTGGCTCCCGTACCCGCGACAACAGTTCATCAAAGGAGGCGATGGACATCCGCATGTAGTTGAAGAACTTCACGGGGTCCCTCTCTCGCAGTGGCCTGTACAGCGTCACAAAGTGTCCATGCGTGGGTCTGGCAGCGTTGATTTCATGAACCCAGGTTCGCCGCTTTCTCTTCCTCTTTAGGTACAGGTACCCCATCACACCAAACACAAAGACGTGTGCAGGATCCATCTTTGAAAAACGCCACCATCCCCGAAACGCCTTTTTTATAACCCTTGCCCTTATTTTTTCATTTCTCAAGTGATTAGATTCATCTGATTTCTACTCTTTTTTTCACCCCACCGTCATGGAATACGTCCAGAATTGAGCATCGTCCGACCACTCAAGCGTATTCCGTGAAAAAATGCGGGCGCACGCATCGACGTACATTTTGACGGTGGCCGCAGAAAATGCGCTCATCTGTCCCTAGCCTTAATCGTGTTGTTTTTTTATATATATATATATATATTTTTTACCCGTCCGTCAGCTTTTTTCTGCGGCTGTTGGGCGCTGTGTTCGGTGGGTTGTCAGCATCCGATTCTCTGCACTTCGGGGACCCTGCGGTGAACGCTGAATTCACCGTAGGGTGATCGAATTTGACTTGCCGAAGTGTGGCAAATCAGAGCACGGAAATGTCGGTGACATTTCGGTGCTCTCTGAATAACCCTGTATGTTGCTTCATATTTGTAAGGAAAAAAACAAAGGACAACCAACCCTTTTTTACACTTTGACATAATTTTTTTATTTTTTTTATTTACCCTACAATAGAACAGACAGCATTTACCTTACCTTGTACAACAAAGAAAATTCATAAATGTTTCACTTTTTTAATGAAGGCCTGGGAGATGTCACGGACATCATTGTACCAATGTTGGCGAAGCTTGGCATTCTAGTTTGGCCTAGCCTCACTGCACAGACATCTCCCCAAAACCGTATATGTCCCACATGCTTCGTCTCCTTATCCCCTTCGTCATTTACACAAGAGAGAACTGCTTGCAGATGAAAGAGGTGAAGGTACCCACCGAATAAGCAGTACCATACGCTTACAAGATGAGCCTGGAATCCAAGGCTCCACCATCAGTGAGTTTGTTTAACTTTCACCTACCTTATCTAAGTTATTGGCTACAAGCTACGCTATGAGGATGTCTCTCTGTCTTTCTGTACCTGAGACAATCAAGCAAGCTCTAAAGAAGGGCAGAGGCTACCCTCAAACAAGCTCTAAAGAAGTGCAGAGGCTACCCTCAATCAGGCCCAAGGCACTTTACACTAGAGCCGGTATACGAGGCTCTTAAAAGCCTAAGTGTTCCCTTGTCTATGGGCACTTGACTCTCTATCAGACAATATTGCACTATTATTTTTCCTTTTTGTTCCCTTTTCTTTTCCTCTTCCCCTTCTTTTTCCCATTTTTTGGGAATTGGGAGTCCACACAGGACCTAGGTGAAGATATTGCATCAAGGTCTTACGTACACCTCTGGACTGTCTACGTGGAGACCCAATCAGACCACATTATCTCCAATATAGAATATACGGTCGGTTGGACTGTTTTTTTGCTTTCACTATTGATTTGGAAAGCAGGACTTGGTTATAACAATTGCCTCAAGATCCTTCATATGCACTTTTATATGCACTTTTATATGCACTTTTATATGCACTTTTATATGCACTTTTATATGTACTTTTATATGCACTTATATATGCATTTGCACTTTCTGTGACTCGTGATTGCATTTGCACGTTAGCTGTTAATCTGCAGCATATGCAATTTTGCTCAATAGCACAGTGACACTATTGCACATAGATTACCTTCGTCAGCACTTTAGTGGTCGTTCTGACCGTGCACTTCTTGGAATAGTGGGAACACCGTACCTATCTATTTATTATTAGGCACATTATTTACTGTATGTATTACAAGTTTGTACATTGATTACTCCAAAAGGAGACTGCGCCACTAGGACCCAATTAATTGAAACCAGACCAGATAGGGGACATAAACCCCAGGGAGTAACCCTGTAATAAGATCAAAAAAGGGGGTATTGGAGAAGCCAAAAGGCTTAGTCTGGTATTATATAAAAAACGTGTGTAATTCTTCATTCAAAAAAGCCACAGAAAACCACAAAGGGACATTTAAAAACGTGTGATAGTAGGAGCAACGATTGAACCCAACATAACCTCAAATTGATAGTAATGTACAGCAGAATCAGGTAGTCGCTACAAACAAACCGTCAAAATAAATAACCTTAAGGGAATATCACCTTTGTATTAGAAATTCATGGTTGGTTAAAAAAGTCAGAGAAAACACGTCAATGTAGAATACTACAGCGGTACTTAAATTTAGATTTTATAACCGCCTTAATCTTCAAAACCGCATATGGCGCTATACTCAGCTTCAAATCTATAAATCACATCCCATAGGTTTAACGTGCAAGGAGCTACTAACCTGATACCCTAACCAACCAGATGGTTATAGTAAGGTAAAGGTGTAGAGGTAAGAAAGGGTGTCTATTCCTCAGCGGTTCAAGCCACGTACCAAACGCTGTCAGTAAAAAGGAGGAATGAAAGGTTCAGAAGAGTAACACATAACTGTTAAAAATGAGAAGACCTGCCGCTCGACGCGTTTCACCGATTATAAGCGGCTTTTTCAAGAGTGGAGAGCCCCCTCCTACTCCTATCTGTATTTATATCTGTGCCCCTCCAGGTGAATTTGACCGACTGGATTGTTTCTCAAAATTCCCGCTTCCGTGTTTGCGCGCGCATCTACTCATGTAATTTACGCATCCATTGTATCAAATGACATTCAGTTACTAGGTGATCAAGTGTGATACAAATTCGAGTAGATTTTATTAGGCATGTGGGACAATTGTAACATCGTTCTGATAATCTACAGAGATAATAGTAGCAGACATAATTAGTCTGAAGATTCGAGCATTGTTCGAGTATACATAAATGATAAAATATTGTATGTTAGGAGTAAACTAACGACTAATCCCAGGTCTCACTAATTCTGTATTATTTTCAATATAAGATCGCAGTCACCCTTTTATTTCAAAGCAGGTTTGAGACTAATTCTGGTATTAGCTAGAATGATCTTGTAAGAAGAGGTAGCTAGTGTACATAATACTAATTGCTAAAACTAATTCCCAATGCATACCTGATACATTCGAGTTTAATCCACAGATATTATATCACAATCCTAGGGTAGTCTCTACAATATTAAGTTGGAAGAAATGGAAATAAATTTATACAATAAACCAACACAGAGGGTCAGTACAGTGGTTAACCATAAACATTCAATTGGTAAAACCAATATAACAGATCAGCATATAGATATACTGTGTATAGGATGTAAGGGGTAGGAGAAACATGGTAGGCGGCACCAGGTATGTCAAAACAGAATATATATTAGAAAAATTTACAGCACATACTATACATATACGACAAATTGTTTCTGTAGCCTACAAATTAAACCATAATAATAATTTTAAATAAATGGAGTGAAGGTGAAACCTTCGTTTAAACCATTTGGATAAAAGTCTGCAATGATATCCAAGCTGGGATGCAACAAGGAAACTTAACTGGAGCCATCTTCCTGGATTTTGCCAAAGCCTTTGACACAGTAGACCATGGCATGTTGTTAAAAAAACTTAAAGACTCTGATATTGGTGATCGCACGCTAACCTGGTTTCAATCATATGTATCCGACCGATGGCAATATGTGTCCATTTCTGGCAGCTCCTCCCTCAGCCTCCCAGTCACTTGCGTTGTACCCCAAGGCTCAATACTCGGCCCCCTGCTATTCACATTATTCATAAATGATCTGCCTAACATCTGCAAAGCCTCAACTGTACACATGTACGCAGACAACACCGTAATCTATACCAGCAAACCAAATCTCCCACAACTGGAGGCCGTGCTGCACGAACAATTCAGAGGTAGAAAAGTGGATCAAACACAACAAACTTTTTTTTAAATACTGACAAAATGGTAACGATGCTCTTTGGAACAAAACCTAAACTACATAAATTGCAAAATCCCCATCTATGTGTGGGGACAAAATCAAAAGACATGCTGACCACAGTCACTTCTCTCAAATATCTAGGTATGTGGTTAGACCCAAATCTATCCTTTGGCCCCAACATCAAAAAACTCTCATCTAAAATTTACCCCAAACTAGGTGCCCTGTACAGAAACAAATCCTGCCGGAGTACCGCGGTAGGAAAGCAAATTGTACAACAAATGCTTATGCCAACTATTGATTACGGAGATGTAGTGTATGCAGCTGCCCCGCAAACGCACCTTCAGAAACTTACCACTCTGACCTAACATTCTCTAACCACATCCAGACCGTGACCAAATCTTGTTATTTTCAACTCAAAAACATTGCCCGTGTCCGCTCCTTTCTGACACAAAATACCACTTAAGTGCTGGTTCATGCTCTTGTCATTTCACGACTTGACTACTGCAACTCGCTCCTTATCGGCCTCCCCAACTCCCGTATCGCCCCTTTGCAATCTGTAATGAATGCAGGGGCCAGGCTTATTTTTCTCACCAGGCGTACCCCCCCCCCCTCTGCCGGTCCCTCCATTGGCTTCCTGTATGTTTCAGGATACAGTTTAAAATACTGATGCTCGCGTTCAAATAACTCAAACCCTCCCTAATATGTCTTCGTTACTCAGCAAGCACGTCCCATCTAGGCAGCTCCGTTCAGCAGGTGATGTCTACACACGCACAGCCAACTCTCGTCTCCAAGACTTCTCAAGGACAGCACCAGTCTTGTGGAATGACTTGCCTCGCCCCTTCAAACTTTCCCCTGACCTTCAGGCCTTCAAGAAATCCCTCAAAACACATCACTGATGCAACTCATCCCTCTGCTCACCTACTCACACTTGATTGAAGCTGCTTGTATGGCCCCACCATTCCCAAACCACTGGCACTAATCATCCTGCTATCTAGTGCAATTCCTCTTGTCTTCCTCAACCCCAATCCCACTAGACTCTAAGCTCCTAATGAGCAGGGCCCTCTCCACCTCTTGTTTCCATCCTATTTCATTCCCTTTGGTTATTGTAAAGCGCTACGGAAACTGTTGCGCTATATAAATGATGACAATAATAATAACTCATGCAGCCGCTTTGCGCTACAATGTAACTACATGACATGTTAAAAGAGCTAAACTGGCTGTCGCTGGAATCTAGATGCACCCTTCACCTTTCCAACCTGGTGTTTAAGAGCTTTTCTGGGAAGCTGCCACCCTATCTGAATAGACTGCTTCCCCTAGCACAGGGCTCAAAATTTCAAGTCCCAAACTACTAACCAGACATTAAGAGTTACTCGCCACCAGTTGCCCCACCTATCTCCTGCCCTTAACCCCACCCTTAACTCCTCCCCTAAACACTCCCTCTTAAAATATCTTACAAAATGACAGTTAAATGTTTTATTCAGAATAAAGTTACAACAATAAATAACATTAACAATTATTGTTAAATACATTGGCGCAGGTCCCCTTACATAGGCACAGGCCCCCTTAAATAGGCACAGGCCCCGTAGTCACTCACCAGTGAAACTCCCAGGCGGCAGATCGGGCCTCGGCTGGTCTTCCTTTGTTCTTGCCTGGCGGTCTTCCGCGCTCTCACCAGGGGTGGATCCAGACACAGGTTTGGGGGGGCATTCTACCAGTTTTGGCCAAGAGCTGGTGTTGGGTTCGCAGTGACAGGCAGATATATATGCCCCCAGCTCACATGGATATATATATTGCCCCAGCTCACATGGATATAAATATTGCCCCAGCTCACACATGGGTATATTGCCCCCGCTCACATGGATATATATATTGCCCCCGCTCACATGGATATATATATTGCCCCCTCTCACATGGATATAAATATTGCCCCAGCTCACACATGGGTATATAGTAGGGATGCACGATACCACTTTTTTAAGACCGAGTACCGATACTTTTTTCAAGTACTCACCGATACCGAGTACCGATACTTTTTTTTATGTCGTGACTGCTTTCCAATAAGAACAGACCTCATATAAAAATGCCCCCAGCTCATGGATATGCCCCCAGCTCATGGATACTGCCCCAGCTCATGGATAATGCCCCAGAACATGGATATGCCCCTGCTCATGGATATGCTCCAGCTCACACATGGGTATATAGCCCCAGCTCACTTGAGCTCACACATGGGTGTATAGCCCCCAGCTCTCACCTCCACCCGCCGGCGTTCTTCAGCTGTCCCAAGGAGGCGAGCGGCCACTGATATACAGCTTGGTCGCTCGCCGGGAACCACCTGACCAGCCGCTCAGCCGGTCAGGTGGTTCTCATCCCAGGCGAGCGGCCAAGCTGCATATCAGCGGCCACTCGCCTCCTTGGGACAACTGAAGAACGCCGGCGGCGATTTTCCCTCCTGGATCCACCCTGGCTGCAGCGTGCCGCCCACACTCATAACACGAGTCTGGGAACGGCACGCTGCAGTGGTTCCGCCCCCTCCCGTGCGTCACCTGACCCCTTCCTATGTGATGCGACGCACACTCGCAGTGTATGATGCATCACATGGGTGGACAGGTGACCCGCAAACGTGGACATCACGGGCCGCGCGGGAGGGGGCAGCGTCGATCAGAGACAGCTCCGGATTCGGACTCCAAGAGTCCGATACCGGCGCTGTGAATAAAGGCGGCGGCACACTGAACCTGGCCCCAGCACGGGTCAGTCCGCCCCACTCACCCTCAGATAATTTCCACTCGCCAAATGCGAGCAGGCGAGTGGAAATTTTGAGGGCTGTACTAGTTTATACAATGCATTTAGCTTACAAATGAACTCTACTAAAATATCCCGTTTCGCTGACTAAATGGTAGGTGGAAGATGATATTCAAGTACTAATGTTTTTGTACTGGTAGTGTTTCTCAGTTACGTTGTGTACACATTCCCTGCAATATGACATTTTCACACAGCACGGGGTATATTTAATATTATTTTCCTGGAAGAGCTTGACAAGTGAAAAACTCCCTTTTGCAATGTCATCAATCTCCGTTTACTTAATCCTTATTTCACGTGTAGAGCTTATTTATTTTTTTAATCATTTTTTTTGTATTAAAAGTTTTTATTAGAGGAGAACGAGACATACACATCAGGGTACAGTATAATGTAGTGCAGCGGTACCTTACACCAGGGCTCAAAATTTCAATTCCCAAGCTACTAGCCAGACCTCAAGAGTTACTCGCCACCTGTTGCCCCACCTACCCTGCCCTGAACTCCGCCCCTAAATAAACCTATTTTATGAAGTTACACTGTTAAAAGTTTATTCAGAATAAAGCTACAAAAATAATTAACATTAATACCCAGGCATCAGATACATGTACACTCAGGCACCAGACCCAGACAAGTAGTTTCATCCATTAAGTACAGACTCCTCTCCAACAGTTTTTAGGACCAAATTAATTTGGGGTTTATGCATCCGACATATCAAGGGGAACTTAATACTCTCTTTTCATTATTCATATGCCAGGTTATCAATAGAAGTTAGAAGACCCCAGAGTCAGGTTTCCCCCTTGGATGCTTATACAGATGAATCCACTAATATTCATGTGCGATACTTCCATCCCCATTTTTTTCTTTTTTGCTCCTTCCGTATCACCTCTTTATGCAAAATAAACCAATTTATTTATAAAGAAACTCAAACGCCTACGCCACCATTTCACTAATTATGGCTCCTCACGGGAGTTGTACTAACGGCACTGGTTTTGGAATCCCTTCCGGCATGCTGACAGCTTTTTACTTTCACTTAGTTTACAACAGGGGTGGGGAACCTTTTTTCTGTCAAGAGCCCCCTTTAATTAATTTCTCCCGCCTTTTAGTATATTTATTTTGCCCAATTAATTTCTTCCCCAGTATTTATTTCATTTCTCTCTTCCCCAGTATTTATTTCATTTCTCTCATCCCCAGTATTTATTTCATTTCTCTCTTCCCCAGTATTTTAATTCATTTCTCTCTTCCCCAGTATTTTAATTCATTTCTCTCTTCCCCAGTATTTTAATTCATTTCTCTCTTCCCCAGTATTTTAATTCATTTCTCTCTTGCCCAGTATTTAATTCATATCATTTCTCTCTTCTCCAGTATTTAATTAATTTCTCTCTTCCCCAGTATTTTAATTCATTTCTCTCTTCCCCAGTATTTAATTCATTTCTCTCCCTATTTTATTTCTTCCCCCACTACCTTTTTAATTAATTTCTCTCCACACCCCCCCCCCTTTTACCTCACCTCCGAGTACGCTGAGGCATGCTGGATTCAGGGGCTGAGGATAAAGAAGGATCCAGCGCGCAGCAGTAAGGACTGGAGAGGGGATTGGAGTAAGGAGAGCAGCAGGAGAGGGAATTTGCACCCCCTCCCTTTGTGGCACTCAGGACTGATTGTTTTCCTCAGCGGGAGGTTCCCCATCCCTGGTAAACACGCTGCATCTCAACCCGTGCGGTCAACGCGCCGGAAATGACTTGGGCCATGTCCAGCTGTTGGTGTAAAAGGAAAGCACACTGGCTGGCGCTGAGCATGTCGGCCGGCGTAAAAAAAAAAAAAAAAAAAAAAAAAAAAAAAAGGCCCGCCGCTGGAATACACAGAGCAGGCAGTATGATATAACTTATCATGCTGCCTGCCTGTGAATTTCCACTCGCCATCGCTTGATTTGCCCTCGCAAATTGCGAGCAGGCGAGTGGAAATTTTGAGGGTTGCCCTAGCAGTTCCCCCATCCTATAACCTCCGATCCAGGACCAGCATCTTACTTGCAATACCACAATACAAAAAGACAGTGGCTCGGTCCTCATTTTCCTACAGAGCACCACAGTTATGGAATAACCTCCCAGACGCCATCAAATCTTCCCCAAGTCTAAAGTCACTCAAGAGCTCCCTATTAACATACCTCAATACGGAATGCACCTGTAAACATGTAACATAATGACTATTCCCTACATATTTATTTTCTGTTAATCTGTATATTTGTGGTTTTTTTTTTTAAATCTTGCATTGTATTACTTTGTATTTCTGTAACAACTGTAACATTTTAATGTTCTTGAACCCAGGACGTACTTGAAAACGAGAGAAATCTCCAATGTATCCTTCCTGGTAAAATCCTTTATAAATAAATAAAGTATTTAGTTTATAAATCCAGAATGCTTTGCGTCTTTTAAGTTTAATATCCAGATCGCCTTTTTGACTACCCATCTTAACCTGTTCGCTAGCAAGGAATCGCAGATTGGTGGTAGAACCACCATGGGCTGTTTTCAGATGCCTGGCTATGGGGGTTTCTTTACAATATTTCACAGATCTTAGAATTCAAGAATTCTTATCTTAAGGGGGCGTATAGTTTTCCCAACATATTTTAGGCCACACTGGCAAATTAGTTGGTACACTACACCATGGGCCATATTACATAGTTGGTGCTAACTTAACCAGAGCTGTTGTAAACTTCCCAGAGCCATTATAGCCTATGGAGGTTTTAAGTTTACAACAGCTCTGGTTAAGTTAGCACCAAGTATGTAATATGGCCCCATGTGTATTACAGTTAAAAGAACTGTGTAACTGGAAAGCTGCATGATTCCTTGAAGTTTTTAACAGCCTTGGAGTCTCTCATTACATGTGGACATGCCTTGCATTTTCCACATCTATAGGTGTCTCTTAGATTTAAGTGCAACCAATTGTTTTTTGATTATGATACTTGGATAGGTTTCGTACCAAAATGGCTGTGAATGAGTCTATCTCCAATATTCATGTTGCGTCTTGCTGTCATTATTGGTCTATGACTCAATGCGTCTTTGAGATGCATATCCTGGGTTAGGATTGGCCAAAATCGTTCTAAAATATCTTCGATTTCCACCCGGCATCATAATTACCAATGAGTCTGATCGTTTTCTCATTGCCTTTAGTTTGTTTAGGAGGTGATGTTAGTAAGCTCGAACAATCAGTATCGAGTGCCCTTTTTGTATACTGATTTTAGGATACGATTGGGGTATCCCTTTTTGTTTTAACCGATAACGTAGTTCTTTAGCTTTTAATTTAAACTCCTCCGTCGAGGTACTTGTTCTTTTTAGGCGTAGATACTGCCCAATGGGGATACCTCTTTTAAGCCCGATAGGATGATAACTAGACCAAGTCAAGAAGTTATTTGTTGCGGTTGGCTTCCTAAACAGTGTTGTGGTCAGTCTACCGTTTCCAGTTTTGTGAATCGTCATAACCAAAAAATTAAGTTTGTCGGAATTTGTTTCATAAGTGAAACGAAGATTTAGATTATTCTGATTCAGGCGAAATACAAAATTGTTCAAATTTTTCAACAGTAGAGGCCCAAATGATAATCACGTCATCGATGTAACGTTTCCAAGTATGGATGTATTGATGAAAATTCGACATTGGCTCAGAGAAAACAATCAATTCTTCCCAGAGGCCCAGAACTAAATTGGTATATATGGGCGTGCAAGGAGTGCCTATCGCCGAGCCTCTGCTTTGTAAATAATTTTTTAGTTTGACAGCCTAAACATGGGCTGCTCTGTCTTTGAATGCTGATATCTATATTTTATATCAGCCTGGGTCTACCTTTTTATATTGGGCACATCAGAGGCCCTGTATCATATATGGGCTGGCCCTGCCAGAACTACACGTCCGTGTTGCATAGCCAATCAGTATGTAGCAACATGAGACGTGTAGTTATGAAATGTCTGAGGTACCAAGGTTAGCAATGACTGGCATAGACCATAAAATAAGAAAATATGGGCCCTCTTTTTTGCATTTTGCACTGACAGGGAGAATGGAAAGAAACAAAATTCGAGCAAAATTTACTTACTGTCTCCCTTTTACACCAGCTATTCCGGGCTAAGTGATTTAATACTGTGTATCTGGCGCCAGTCCACTCAGACAAATACAGTAATTAAATAAACTTAGAATATTAATTAAAACAAATTAAAAGGTAGTCCATATATGCAAATCAGCAGCAAAATCTCTCTGCATGGCAGTGTACCTCTAACCACCAAATGAACAATATAGTTGACAATTGCAGCAGATAATGCGTTTCCTTCCAATAAGGCAAAAAATTCCTTTGTCTTTTGGTCTTGTATAAGTCCTTTTGTGGTCTTCTTGCCTCAAAAAGAACACCGGACAGGAGGAAAAACCTTGGTGCTGCCAGATTAGCAGTGCACACACAGCCCCCAGGGAGTGGCTGCTCTCAGCTGCTGAGCTCCGGAAGCTGCAGGCTGTTACAGAGCAGCGGGAACATGGCATCCTGTCATATTACAACACATGCTGGAAAGGACAATTTTCATCCCCTGTGGTTTTTAACCCCTGCAAGGCCATTGATCTGAGCAGCACAAATGCTTTTAACCATCCCCTTTGTTGTCCTGAAATAGTTTTGTATGTTTCCTGTAAGTGTGGTGGAATACATATATATCACACTTTCAATCCTCACTCTCAGCTTAAATTGTATTGTAGTCCATGTTAACTGACACGGTGCTCAGTTCTTAGTTCCCCATCTACTGTTGAGATTATATATATATATATATATATATATATCATCAATTTTAACACCAGGAAAGAGCACTCTATATCAATGACCACCTTCTTCCATCATTTTCTGTGGCAAAAAAAGCACAGTTTTAAAAATGTTCCTAAAACCTGACTGAAGGAATAAATGATGGGGATTCAGTTCACAAAGTATGATCATAGTTTGCTTAAGCTGGTCACAAATGCCAATGTACCCCATCGCTGACAGGTCCTATCTAACTTGACCGAATCTGCATTTACAGGAACAACCCACCCTGGAGCTCCCCAGCAGCTCTAGGCCTTTACAGACAGCCACGCTTTAAAGGCCTAGAGCCTGCTGGGGAGCTCCAGGGTGCGTTGATCCAGGCCATGTGATCTCGCTTTAGCGAGATCGTGCATGGCCACGGAGAGGTCGTGGAGGGAGACTGGGGCTATTTGTCCCAAGTCTCATTCTGGTCCTGGTGGCCAGAAGTGGCGGATTGGGCCATCATTCTCCCCGTGGGATGAGAGGTGAGTATCTGATTTTTTTTTTTGGGGGGGAGGGGGTTCAGCTGGTGATCGCCAATTCCGCAGAAGCACAATCACTCACTTAACACCAGTTTGAGCTGGTGCCAACTTGCCAGTTAGCTGCAGGGCTGAGTAATTAGCTTTGTGATCTAGCTATGTGATCCTAACACTAATTACTCTCTGCTTACACTTTGTGCTCTCCATGTTAAGTATAGGAAGCGCAAAGTACAGTAAGCTGACACTAAAAAGCGCTAATACCGATGCGCTAATGGATTTTTTAACCCGTTAGTGCATCGGGATGTGATATGAGCGTAACGCTATCAGATCTTTTAACCTAGCGCTATCGCTCATTTATGTGAGCACTAGTGTTAAGGAGGTGATGGGGCCCATGGTCTCTATGTGTTTCTTTAGAACTGTATAGTTGTGTATGAAATGCAATCTCTTGTAAAATATCATTTACTGTTAGTGTGTGTGTAATCCCTATTTTGGACCCAAACTACTTTGCCCATCTTTGTATAATGATCCTCCATATGTTCAGGGTGTCCCCTGTGTATGACAGAGTTGCATTGCAATGAGTCTGTAAACTATAATCAATGTTAGAAATTGCTCCCTGTAAATAAGATTCTTTGCTTTTGTTTTAAATCACAGTTATTATTGATATAAATAGCCCTGCTAGGTTATGTCATTACCTTTGTATATGGCCTCGGCTATGGTCCTGTGTTTAATAGGGGAAACATATCTTGCCTTCGCCTAAGGCCTCGGCAAGTCTAGAGCCGCCTCTGGTCAGCGGTAAGAAATGGCTGAATTCTAGAGATCTTACGCAACTGGTAGCGGCAGGAAGAGGAAGAGACTGAATGTGGGGGATGAAGGAAAGAGCTGAGTCAAGTGAAACTCTGAGACAGCGAACCTGGTTTGATGGGAAAATAGTGATACCATCAACCATGATAGAGAAGTCAGGAGGTGAGGAGGCATTCGAGGGAGGAATTAGTAGGAGCGCAGTCTTGGACATGTTAATCTTTAGTTGCAAGTGGCCATCCAGGAGGAGATGCTCTATTCGGGATATCCCCCTTTTCTTTGTGGGAATTACTATTGAATGAAGCAAGTGTGTTATTTCTGAGACTAATAAGGCAAGTAGGCCCTTTAGAATCCACCCTTTTGTGTAGGATTCTCTTTTCTTCACAACGTAGGCGCAAATTTAATGCCTCCTATACAAAAGTATAGGAGAATTCTATGCTCGAGCCACAAGCATAGCTTTCAGCAAGTGTGGAATAGCGATACCCAGTGTTCTGATAAATCCTAGAGACGCTATCTAGAACGTCTCCTGTAGTTCTCTTAAAAGAAACCGTTAAATATGGCCCTTTGATTTGCTTTTGTGTTTTTTTTGTTCTGTATTTTCCCAAAAAGACTATTACCACTAGAGGGAGCTAATATCCTGTTTCTAGACAAGCAGCAAAGGAAAATATCAAAATGCAGTATAAAGGCTTACTCAGTAAAACTAAGCATTTTGTTTTCTAACCGTGACTAAGCAAAAAAAAAAATTCAGCAGGGATTCAAGGGACGTTTGCAGTATTGATTGACTCTGTGCAAACCTATTGAACCCGATTATTTGCGTTCTATAATGGGAGCCTGTTCAATATTTGTACATAGTCTGCAATTTTCCAATCCAGTTTTGACAAAATCAGAATAACCGAAAAGTAGTATAGGAAAAAGGTGTCCTTTTTGACATTGGAGGAAAAAAATTGTATATTTATTTATTTCTGCTTCTTTCCCTCTTTGCATGTACAAGAACTGCATTCCCAATACATTTTCTACGTTTAGTTTTATAGCGGTTCACCATAAGTCTCAGTGAATCAGTGCTCTGTGCCTGAGATCACGTTGCTGCACCATCTGTGTTGTATAACATATTCACTTCCTATGTTATACAACCAAGCAATTAGTCATTCTGCTATTTCACAGCGAATAGCTTGTATAACAGGGGCTTTTTTCTGCCGGTACACTCACCTGTCAGCAGGGCCAACTCTCCATCCGCTAGGACGCGTAGGACGTCACCAGCACATCATTAAAGTTTCATAGCTTGGCGGTGATCTCGTGCCGATCGCAGACTTCTCCTGCAGGGGACACCTCGATACAGAATGCACCTGTAAACATGTAACATAATGCGGATATTTCCTACATATTTATTTTCTGTTAATCCGTACATTTGTGTTATTTTGAATATATTGCATTTATTACTTTGTATTTCTGTACCTTACTGTAACAAGTCAATGTTCTTAAACCCAGGACATATCTGAAAATGAGAGAAATCTCAATGTATCCTTTCTGGTAAAATACTTTATAAATAAGTACGGTATATAGAAAATGTTCATTCAGTTGTATTGAAGGGTTGTTAATTAACTCGATAATAACAGGTATTTATTTGCCTCCGTAAGAAGGTAACCCTAATTAAAAGAGACACTCTTTGATCCTTTTACCCATAACTCTTCGTTAAGAAGATGAAGATGGGACAAAACATGGGATGTTGAAAAATCCCAAAGTATAATGTCTATTCATGGCTTCGTTCATGTGAGACAAATTAGTTGTCTAGAAAGTCTTGTGCTCTGCGTAATTTAACACGAGATACAATAGCAATTATAAAGTTGGAATTGGTTCAGTAGCAGCTGAAATGCGCATGCAGAGAATAGAACTTTTGAACTTAACACAGAAACTGACGAATTCAAGCCATGCCATGATGGTGCGTGTGCTTACACATATGTCTGTTAGGATTTTTGTTTCTGTGGCTTTATAGCAGTATTTCCCAAACTTGTCCTTGGGACCCTCAATCAGGTCAGGTTTTGAGGATCACCTTGGGGAAATGCCGACTGAATCCTGCAATCACTGAGCAGCAAATCATATCACCTGTGCTGAGCTTCAGATATCTTGCAAACCTGGCGAGGCGAAGGGTTCCGAGGACAGGTTTGGGAAACACTGTATAGGGATTTGCATATAAAGGATGACCCTCAAATGCCTTTGATTTGTAGGGCCTGAACTATTTGTATAGATATCTCGACAAATATACGTCAAGTCTTACAAGGTTCTATAACATACATAGGTCTTTGGTATTTTTTGTGTTTTGCTGTATTATTCATGTGAAATGGTAAAAACACATTTGTTTTGTCTGTTAAGTGACATTTCTTCCAGCTACAAGTTCCCCTCAGCTGGGCCCTTGTGTGCAGCACCAGATTGATTTACTGAGATATTTCCCGGTGGGCCATAGTATCTAAAGGCTGGAGCCAGCTGCTGTTATTGAAAAATAATAATACCATAAATCTCAAGTTTGCAGGCTTGCCATGTACTTGTGTGCGGTCACCTGCATCTGTGCTTTGGGGAGGCTCTGGGACCCTCGGCTGCACTCCAGCAAGATCATACAAGTTGTGTGTAAAATTTCGCAGGTTAAAGTCCTGGAGCCACACCAAGACACAGGTGCCAGTGGTCACTCTCTAAAGTACAAACTTGAGTGTTTGGCAGCATCTGGCTCCAGTGTACAATGTGTTAATGTGTTATGCACAGTGCGTTATATGCAGTGCAGCTCTGTGATAGTCATACACACCACATATACTGTGGGTTTTATTTCTTTGTCATTCTGTAACAAACTGACCAATACTGCACATTACTGAGTGCTGCAGTAATGTGCAGTATGTATAAATGTATCACACAATCCATCCAGCCCTGCTTCTGGGAGCAGGCTAACCCTAACGCTTCGATGAAATGTTTAGCAAATATATGCTTTATAATGGTGTACTCCTCGCACTGTCACTGCTGGAGGTGGCCATGATAATTTTTGAATTTTGCTCTTTTTTTCTAAAGGGATTATTCAGAGAGCACCGAAATGTCGCCGACATTTTGGTGCTCTCGTTCCCCGCAGTTCCCTGCACTTCGGGAAATCAAAGTTCCCCACCCTGCAGTGAATTCAGCATTCACCGCAGAGTCCCCGGAGTGAAGGGAAAACCTGCCACAATCCTGCCGGAAAAAGCCGACAAGCTGACGCACAGCGTAACAAAAAAACCATAAAAAAACAAACCCACACAGGGTTATTCAAAGAGATCCGAATTATGGCCAAAATCTAACCAAACAGTGAAATTCAGCGTACGGTTACCTTTCCTGGCCGTTCGACTATTCAGAGAGCAGGCATTTTGCCAAATGTTGGCGAATTGCCTGCACATACGGTGCCTGTTCGAGGGCAGTGAAATCCTCACAGAGAAGTAATGCTTTGTCTATTCAGAGAACACCAAAGAGCAGGGAAAAGTTGTTGAAATGCCCTGCTGTTCGGTGGTTTCATTCGACAGATTTATTCGGGGGAATCCCATAGGCTTCAATGTTAAAAATATTTCCGTTTTAATTCAATATCTAATAAACCGTTGATTATAATATTATGCAATAAAAAGTCTCTTTATGTATAGATTTTTTAGGACCTTCTAGGCATTTTTCAAGGTTTTTTTGTGACAATTTTCTTTGGTTTTTTTTTAATCGTCTTTCTTTTCTTTAACAGCCCTTTTTATTCTCATTAATTGGATCTTATATGTAGATTTCAGACATTTTTGTTCTGTAGTTTCTTTGCAAACAGCGTTTCACTTTTCAAGCATACTATTTTTTTTTTTCCAGTCCATTCGTCTGCGGTGTCGGCTTTTTCCGGCGACTGCTCTACGCTGGGATCAGCGGCTGCTCCTGTTTCTCCGGCGTGTTCGGCGGGGTTAATCCAGATGTTTTTGTGGGTTTGGTGTGCGTTCGCCGGGTTTTGCGGTGAGTCTTCAGTGGGTTTGTGGCAGCTTTTCCCAGCACTACGACGGCCCTGTGGTGCTGGCTGAATACACCGCAGGGTCGCCGAAATGGGATCGACGAATCGCACCGAATTAAAGAGAACGAAAAGTCACCGAACGTGCTGTGACTTTCGATTCTCTTTGAATAACCCTGTCAGTACGCTTGACATTTTCAAAATTGAAATGCTGTTTGCAAAAAACCTACTGAACGAAAATGCCCGGAATTTACATACAAAATACAATGAATGATAATAAAAAAAGGTCGATTACAGAAAAAAGAAAAAACATTTCATGAAAAATGCCTAAAAGATCCAAAAAAAATCTATAAATAAGGGACTTTTTACTGCAGAATAAAATAATAAACTGTTCCATTTTAATTCAATATCTAATAAAAAATGTTTTTAACATTGAAGTCTATGGGATTCGCCTGAATAAACCTGCCGAATGAAACCACCGAACAGCAGGGCACTTCAGCAACTTTTCACTGCTGTTCGGTGTTCTCTGAATAGATTAACCATTGCTTCTCTCTGGGGGATTTCACTGCCTTCGAACAGGCACCGTACTGGCTGGCAGTTCGCCAAAAGTTGGCGAATTGCCTGCTTTCTGAATAGTCGAATGGCCCCGAAATGTCACCGTACGCTGAATTTTGGCATCCGGTTACATTTCGAGGCCAGATCGTCTCTCTCTGAAAAACTCATTCAGCCAGATCTTCTTAAGTGTCCTCATGTCCCAATACTTGGTTGATATGTTTTATTGGCCCGATGTTCTCTTCTTATCTTATCTCTGTATTTATACTGCACATAATTAACATCTGTATAGAGTACAGAGATTTTGATGAGTTAGCAAAGGGGCTTCATACAGATGTTTACATAATTTGCATTCATATGTCCTCGGTCTGCATTCCAACCCTGGTGTAAAGTTAACCAGAACATTTGTAAACTTGACAACTCCATTGCAGTGGCTTAACTACCAGGGTCACAGGGGTCGCCCTGGCATTCCACCACTGGAGGGGGGGGGCCCAGGCAGTGGTGACTCTTTAACCCTTTAAGGACCAAAAGTCTTTAAAGTCAAAGCATTTATGACTGAACAGTTCTGTCGTTCAGGAAGGTAAGTATGAACACAGTGAGCAGCTGCAGGGACTGTCCGAATGCTGATAGAGCATTCGGACAGGCCCTGCAGCTGCTCTCCGTGATGATACTTACCTTCCTGGGCAACGCT
Organism: Leptobrachium leishanense; assembly: GCA_009667805.1. Lineage (NCBI taxonomy): Eukaryota > Metazoa > Chordata > Amphibia > Anura > Megophryidae > Leptobrachium > Leptobrachium leishanense. The sequence goes on from CM019063.1 coordinate 316,021,472, forward strand.
GGGAAAGTTTCCGCACGTGCGCTCGTTGGAAGGCCCCCAGCCGCGATCACATGGTCCCACGTGGTCGCGGATGGGGTCCTTCCAACGAGCGCATGCGCGGAAACATTCCCGGCATCGCTCAGGAAGGTAAGTATCGTCACGGAGAGCTCCAGGTGAGCTTGGGGGGGGGGCGCATATCCATGTGTGAGCTGGGGCAAATCCATGTGTGAGCTGGGGGCAATATCCATGTGTGAGCTGGGGGCAATCCATGTGTGAGCTGGGGCAAATCCATGTGTGAGCTGGGGCAAATCCATGTGTGAGCTGGGGGCAAAATCCATGTGTGAGCTGGGGCAAATCCATGTGTGAGCTGGGGCAAATCCATGTGTGAGCTGGGGCATATCCATGTGTGAGCTGGGGCATATCCATGTGTGAGCTGGGGCAATATCCATGTGTGAGCTGGGGCAATATCCATGTGTGAGCTGGGGGCAATATCCATGTGTGAGCTGGGGCAATATCCATGTGTGAGCTGGGGCAATATCCATGTGTGAGCTGGGGCAATATCCATGTGTGAGCTGGGGCAATATCCATGTGTGAGCTGGGGCAATATCCATGTGTGAGCTGGGGCAATATCCATGTGTGAGCTGGGGCATATCCATGTGTGAGCTGGGGCAAATCCATGTGTGAGCTGGGGGCAAATCCATGTGTGAGCTGGGGGAAATATCCTTGTGTGAGCTGGGGCATATCCATGTGTGAGCTGGGGCAATATCCATGTGTGAGCTGGGGCATATCCATGTGTGAGCTGGGGCAATATCCATGTGTGAGCTGGGGCAATATCCATGAACTGGGGCGTATCCATGTGTGAGCTGGGGCATATCCATGAGCTGGGGCGTATCCCATGAGCTGGGGCAGTATGAATATATATATATCTTGGGGGGGATATATACATGTGAGCTGGGGGCATTTTTATATGGTCTGTTCTTATTGGAAAGCGTCACATGACATTAAAGAAAAAGTATCGGTACTCGGTATCGGTGAGTACTTTTAAAAGTATCGGTACTCGTTCTCGGTCTTAAAAAAGTGGTATTGGTGCATCCCTATTTTTTTCATTTACACCTGAATTTTTTTCATGAAAATCTTGGATCAGTTAGTGAAGAGCAAGGTGAGCGTTTCCACCAAGATATTAAAGAGATTGAAAAACAATATCAAGGTCGTTGGGATGTAAACATGATGGGAGATTACTGCTGGTCTCTCCATCGGGAAAATCTGGAAACATTGCATAAGAGGAAGAGCTGCTCCCAAACTTTTACCGACAAAAGGTTGAGAGAATATAAACCTTTGGATACTTATCCCCTTCACTGCCATGTGATTTTCCAAAAAAAACACTGTCAGAAACCAGTGGAAACTAAATTCGCTTGCAGCGAACAAATTTCATTCGCTTTTGGGCTGCAGATCAGCAGATCGAGAGATCTCTATCGGGGCACAGGATGGTGACTTTGAAGCCCGAGATATCTCTATCGGTAGTGAAGGGCTTAAAGATAAGTACTGTACCTACTCTAACTTTCACCATCACATTGTTAAAAATTATATAATATTTTAGAAGTACATTTTAAATTTTTTATTATACACCTTTCACTTAAATGTACTACATTTTAGCATTATAATAGACGAAAATTGGTACATGATAGGAGAAAACCGATTGGATATTTAGATTCAGCAGCCTAAAAAATGAAAGAGCCAGATTGAATTATGGAAAAAGTTTTACAAAATTTTTTTTGGCTGGCCTATGTAATGAATAGGATGACTGGATCAGTCCATCTCCATGTGCCATGACAAGTACAATGAACATGAGTTCTGGTGCTTGTAGTATTTATTTCATAATTCTGTATCCAATTTCCCCCGGATTATACCATTCCAAATCCTTACTGCCTTTGTGTGTGTATATATAAATGTATCTACCCATACAGTAACAAGACAAACTTGAGGTGTTAGAGTTCACACAGTTCATTAAGCCAGTCTCATTCGGCTTTTTGCATGCACGTGTTGGTTATGTAACACTGCTATTTTCCCTGCAACATGAAACTGTCTTTTGTCCTTTTGCACGCAACACACCTGCAGTCAAAAACACTGCATTTTACAAGAGGCAATCCTACTCCTCCCCATACCTGATATAACTCATTTGGCATGTGCTGTTTGTATGTATAAGACATATTTTTCTTTATAGATGTCATTGGGCTACAGTTCATAATTTTTATTTTTTCATATAGGTGTTCTACACTTTTAAGATATAATATTTCATCGTGTTACAATGTATTTGTTTGTTTTGCATGTTTTTAGTATGAGTGTTAACCCATTGTCTTGTATAACAACCACACTGTAGACTGCGACATTAGTTTAAGTGGTAATTATACAGTATAAAGCTGGAAATCTCTTTAAAGCCATCACTACACGTAACCGTCTGTGTAAGAAATAGTGCCTTGTAGGGCTTAATGCACGCCATGTAGGTCAGGTTGTTATTATATTATCATCATTATTTATATAGCTCCAACAGTTTCTGCAGTGTTTTACAGTAATCAAAGGGATCAAGACATAAATAAACGAACATGGGATGGAGACAAGAGTTGTAGAGGGCTCTGCCCATAGGAGCTTGCAATTTAGAGGGATTGGGGTGGAGGAAGACTAGACGTTTTATTGGTTCTCAGGATCACTTGCGCCAGTGGTTCAGGAATGGTGGGGGCCATGGAAGTGGCATCTATCATCATGCGCAGGTAGGTGAGGAGAGTGATAGGGCATCATCAGTGATATGGTACCTTAATCTGAAGAGATGAGTTTTGAGAAAGGATTTTACCGGGAAGGATACATTGAGATTTCTCTCGTTTTCAAGTATGTCCTGGGTGGTATGTACCGTTAGGTGTCTTGCCCAAGGACACTTACTGGAGAGGTGTTCTTACCAGGGATTTGAACCTGTGTCTCCACAGTTCTAGAGCAGTGATGTTACCTCTACTCCATCCAGCCGGCACGATTCTTGAAGGCCTGAAGATTAGGGGAGACTCTGATAGGGTGAGGTAAGTCATTCCACAGGACTAGAGCTGCTCTTGAGAAAACTTGGAGATGAGCGTTGGGAGTGCAGGTGTAGACAGTGGTCTGGTGGAGATCGCCAGCATTTTAAACTGTATGCTGAAACGTACAGGAAGCCATTGGAGAGACTGGCAGAGGGGGAGGAGTATATGTGAGGAGAGCCGGGTGAGAAAATTATGCCTGGCAGCTGCATTTCTTACAAATTGCAAATGGGCAATGCGGGCGTTGGAGAAGCTCAAAATAAAGAGCGTGTGCTTCTCTTCATTTTGTCATCTTTGTTTCATCCCATGTATGGGCATCAAAGCTCATCCCATTATACAGTGTTTGTAGGATGTCATTAACCCTTTCACTACTAAAAAAAATTGGTATACTTGATTCTCCATTGAAATAAAATGAAAAACTGGAATTGGCATACATATTCTATTTGCATACCTTTTTAAATGCAAGACTAATGTGCTTCTTGGGGGGAAAAAAATCAATATTCTTGGAAATATCACTCCCTACATTCTGTACTACTGTAAGGAAGCTACAGGAAACAGCCCCCTGCCCTCCCTGTAACAAACATTTCAACAAGCTTTACTGCTGCATTACAGTAGCTAAGGAGAGCGCACTGAAGAAGAGCTCCGGGGTCACTCACTATTGTACAGTGATAAGATTCAAGGTGTTATAAATACTGGGAAATCCCTGTACAATCCAGATACAAGATGTTACAGTAATATCCATATGTAGCATTATGCCGCACAGATATTTTTACATTCTATTGGTATTTTGTGGAAGCTGCATTACTAATAATCTCATTATGATAACTAACTACAAATCCCCATTAGCAGGAGATCTGACCAGTTTATTATCCATCTTTATACATTTTACTGTATTTCATATAACCATATAGCTATTTTGCCAACTTGCTAGTAATGCAGACTTCTTTTGAAATTCTGCAAGATAATGGACATTGGACACTATCTAGAGCAGGGGGTCATAAAGCTTGGTCCTCCAGATATTTTGGAACTACATCTCCTTTAATGCTCAGACACTTATTAGGTTTAGCTGAGCCCCATGGAAGATGTAGTTCCCGAAACATCTGCAGGGCCAAGTTTGATTACCCCTGATATAGAGTTTAGAACCCATCATTCTAGCACTCTTTTTCAAAGCATAAAATAAATAATTATAAATTGGCATAGTTTCACTTTTTTAGAGGGAAATTAGGAGTGCGGTGCACACTATTAGAAAAATATTTAGCTATTAACCCAGACAATGGTGCAATTAAAAAAAAAAGAGAGAAAGGAGGTACGGTGCAAATGGTAATAACAAGTGGTCAAAAAATATCACCTTGAAAATACCGCTATCAATGGCATCTGTGGGTTGTGGATAAAGTACTTTTTAAACAAATTTAATGACAAATTGGTCGAAGAAAAACTATAGTCATTAAGATAACTGTTACCTTTTTTTTGTTTTGAGTTCTGTTTAACATTTTCCAACAGAATGTGTTTGGTGTGAAGGGGTTACGTGTCAACTTCACATCCTATGTTTTAAATAAATGCAATATTGTTTTCAACAAAAGCTCACTTCCTGTCTATTGTTTGCTTACTGATTTAGCATTTGAGACTTCCAGAGATTTTCTTCGGCTGCCCTTCTCACTAAACATTTCTTAGATTATATACAGTGGCAAGAAAAAGTATGTGAACGCTTTGGGATTACGTGGAGTTTTGCATGAATTGGTCATAAAATGTGCTCTGATCTTCATCTAAGTTGCAACAATTTGAAAAACACAGTCTGCTTAAAAATACAACACAAACATATGTTTTCATGTTTTTATTGAACAGAACATGTAAACATTCACAGTGCAGGGTGGAAAAAGTATGTGAACCTTTGGACTTAATAACTGGTTGACCCTCTTTTGGCAGCAATAACCTCAACCAAACGTTTCCTGTAGTTGCAGATCAGACCTGCACAACGATCTGGAGTAATTTCGGACCACTCCTCTTCACAAAACTGTTTCAGTGTAGCAATATTCTTGGGATGTCTGTTGTGAATCGCTCTCTTAAGGTCATGCCACAGCATTTCAATCGGGTTGAGGTCAGGACTCTGACTGGGCCACTCCAGAAGGCGTATTCAGTGGCGTAGCGTGGGTTGTCAGCACCCGGGGCCAGCTAAGAATTGTGCGCCCCCCCAACCTGTGGACACGTTATCGATATTGCCCCAGCTCTCACATGGATATTGCCCCAGCTCATGGATTTGCCCCCAGCTCATGGATTTGCCCCCAGCTCATGGATTTGCCCCAGCTCACACATGGATTTGCCCCCCAGCTCACTCATGGATTTGCCCCAGCTCATGGATTTGCCCCAGCTCACTCATGGATTTGCCCCAGCTCATGGATTTGCCCCCAGCTCACTCATGGATTTGCCCCAGCTCATGGATTTGCCCCAGCTCACTCATGGATTTGCCCCCAGCTCATGGATTTGCCCCAGCTCACTCATGGATTTGCCCCCAGCTCACTCATGGATTTTCCCCAGCTCACTCATGGATTTGCCCCCAGCTCATGGATTTGCCCCAGCTCACTCATGGATTTGCCCCCAGCTCACTCATGATTTGCCCCAGCTCACTCATGGATTTGCCCCCAGCTCATGGATTTGCCCCAGCTCATGGATTTGCCCCCCAGCTCATGGATTTGCCCCCAGCTCATGGATTTGCCCCAGCTCATGGATTTGCCCCAGCTCATGGATTTGCCCCCAGCTCATGGATTTGCCCCAGCTCACTCATGGATTTGCCCCCAGCTCATGGATTTGCCCCAGCTCACTCATGGATTTGCCCCCAGCTCACTCATGGATTTGCCCCAGCTCACTCATGGATTTGCCCCAGCTCACTCATGGATTTGCCCCCAGCTCATGGATTTGCCCCCAGCTCACTCATGGATTTGCCCCCAGCTCACGCATGGATTTGCCCCCAGCTCATGGATTTGCCCCCCAGCTCATGGATTTGCCCCCCAGCTCATGGATTTGCCCCCCAGCTCATGGATTTGCCCCCAGCTCATGGATACTGCCCCCAGCTCATGGATTTGCCCCAGCTCATGGATTTGCCCCCAGGTCACACATGGATTTGCCCCAGCTCTCACCTGGATTGTTGCCCCAGCTCCGGCAGGGGGTTGAGGGACCCAGATGCCGGGCAGCGCGGGAGCGCCTGCCCGGTCTTGAACAGTCCGTCCTGTGAAGTGGATGCGGCTGTGTGCGTGCGCAGCCTGTCATGCGGTCCGCCAGTCAGGTGGTACAGAGACTCAGTACCACCTGATTAGCCGGACCACGTGACCGGCTGTGCACGCACACAGCCGCATCCACTTCACAGGACGGACTGTTCAAGACCGGGCAGGCGCTCCCGCGCTGCCCGGCATCTGGGTCCCTCAACCCCCAGGCCAGTTTTAGGGGCGCGAATGCGCCCCTAACAAAACTGCGCCCGGGGCCACGGCCCCCCCAGGCCCCCCCCACGCTACACCACTGGGCGTATTTTTTTTGGTGAAGCCATTCTTTTGTTGAATTACTTGTATGCTTTGGGTCATTGTCCTGTTGCATCACCCATCCTCTGCAGAACTTCAGTTGGTGGACAGATGGTCTTACGTTTTCCTGCAAAATGTCTTGATAAACTCTGGAATTCATTTTTCTATCAATGGCAACAATCCGTCCAGGCCCTGAGGCAGCAAAGCAGCCCTAAACCATGATGCTCCCTCTGCCATGTTTTACAGTGGGGATGAGGTTTTGATGTTGGTGTGCTGTGCCTTTTTTTCTCCACACATAGTGTTGTGTGTTTTTTCCAAAACACTCAATTTTGGTTTCATCTGTCCACAGAATATTTTGCCAGTAGTGCTGTGGAACATCCAGGTGCTCTTTTGCAAACTTCAAACGTGCTGCAATATTCTTTTTGAACAGCAATGGCTTCCTCCGTGGTGACCTCCCATGTACTCCATTCTTGTTTAATGTTTTCCTTATTATAGATGTGTCAACAAAAATGTTAGCATGTGCCAGAAATTTCTGTAAAGTCTTTAGCTGACACTCTAGGATTCTTCTTTACCTCATTAAGCATTCTGCGCTGTGCTCTTGCAGTCATCTTTACAGGACGACCACGCCTAGGGAGAGTAGGAACAGTGCTGAACTTTCTCCATTTGTAGACAGTCTGTCTTACCATGGACACATGAACATCAAGGCTTTTGGAGATACTTTTGTAACCCTTTCTAGCTTCATGCAAGTCAACAATTCTTGATCGTAGGTCTGCTGAGAGCTCTTTTCTGCGAGGCATGGTTCACATCAGGCAGTGCTTCTTGAAACCAGTAAACCCAAAACTGGTGTGTGTTTTTAAAGGGCAGGACAGCTTTCAGCAACACATCCAATAATATCACACTGATTGGACTCAAGGTTGGCTCACTCCTGGCTCCAATTAGCTCTTGGAGAAGTCATTAGGCTAGGGGTTCACATACTTTTCCCACCCTGCACTGTGAATGTTTACATGTTATGTTCAATAAACACATGAAAACATATAATGTTTGTGTTGTATTATTTTAAGCAGACTGCGTTTTTCAAATTGTTGTGACTTAGATGAATATCAGAGCACATTTTATGACCAATTCATGCAAAACTCCACGTAATCCCAAAGGGTTCACATACTTTTTCTTGCCACTGTATATATAGAATTTTGCACGGTATGGTACAATTTATGCCAGATATATAATTCATTTCTTTATAATAGCCTTTTATGGTTTTCCATATTTTTAAAGAGAATTCATAGAAAATACATTATAATATACAAATAGAATATAGAAAAAGAAAAGGTAGTTTGACCAAAACCAAACGGCGACTTGACTAATCCTGTGCCTCCTATTCATAGGCATTTAATGACACTTACCTGATGTGACATCTTGTAGAAAGAAACATTGTTTATTTTTTGGATAGAATTCTTGAGATTTTACAGTTTCTCCACTGAGGAAGAAACTATTGATGGCTTAGGGATATTTTTTAACCATTTAAATAAATATATCTACTGACAACTTTATCATGATTTGAATGACAGGGCAAATTCTGCTTTTCTACTAAATACAAGAACAGAAGCTCAATCTCCGCCATGTAGAATTATAAGGATCGTAGAATTCTGAAGGAATAGGATTAATGTCTTGTTGCCAGGAAATTTGACAATTATTTTAGGTGCTAAATGCTTCTTTTACCAGACTAGATTTATCAAAGGGAAACTCTGTTAAAATGGGGGGGGGGCATCCCTCCTGACCCACTTCGCGATGGTCTAGGTTGCACCTGCTGCAGTAGTCGGGTGGAGGAGGAGCATCAATGGCATTAGTGGGAGTTGTGTCCCAAAGGTCCCACACTCCCAGAGATTAGCGCTTAGGTTTTGGGCAGTAGTAAACCCTTGCAATTGGAGGGATGAGTCCCCAGAGAAGGATGAGGATGCTCAGAGGACTATGACTACTGAAATTAAATTGAATGTTCACAGCACCTAGAGCTGTGATGGCGAACCTTGGCACCCCAGAAGTTTTGAAACTGCATGTTCCATGATCCTCTGACCGCTATAAGGCTGGCTAGGCGTCATGGAATCACATAGTTTCAAAACATCTGGGGTGGTAAGGTTTGCCATCACTGGCTGAGAGAGTCCCTTTAAGGCTGGGGTCAGATTAGCGCATTTTTAACGTGCGTTTAGGAGCACTTAATCACGGCCGTAGTAGCAGCAAATGACGCGCAATGACGGCCAATATACGAAGTGTGGTCGCACAAAAGTCCGGCCGCGCAACGCAAGTGGAAAATGAACGCATTTTTTCGAGAACGCAGAACCGCTAGTACTGACGTACAGAGTGCGCTGTGTCCGCTAGCGGCGAGTGTGCATGATTAGGAGATGTCAGACGCTGCTCATGTCCGGCCAACATCACGTCCAGACGCAAAAAGTTTTTTATTGATGATCCGTAAAAAATCACGCACGAAAATGCGCATCGTATGACCGTTTTCGCGCATTCCGTAAAAAAATACAGCAATGCGTTCGGACGCATTTTTTGACGGTCGCTGCGAATAATGCGTTCGTTTGACCCTAGCCTAAGACTTACGTTAATAATGTCCAGAAAAGACCATTTAATTCATCTTTCATAATACTCATTTAAGAATACGGATATGTATATTTTCAGATCTGATTCCTTATTGCCATGTGATTTTTATTTTTTTATTCAGTTTAAACATTGATTGCAGGAAAGTCGTCAATGGTTTACTTTAATGAAAGCTGACAATGGTTTACTTTAATGACAGTTTATGTCGAATTCCCTCCCCCCCAATGACTTGCAAAATCACTGTATTTCTCCAGTAGGTGTAGTGAAAACCTACTATAATTATTGTGGTAGTAAATCTCCAATTGTGATGGCTTGAATAGACCATTAAATTTGAACATGAGGTATATAGAGTGGTTTAGGTTTTTTTAAGCATGTTGCTTAAATATCAGAATGTGAATATTCATGGACTGGATTAAGAAGTTAATTTATTCACCTCCCAGGTACAGTGTTGCTGTTGATACAATGACTTCCCAGGCAGATTTTGTGGATGTTGCACACAAGTACACATTTTGTTACAGACCTACTTGAAATTCAAAATCTTCCAGTACCGTGTCTCAGATACACTCTGTAACAGTGTTCAATGACCCTGGTAAGGGTCTCGCCATCCTACTAGTTTCCCTTGCAATGGGCAGATGTTCAGGTGAAATGAAAGAGCAATTATAGCAATATTCCTTAGACATGAGAGCAGTCTCCGTGCTGGGGTAAAGACAAGTAGAACCTTTAATGAAATACATGAAGAAAATTTCTACAGTGCAACAAAGGCAGAGTCCCTCCCAAGGATGAACCAGGAGAGCAATGGAAGTTGACACCCTGTGTCATTCTGTCTAGAGGAGCATCTTCCTGCAGCTTTCCACTGGTGTTGACCACATGGTTGCAATGGACTCCAACCCCAAAAAGGAGGCCAAAGAATTAAACACATTCTGCAACCACACCTTTAGCAGCAGGCAGGGGAAATGCGATTAGAAATACAGAGAAAGTTAAATGTTTGCTCAGCAATCGACCCCATCAACATGAGCATCCAGGAATAACACTCAAACCTACAGTTGAAAATAAATTTTTCTGTCACAGGAGTTAAAGGGCTGCTAAAGTATTTTGGGGCCTTCAGTGACACCCGCAGGGTTATTCAGAGAGAGGTGAAAAGCAGGAGAATGACTGGAGTATGGAAAATTCTAGGTCAAAATAGCCAAGCCAGAAAAATTCTCCCATTTATCTCACTTTCCAAATCGGCTATTTTGACCTAGAATTTTCCATTCTCCTGCTTTTCACCTCTCTCTGAATAACCCTGATAATAACGGTATTAACAGTAACACATAACCATACGCACCATGCATTTAAGAGGTACAGGGTGATTTTTGACAGAGGATTTGGGAACAATGTGAGGTATCAGACCCACCAGATACCACAGTCCCACTCTTCCAAAATGACATTGTGCATTACATGGAAAGCAAATCCCCACCTCTTGCTGGATCTTGAAAAGATTTTGCACTGGTGAAATGATCATTATGACCTGCAGTGCTCTTCATTATTATAATAAAATTATTTAAAAAAATTAAATAAAAATTGAAACAACGTATACAGGGTTATTCAGAGAGGAGAAAACCAGGAGAATGGCTGGAGAAGTGAAAATTCGAGGTCAAAATAGCCGATTTGGAAAGGGAGATAAATGGGAGAATTTTTCTGGTTTGGCTATTTTGACCTGGAATTTTCACTTCTCCAGCCATTCTCCTGACTGTCACCTCTCTCTGAATAACCCTGATAGTCAGATGTTTGGATTTTGACAAATATAATAATACACATCTATTTAAAACGACTTTTGTGTACTGTAGTTCCTCCTAAACATAATACCAGAACTTTACCCTATTGGGTTTCTCTGTAACTTGTTTGTTGGCCTCGATCATCATTTTGTAAATAGGGAATTATGCTAAATTGAGAGGTGGATGCTTATCAACATGACAATTTGTTTAAGGAATAGACAGCATTGAGACCCCATGATGTTCTTATCTCCACAAATGAAATTATGGCTGGAATTTTCCCCTGGTGGGGTTAAGACAAGGACCCCATGATTGTTATTTGCCTATACCTGAAATCTGGTTTTATCTGTATTATTTGTACATGACAAATGATCAGTCTTAACTTTTGGTTTTATTATTTAGTTGAATGTCTTAAAGATATAACTGGAGCAAGAAAAAAGAAGAAACCAATCATTGAATTATGTTTGAGTTGGATATTAAATACGAACCATGCAGTACCACAGACACATCAGTAAGTACTTTTGCACAGCTCATAATCTACTGTTCTCTAATTATTAACCTTTTATAGTAGACAATTGTACCCTGTGAACAACATTTTTGTTGTTGACCTTATATTTCTGTTGTAATGGTTGGAACAAAATGCACAGAAAACATGTTGTGTATGTTATACAGCATATCCTAATCATTACAATTGGTAAATGAATAATCTCTGTTCTACAAAGGTAGCAATATCAATCATATTATTAATGAATCAATCAGGCAGGTAATAGAACTAATCTCTAATCTGTCTATAATAAATTAATTCTGCAGCCTATAGTAATTAAAACAATGACATCATGTGCTGACCTCACAATTTTTCACAATTCACTTTTTGAATAATTTGGTTTACTTCGTCTGACATTTGCAACTCAAAATGGGGTCACACATACAAAGATTATTAGGATTCATATGCCTTAAATAATATATATATATCTCCGGTACATGAATTTAAGGCATGAATCCTAATACTCTGTGTATGTGTGACCCCATTTTGAGTTGCAAATGTCAGATGGGTTAAATCAATTTAGAGGGGGGGGGGGAAAGCAAACCTAAATAGGAGAATCCAGCTATGGACATTCCCTATCAAATAACTATATTTTGGGCATGTAAAATGAATGTAATTTACAGACGTTGGTAGGTCCTTATACATTCCTTATTGATGTACTATAGGATGTTTTCAATGGTGACCTATGTTCTGGTTTTGTCAAAAGATTACAAATCTAGAAGATGAATAAACCAATACAAATTCTATATAACATGTTTGGAAATGATTTATCGGCATCATTTAAGCACACATGCATGGGAACAGAGGTGGCTCTCTAATTAGGCAAAATAGGCGGCCGCCTAAGACCTCACTCATACAGAGGCCTCACATAATGAATTTTATGTGGAATGTCAGTTTGCACACACCATTCAGATCCTACTGCTAATACTGATATTCCACAAAAATACACTCCTACATTCACAAACTGAAATCTAACTACTCAATATGAAGAACCTACATCAATAAAAAAATTATTGGACTAATTTCTGCATTTTTGTATAAAAAGAGAAGCCTCACATTTTAGCCTTGACTAAGGCCTCACAAACTCTAGGGCCGCCTCTGCGTGTGAGATCTTGCCAGTTGGGGTACCGCCAGCCAGGTTCCAGTCAGCATCAAAGACGTCCTGCAATGCTTGTCAAAACTCCAATTAACATGTTCAAAGGAAAAATGAATAGTGGCTTTAAACACTCTCTCTGTGCAAATAAACCTATGTTGCTTAGTGGCAACAGGTTACATACTTTAAAAAAATCTATATCCTGATGTCTAAGGGTGAACAGAACATGGAAGTCTCAGGGAGTGTTTACTTCCTGGACAATCTCCGAGATCACATCACTGCCAAACCAAACATATAGGCTATGAAACAATGAGGAAGGGTTCCCAACTGGGCACAAAATAATAAATATCAGAAGACCCAATATAGAACAGACTGTAGCTTCAGGATTTATACTCAATATTATGTTGAATGTCAATACCTGGTCCTTTTGTAAGATTTGGTACCTTTTATTAAACTGAAAATGACTTTAAATTTGTATTAAAATACTCATACACTGACACCCTTTCAGACTGTATTATTCAGCTGACTATAACTCAAATAACAATGTAAGCTGTACTCAATATCCCAAAACAGTATTTATATTAAATAACAGTGCTTTTTAGTAGCACTGAAACAGCTTTTAAAGTGTCCGCTTATCCGCCAAGGCAAGCCTCTTAGCGTTTTAAACTGGTGTTAAATTAACCAAATCATTTAAGTTAACCATTGTCCTGAAGATGGTAGATAGACTTGTGCACATATTTTTTTTTTTTTTTGGCCGATTTCCGTTTCGGTTCGGTTTGTTTTCGGTTCGGTTTTCGTATCGACTTTTTTTTCGTGATTTCGGAAATTTTCGTGTTTTTCAGAAAGTCTGTTCTCCTCGTTTCAAAGTGTCTATTCGTTTTGACGTAAACTAATGGTTTTTCGGATCCGATATTTCTGTCGATTTTTATGATAATTCTGTCGATATGATAATTCTGCCATTGAGATTTCTCATGTTTTACAAGGATACATTGAGATTTCTCTGGTTTCCCGTGGAAAGTTACATTGAGATTTCTCTGGCTTTCCAGGAAGGATACATTGAGATTTCTCTGGGTTTACAAGAAGGATACATTGAGATTTCTCATGTTTTACAAGCGGGATACATTTAGATTTCTCTGGTTTTCCAGGAAGGATACATTGAGATTTCTCATGTTTTACAAGCGGGATACATTTAGATTTCTCTGGTTTTCCAGGAAGGATACATTGAGATGGGAATGATACAAAATTACAGAATCAGCGATCTAACCGAAAAATACTTTGTCCGAAATTACTGAAATGGAACCGAAATCAGGAATGGAGCCGATATCACGAATGGAACGAAAATGATTTTCGATTTTACACATTTCTAGCCCATTCGAAAAGTTTTCGTTTCGGTTCGGAAATTTGCTCGGATCTGCCGTTTTCGGATCAGAAATTTTTTGGAAAATCGTCCGAATCCGAATGCACGAATCGGGAAATTTCGTGAAAATTCCGAAATTCCGAAACGCACATCCCTAATGGTAGAGGACAGGAAGGCCTGAAGGAACGTTGTCCATGGGGTCGCGTCAGGTCGGACACGACTTCGCAACTAGCAACAACAACAAAATTAACCAGCATTCTGGGAAATGTCCCAGAGTAATTAAAGTCTATGGAGGTTATTAAAGCTTTAGATCTTTTAAATCAGGCTTGGAATCCAGCCCAGGGATGGGCAGCTTCAACATGAGCGCATTATAAAACACAAAGGGCCCTACTTGTCACTAAAATGGGATGCCAACGGGGAAAACCTGTGCCTGCCCCATAGAATTCAGCAGCCTGCCCTGGAATGCAGCGCTTCCCCTCTGTGATAGTTGTGGCAGCACAGAAGCACTACCACGAGTATCACCTCATGGAGTTCATAGGATTCCATGGATAGTTCTGCTGCCAGGCCAAGAGCTCATGATCTCGCGTCGCGTAGTGAGAATGGAGACTATTTGTCCCCAGTCTCACTCTGCTCCTGGTGGATTGAGCCTCCGTTCTCTCTGCAGGATGAGAGGCGAGTACCTGATTTATTGGTGGGGGGGGGGGATTAGCTGGTGCTAAAAATTATTCTGCAAAAGCAGAATCAGTTAGCAACAGCTTCTGGCTGATAGGAAAAAAAAATCAGTTTAACCCATCGCTGCTGTTATATATTTACAAAATACAGATAGGTCACTTACAGTTTTTGTGGTTTAGAGACAGTTTCATGGCTGCTTTTCGTTACCTCAGACACTCCTCTCACAAACAGAGGTAAGGCGGGGCTTTCTCCAACCGACAGCATCCTCTCCTCTCTCTCATGTGCACAGGAGCGAGCGGGGCTGAAGCCCAGGCAGCATCATTTGTTCTCACTTACATAGCAGCTCCACCACAGCTGCAGTAATTAGCGCTAGGACTTTGTAATACCTTACTTATCCTAACGCTAATTACTGATTGCAAATCCTGTACTTAACATAGGGAGCCCTAAGTACAGTAAGCTCGCGCAATCACCGATGCGCTAGCAGATTTTTAACAGGTTTAATGTTGGGGAGGTAATATGGGGGGGGGGCATGCGTTAAATTCACTTATCCGGACGTTAACGTTTACTCACTCCAATGCTATAGATAGTGTTCACAAGGGAATAGTGCCTAAAAGCAGTTAAAAACACAGTAATACCTCTTGCGCTCAAACCCTCTGTTTAGGGTGTTGGCCTGATTGGGGCATTGACTCTTATCAGGACAGCAGGCATTGGTATATTGGGAGACGCATTAGAGGTGAGACTAGCAGGGTTATTCAGAGAGAGTTGAAAACCAGGAGAATGACTGGAGAAGTGAAAATTCTTGTCAAAATAGCCAAACCAGAAAAATTTGACTATTTGTCTAGATTGTTCATTCTCCTGGTTTTCACCTCTCTGAATAACCCTGATAGCGTGGAGAAAGATATTAGAGTTGGAGAAATGGGGGGAGATGCACGTTAAAGAAGTAGTTGGAGAAAATTATTAGGGTGGTAGAAAAGGGAGCAAAGATGTATTTATTGGGTGAGACTGATGTGATTGGAAGCAGGAGCAAAATGTGTTTTTCAATGGACCCTGTAATCCTTGCTCTGGTACTGCATTAGAAGCAGTGTGAATTGTTGGGATTCAGCCCCTCTTCATATACAACAGATCAAAAATGGTGTCACTTTCGTTCTGTATACCAGTCAACTGTATTTATTTAGCTGCTTGGAGTGTGTGCCTTTTGCTTTTCTTAGCTTTTGAGTGGTAAAACTTCCTCACAATAATGTCTGTTTTAATTTTGTTTTATTGTCGTGTAAATCTAGTGTTGAGTTGTATAGACCAAACCCTCATGGAAGCCATAGTCTTCAGAATGTTGTATGGCTGAGCAATAAAACAGCAGCAGGTCTTAAAAATCAGCTTAAAACCACTGATAGAATATAATAAATATTTGAGGGGTTATTCTTTCGATTGGCCCACTTCAGTTCGCCGGGGGTATTTACCATGTTCTTATTTTAACACCTTTTATACTGTATTGTACCATTGGATTTTATCTCCCTTTTCAAGCTATTCCATTAAGAAAATTTTATCCTTGCAATAATTGCTGCACTGCTCTGAGTTTACTTGTATGTAAGAATTGTCATTATTCCAATTCCCCCCTTTTTTATTCATTCTAACTACTGTATGAACTCGCTACAGGCTCAAAGGAGTGTGACTTAAATTGTTCTGTCATACAAGTTAAATACCAAATTGTTTAAATTTTTATCCCCGTCATGTAGGTGAAAAGTCTGTATTTAGTCGTATTTACCTTTGCCTCCGTGCCTCCATTGAATTATAGCTTACACAACCCTCTTACATGACAAACAGACTTATCTAACTTTGCATGATGCGACGGCACAAGTTCCCAAGGTAAATGCACCTACAGTACATGAACCTGAGCAATAAAATAAAGTTTCACACGAAACAAACCTGCAAAGTATAGCCTCAGCCAGGTTAACCCTTTGAGGGAAGGGTTATTCCCTGATGAAATGGTAGAGAAATTTGAAGGAAAACGCAAGGTTTGTGATAATTTGAGATAAATATAGAAAATATTCCTTCAGTTCAACTATTTTGACCTAAATCTTTTCAGTTCCTGGGTGCCCAGATGATTGTCCCCCTTATGCTTGCTTGGGAGATGGATCAAGATCTCCACAGACGCCTGGAGAATTCTCCAAGTTTACAGTGTTTACGCAACTCTCTGTATCCTACATGAAAATGGTAATGCTTCTGTGGGTGTAAGTAGGAAACCTTTCCCATACCATGGGCCATATGACATAATTGATGGTAAAATGGAGACGTAAGCAGAAAAATCTGCACCTGCAAATTTTCCTGACCATCTCCATTTTACCCAAGAAGCGAAAAGGAGCAGGGCCTCAAGCGGGGAGTGGTGCAGGTAGAAGTTTATTCAGGAGGAAGCAACCCCCTAAATCAGTAGTGGCGTGTCAGTCCAGCGGCCTTAAACATACATAGAGGTTATAAAACTACCTCCCTCTATTTATTCACCATCAATCCAGCTCTTAAACTATTAAGCACTTAGTCAATTAACTCCTAAATCACGTGCTGATATACTGTAGTAGAAAGGTCAAAACAATAATAAAACCAGGGTAACCCACACAAACCATATGCATCAACCTTATGTAAAATATGCAATAATTTACCCAGTCTCTACAACTAATAAATACATCTATATTTGATGCAAATTATACGCAGCAGAGGATATAATGCAAAGCATCTGAAATTGATACAACTCTTCTACCTGCACAACTCCCCACTTGAAGTCCTGCTCCTTTTCAATTCTTGGATATAAATACATGGGGACATCGGCATCCCTATTCGAGCAGACATTGCGGTGAGATTGAGGCAATCGGCTCCCACCCTGGTAGGCTGCGGCACTTTTTTCATTCCCATTTTAATGACTGTATTCCGGGGTAGGTGCTTTTTTAGTGCCTAGCCCTGGAATGAAGCGTTAGGCTGGTGGTAAAGCCCCCTGGTGGTAATCCCGAATGTGGCTCGGGGTTAAATTTCAATGCGGGAAGTGGTAACGCTGAGCCACACTCGGCTGGATACATACTTGTCCATGCGCTCCCTCACTGTCCGTTGCAGTCACCTCCGGCCGATCGCGGCGACCTGCAGGCTATAGGGATGAGCCGAACACGTCCGAGTAGTGCCCTGGGGGACAGGAAACAAGGACAAAAAAAGTTTTAAAGAAAAGTTTTTAAAGGGACAGAGTTTTCCATGAAATAAGGGTTAAAAATAAAAACGAAAAATTCCTTCAAATATCGTGCCTAGGAGGTCCCCATAACCTGCCCGTGAAGTGGCGGATTTCTAGGATGTATAGAAACACTTGAAAACAAAAAAATTACGTTTCAAATGACGGTAAATGCTTTTCCTTTAATCTATCCATAAACAACTGCTTGGGGCGGCAGTCTGTATGAAAAGAGGAGACCTTTTCGGACACGTAGAAAAAGTTTAGTGATTTTTTTTTGGCTAAATTATTGTGAAACTTATGCAGGCTTTGGATGAAAGTAACAATAGGTGCTTTAGAATTGGGCCTTTAGCCTCGGCAACAGTGCCGTCACACCGTAACCACTCTGAGGATATGAATCTGATACAGGCGTCAGTGGCAGTGCACCCAAATATTGTGCTTTTGGTGCCAGGCCTGCAAGTACTATCATACAGTATCCCCTCTGTAGTATTGTGGAAGAATGCAGGGGTGGACCATGTGGTCCTATATTAAAAGATATGAATCTGGTAAAGGAGTCAGTGCACCCAGATATTGTGCTTTTGGTGCCAGACTGCCAGCAAGTACTATTATCATACAGTAACCCCTCTGTAGTATTGTGGAAGAGTGCAGGGTTGGACCCTGCTGTTCAAAAAATTAAAATGATATAAATCTGGCACAGGCGTCAGTGCAGCCAAATATTGTGCCTTTCATGGCAGCAAGTGCATTCACACCGTAACCCTTTTGTGGTATTGTGGAAGAGTTCAGTGCTGGAGGTTTTGTGCATGCAGAAGACCTCCCCGATCTATTCCGTTACGTCAGCATCAGGGGATTGATCACTGCTGATCCAGGACTGATTCATTTTTATAAATGTCAGCCGGTCTACAGAGTCGGTGGACAGACGCACTCTTTACCTCCAGCGGCACTGAACGTCCTTTAAGAAAGCACGCTGGATGAAGGGCAACCTAGTAGCTGAATAGCATATTGGCTAAGTTCTGGCCAGTGATCCAATCTCTACACCCAGTAAGCCAGTGGATCATCTGCTGGAAAGGTATCCAGGTCTGCCCTTGCCCCTAGGTAGTCCTGCACCATATGGTGAAGACGCTGGCAATGGGTGCCTACATTTGACGTCCCTGGGCGTCGTGGACTAAAAAAATGTAAAAATGCATCAGTCAAGCGGCCTTGGCCTTCACCACTATTCCTCTGATCATCCGCAGCCTCCGAAGCACGTGTGTCATCACTTGGTAACCTACCAGTGCCTGGAAAGGTGTTACACAAGTGTCGCTTTAGAGCGTCCTCAAGTTTTTTCATCCTGTACTCCCTCTGTGCGGGCAGGATGAGCTCTGCAACTTTACCCTTGTATCGTGGATCAAGAAGGGTTGCCAACCAGTAATGATCCCTCTCCTTGATAGCACGAATCCTGGGGTCCTTTAGCAGGCTTTGCATCATAAGGGAGCCCATGCAGCGTAGGTTGGAGGTGGCATTAGCTTCCGAGTCTTCCTGGTCAATGAGGATGACCGTATCGTGCACTTCCTCCTCCCAGTCACGCACTAGCCCTTGTGTTTCTGGGCACACGAAACCCTCCCTTGAGGAATCCCCACCTTCAATGCCCCCACTACTTAAATATTCCTCCTCCCCCTCCTCCCCCTCATCCTCCTCCTGTCTGATCTGAGTAGGACCCGCTGGAATGCTGTCTGCGGAAAGACTGGGGCCTTGAGAGCTAGGGAAGGCCTCCTCTTCCTCCCACTGCTCTGCCTCTAGAGCCACATCTATAATTCCCCGCAGAGTGTGCTCCAGCAGGAACACTAAAGGAATTGTGTCACTGATGCATGCACTGTCCCTGCTCACCATCCTCGTTGCCTCCTCAAATGGTGACAGTACAGTGCATGCATCCTTGATCATCAGCCACTGTGGGGGGGGGGGGAACCAAGTTGACCTGAACCTGTCCTTGTGCCATACTCACACAGGTATTCGTTGATGGCCCTCTGTTGCTTGTGCAGACGCTGCAGCATTGCTAATGTCGAGTTCCACCTGGTGGGCATGTCACAGATCAGGCGGTTTGTGGGAAGGTGGAATTCTCTTTGAATTTCTGCCAGGCGAACATTTGCTGGGAATGACCGTCTGAAGTGGCTGCAGACTTTTCTGGCCTGGCTGAGAAGCTCTGGCAGCCCTGGGTACTTGGTTAGGAAACGCTGTACCACTAGATTTAGGACGTGTGCTAGGCATGGTACATTCGTCAATTTACCCTTGCGTAGGGCGGAGAGAAGGTTGCTGCCATTATCGCAGACGATCATTCCCAGCTGAAGCTGGCGTGGTGTTAACCATCTCTGCACCTGCCCCTGCAGAGCTGACAGAATTTCTAGGCCTGGTGTGGCTCCTGTCCCCTAAACAAACCAGCTCAAGCACAGTATAGCATCTTTTTGCTTGAGCAATTGCGTAGCCCCTGCCACGCGTCGGTTTAACTGCCACTTCGCCAGAGACAGAGAAGGAGGAGGAGGAAGAGGTGGTGGAGGTAGAGCAGACAGACCTCATACAAGCAGCTTTCTGGAGGCGTGGTGGATGAACAAGCTCCAGCACAGAGCCCCGTCTTGGATCCCTCCCAGCTGCAATCAGTTACCCAGTGTGCCGTGAAGGAAATGTAATGACCTTGTCCATGCTTGCTGGACTACGTGTCTAAAGTGACATGCACCTTGCTGCTGACTGCCTTTCCCAATGACTCGATAACATTGTCTTCCACGTGCTGGTATAGTGCTGGAATGGCCTTCCGTGAAAAGTAATGGCGTTTTGGAACCTGCCACTGTGGTACAGCACATTCAGCAAATTCACGGAAGGGAGCAGAGTCCACCAGCTGGAAAGGCAGCAGCTGCAATGCGAGTAATTTTGCTAAGCTGGCATTTAGACGCTGTGCTTGGGGATGGTTGGGACTATATTTTTTCTTACGCTGCAGCTGGGGCAACATAATCTGACTGCGTAAATCTTCAGCTGATGGGATGCTGTCACATTGTGAGGAAGGAGCTGGTTCATCCATTACTGAAGCATCATCCCTGTCAGTGTAGGTTGTAGCAGGCAATGACATGGCAGGACATACAGTGGGGGTAGAGACAGATGAGGAGGAGGAGGACCCATGCAAAGTTTTGCGCCAACAGGATGTGTGGCAGGAGGTCCTATGTTGCCTCAAGCACGTGGTACCCAAGTGTCCGGTGTCTTTCCCACGCTTAAACCTCATCTGACATAGATTACAAATAGCAACGGTGGGGTCTGCTGCACATTTCTTAAAGAACTCCCAGCAGACAGCAGAGTTCCTGCGTGTGTGCTTTGAGACAACAGCGCTCTGCACCGGAGCAGCTCTGACATCTGATGCCTTCGACTGGCTAGTGCTACGGTTGGTCATAGAGGATGTTGTGCCTCGTGTTTGCTGTGCCTCCTCCTCCTCCTCCTCACTTGATTCCTCTGTTCGATCTGGCACCCAGGTGGAGTCAGTGACCTCATCATCAATGTCATCTTCACCCTCTATCTCCTCGTCACTGGAGCCAACTTGGCAGTATGCTGCAGCTACTGGGGCAACATGAGTGCCAGTTATTTGTGTGTCATCACTGGCACCCCCTTCCTCTAGGTTGATTATACTCCCTTCCTCAACCTCAGAGATTGAATCAGAGCACTGTACTTGCTGCGCATCCTCAAGCAGCATGTCACTCTCATTGTAGTCAAACAATTCAGCTGACTCCTCCGTGTGTGATAGTGAGGGTACGGCAGGAGTAGCTGTGGACATGGAGGCTGCATTAGATGTTTTGGCAGCTGAGGTGGATTGTAAAGCACTACAAGCCTGGCTGGCAGAGGACTCGGAGGATGAGGATGGCCTGGCTAGCCAATCCACCAAATCCTCTGTATGTTGCTGCAGGTTAAGATGACGGGCAGCACCAGTTATAAAGGACAAGCGTGCCCCTGCAGAGGATGCACCACGTCCACCACGACCAGAAGCACAGCCTCCCGACACAGGGGCTGCTTGCCCTCTTATCTGTGTCTGGGAGCGTCTGCCTGTCCTTTTTGTTCTTTCAGACATGGTGAGTGATATATAGATTAAATATATACAGAACTCTGATTCAACTCTGGTATAAAGATTAAAGATTTACAGAACTCTGGTATAACTCAGTGAGACACCCTGATAGCTGGCAGCCAGTGACAAGACACAGATTACAATTCCCTCCTATAAATCAGTGAGACCCCCCTGATGGGTGGCAGTGAGAAGCCACAGATTACAAATCTCAGAAACCTCCTATAAATCAGTGTGACCCCCTGATGGGTGGCAGTGAGAAGACACAAATTACAATTCGCATAAATCTGCTAGAAGTATGTGGGACCCCCTGATAGGTGGCAGTGAGAAGCCACAGATTACAAGTCTCAGAAACCTCCTATAAATCAGTGAGACCCCCTGATGGGTGGCAGCCTGTGAGAACACACGGATTATAACAATTCCCAAATATTTTGTAGAAATTAGTGACCCCCAAAATACTTGCTGGCAGTGACAAGAGACAGATCACCTCAATTCCCAGATTTTTAGTAAAAATTAGTGACCCCCCAAAATACTGCGTGGCACTGGCCGTGTGACAAGACACCGATCACCTCAATTCCCAAATGTTTTGTAGAAATTTGTGACCCCCAAAATACTTGGTGGCAGTGACAAGACACAGATCACCTCAATTCCCAGATATTTTGTAAAAATTAGTGACCCCCCAAAATACTGCGTGGTACTGGCTGTGTGACAAGAGACAGATCACCTCAATTCCCAAATGTTTTGTAGAAATTAGTCCCCCCCCCCCAGTAGCGTGGCAGACCGGCAGTAAGAACACACAACAACAATCTCCTATGAAATCTCCTCTCAAATGCATGCTGAAGCGGTGCGTGAAAACCTTATATAGTGTGCTGCGGCACTTAGCTCTGTGAGCCCATAATTGGGCAAAATTTGCCCAATCAGGACTCTGAGCTGTGATTGGCATACTGTTGAACCTGTCTTGCACCAGACCTGTGGTCAGGTGCAAGGCTGTAGCCAATTACGAGCTTCAGGCCGGTGGGAAAGTGCATTGTGGACCATTGTGATGCATTGTGCTCGAACATGCGCCGAACACCCGGAAATGTTCGGAGTTCGCGAGCAGACCGACCAGGCTAAGTTCAGTCTGAACTCCGAACCGAACAGCTCATCCCTAGCAGGCTACTTCTGGGTTCCCTTCTCGTGACAGGAACCTGGAAGCAGGACGCCGCAATCGGCCGGAGGTGACTGAGGGAGGTCAGCGAGGCAGCGCGCGGACAGGTATGTATCCAGGGCCGGTGCAAGCTTTTTTGCCTAGTCAGGCGAAGGTGTGTTTTGGTGCCCCCCCCCCATCCGTGTCATGTCAAGCCAATCAGGATAGAGATGCATAATAATCTCTATCGCGAGTGTTCGGTGTCGTCACGCAGAGAGTAAACTTTATTTTCATAAAGCGCATGTTTATAGGCAAGGTCTACACTCCACTTATATCAGCCGCCCGACCGCACTGATACGTTACGTCCATCTAGAAAATGTCTATTGAATAAAATACATATAAATTACTGCCAATTTAATCCGAATAGCATCAATAGCCCCCAGCTCATGTATGGGTATATTTGCGGCCCCCAGCTCATGTATGGGTATATTTGTGGCCCCCAGCTCATGTATGGGTATATTTGTGGCCCCCAGCTCATGTATGGGTATATTTGTGGCCCCCAGCTCATGTATGGGTATATTTGCGGCCCCCAGCTCATGTATGGGTATATTTGCGGCCCCCAGCTCATGTATGGGTATATTTGTGGCCCCCAGCTCATGTATGGGTATATTTGCGGCCCCCAGCTCATGTATGGTATATTTGCGGCCCCCAGCTCATGTATATGGGTATATTTGCGGCCCCCAGCTCATGTATGGGTATATTTGTGGCCCCCAGCTCATGTATGGGTATATTTGTGGCCCCCAGCTCATGTATGGGTATATTTGTGGCCCCCAGCTCATGTATGGGTATATTTGTGGCCCCCAGCTCATGTATGGGTATATTTGCAGCCCCCAGCTCATGTGTATGGTATAAATTTTCCCCCAGCGAGTCTTACCTCTCTGCTCTGCTGACTGTGACAGTGCGCACAGCACTGCTCAGCTCACTGGCTGCTGTCTGCTGCCTCAGCCTGCCAGGCCCCGTCGCCCGCTGGCGTTCTTCTACTCAGTCCACTCTCAGGCAGTCAGGGAGTGAGAGAGACCAGACCAGGGACAGGGTAGTAGTTTTTTTTTAGTAGCAAGCAAGTTTAGCAACAAGCTTAGCTAGGCACCGCACTGCGTCTGTAATGTAAGCGGCTACTCCGACTCGTGTGACACGTGACGTCACGTGTCGAGGCGACTGCGAGCGGCCGCTGGCGCTGGGCATGTGATGCACACGTGCACGCAGCTTTCCCGCTCGCCTGTGATTGGATTCGGGAAGCAAGGGAACCACGTGGTGCTTGTCCCTTCCCTCTCATTGTCCCCACTCCCCTCCCATCCCAGGCGAGCGGCCAATGGCCATGCTCGGAGGCTGCGCCTGCTCCCATTCTGATCCGAACGCACCTCGGGTCCTCGGCTCGGTCATCCGATTCCGCCCCTGGCCGGCGCCCCTCACACTGGCAGGACGCCAGACAGTAAGGCGGCCGCCTGTGCCGCCTTACGTTAGCGCCGGCCCTGTATGTATCCAGCCCAAGTGTGGCTCGGGGTTACCGCTTTCAGCATTGAAATTTAACCCCGAGTCACACTCGGGATTACCACCAAGGAGGTTAAGCAGGGCTAATCCCATAGGTTTCACTGTAAAAAGAATTCCCCATTTTCCATAAATATTAAGGCTGAGGTCAGACGAACGCATTTTTAATGTGCGTTTAGGCTCACTTAATCACGGCCGTAGTAGCAGCAAATGACGGCCAATATACGAAGTACGTTGATGCGTCCGAACGCATTTTTTCACGGAATACGCGATCATACGATGCGCAATTTCTGCCGTGATTTTTTAGATTCGAACCAGGATACTTTGGGAGTCTGGACGTTATGTTGGCCGGACATGAGCAGCGTCTGACGTCTCCTAATCATGCAAACACACCGCTATGTGGACGCAGCGGACGCAGCGCACTCTGTACGTCAGTAATAGCGGTTCAACGGTCTTGCGAAAATGAGTTTGTTTAATGCTTGCGTTGCGCGGCTGAACTTTCATGCGGCCGTACTTCGTGTGTGGGCCTGCGATGGACGTCATTTGCTGCTACCATGGCCGTAATTAAGTGCGGCTAAGGCTAGGGTCAGACGAACGCATTTTTCACGTCTACCGTCAGAAAGTGCGTTGATGCTTCCGAACGCACTTTTTCACGGAAGAATCGATAGCGGTCATACGATGCGCAATTTCGGCTGTGATTTTTGACGGAGCTATTAAGAACATGATGTTGGCCGGACATGTGCAGCGTCTGACGTTCTCCTAATCACACACACACGCCGCTAGCGGACGCAGCGCACTCTGTGCATCAGTACTAGCGGTTCTACGTTCTCGAAAAAATGCGTTCCTTTGCCGCTTGCGTTGTGCGCCCGAACTTTTGTACGGCAGTACTTCATATATTGGCTGTCATTTGCTGCTACTACGGCCGTAATAAAGTGCGCGTTCGCACTGCTAAAAACACCAGAATGCTCTGTCCTGCTCCTCCCTTCCAGACACGCCGGACCGTGCAAGGGCCTTTCACGGACAGCTGTGTCCATGAGCGGACACCTTGCCGAGCCGATCCCTGCTGCAGTAAGCTATTAGGGGTGCAAATTTCTTTTAAATTATGCGCCCCTAAGAAAATTGCACTCGTGGCTACCGCCCCCATGTCCCCCATGCTATGCCACTGGCCGTTTAGTAATCATTGATTAAAGCCTAAGGCATATGCTTTATTGACACGTTGTTACCTTTACGCACCACCCATTTGTCTCTACACACTGTAAACGATTGCATTTTGAATAGAAATTTCCCCTTCTTAAAGCATGATTTGTTATAGTATTCTGATGAGACAGGACATTAACACCTAATAATGATATATTTTAGGATCTGCTGGAAAAAATTATATAGGGCTATTCAAAGAGATCCGAATGGCTGCCGAAAGGGAATCGAACGCTGAAAATCAGCGTTCGGTTACCTTTCTTTGCCATTCGGCTATCCAGAGATCAGGCAATTCGCCAAATCTTGGCGAATTGCCTGCACATACGGTGCCTGTTCGAGGGCAGTGAAATCCCCATAGAGAAGCAATGCTTCGGCTATTCAGAGAACAAAAACCAGCAGTGAAAGGTTCCCGAAATGCCCTGCCATTTGGTGGTTTCATTCGACAGGTTTATTCAGCCGAATCCCATAGGCGTCAATGTTAAAAATATTCCCGTTTTAATCCAATATCTAATAAGCCGTTGATTTATAATATTCTGCAGTAAAAAGTCGCTTTATTTATAGATTAGGATATTTTAAGCATTTTTCGTGATTTGTTTTGTTTAAAAAAAATTAAAAAATTTTTAAAATGTTTTTATTTATTTTTGTTACTTTTTCTTTAACTTTATTTTTTCTGTAACAGCCCTTTTTATTATCATTCATTGGACCTTATATGCAAATTTCAGACATTTTCACTCAGTAGTTTCTTTGCAAACCGCGTTTCACTTTTCAAACATTCAAGAGAACTGTTTTTCTAATTTATTCACTGCATTCGTCTGCGGTGTTGGGTTTTTCCGGCGGCTGTGCTGCGTGTGATTGGCTCGTGCTCGGGTTTTTCCGGCGTTTTCGGTGGGGTTAATCCAGATGTTTTTGTGGGTTCCGGTGAGTGTTCGCCCTCGTGTTGCAGTGAGTTTTCGGCGGGTTTGCGGTGGCTTTTCCCTGCATTTCGGCAGCCCTGTGGTGCTTGCTGAATACACCGCAGGGTCGCCGAAATGGGATCGCCAAATCGAATTGAATAGAACGAAAAGTCACCGAACGTGCGGTGGCTTTTCGATTCTCTTTGCATAAACCTGATAGTTTTTCTGGGTCTTCAAATCACGTTTATGTGTTGAGCATAAAATGGTGCACACAGGGTGAAATGGCTCAGCAGTTAAGGGGTTAAGAGGTTTATGTAATCAAGGTCAGGTGAAGGTGCCTGAAGTTTTCATGTTGACATTTAAAAAAAAAAAAAAAAAAAATTGTTTTGTCTTTTCCCTCTTTCATTTTCTTACGTATAAATTGTTAGATAATGTGCCTGTAGAACTGGTATATACAGATTCCTCCAGTAGCAGTTTGTGTTATACACAAGAGTGAGGATCTTAGACTAGAGACATTGAAACCTCTTTGTTTAGGCTAGGGTCAGACTAACGCATTTTTCGCGTTGTCTGTGAAAAAGTGCGTTCGAACGAATGGACGCATTTTTTCACGGAATACGCGATAGCGGTCATACGATGCACCTTTTCGTCCGTGATTTTGTACGGATCATCAATATAACACTTTTTGTGTCTGGACGTTATGTTGGCCGGACATTAGCAGCGTCTGACGTCTCCCAATCACGCACACACGCCTCTAGCGGACGCAGCGCACTCTGTACGTCCGTACTAGCGGTTTGACGTTCTAGAAAAAATGCGTTTGTTTGCCACTCGCGTTGCGCGGACGAACCTTCGTGCGGCCGTACTTCGTGTGTTCCTCGGCATTGGACGTCATTTGCTGCCAGCACGGCCGTGATTTCGTGCGTGTAAACGCACGTTAAAACTGCTTTCGTCTGACCCTAGCCTTACTACAATTAAAAAAAAAAAAAAAAAAAAATCCTCAGACTCTGTGGAATCCAACAGTGCAGCAGTTTACAATCCTACCCCAACCATTGAATCTTATAGCTAAATATCTATTGAAAATGTGTCTCTCACAGACCGAACTTGCCACTGAACATAAGTGCCGAACTTGCCACTGAACTTTGAATTTCACCGTCCGGTGCAATTTTGTGGCAGTTCATCTATTCAGAAAGCTGTCAATTGTCCAAATATTGGCGAATTGACAGCGAATTACAGTGCAGTTCATCGTAATGGTTAATCTATTCAGAGACCGCTGAACTGCACCGACGTGTCGGGGAGATGCCCTGATTTTCAGTTGTTCAGTTCTGCAGGTGTAAGGCTGGGGTCAGACAAGCACAGTTATCACGTCCGTGTTGCCGCACATTTGTACGTCCATGGCAGCATAGCATTCTGACCAATGGAGCCCCACACACGAAGTACGTCCGCACGGAAGTGCGGATGCATGGCGGACGCGGCAAACGGACGCAGGTTAGGCAAGAACGTAATACTGCTAGAACGGACGTGCGGAGTGCGCCACGTCTGCAACGTCCGTGTAGCTTTGTGTGTGAGTGATGAAACAAGGTCAGATGGACTGCATTTATACGTCCAGCATTTTTGACGGACAGAATGTTTTTTCATTTTAATTTATTTTCCCTACTACATCAGTCAAAAAATACGTCAGTGAAAAAAACGGACTGTGTGGCCACTACCTTGTTGTCGGTCAGTAAGTACGTCCGTACTGCATGGACGCACAGTCCGTACAAAATGCGCTCATCTGACCCTAGCCTAAGGCCCCCGGCACACGAGCGTATTTACGGCTCATGTGCGCCCGCAATTCATTCCCTGCGTCCGTGGGTTTTTGACGGGGAAAGCCATCCACCGGACGTGAAAAAGCCCTCCCCGTCAAAAAGCTAAACGGACGCTGAAAGGATACAAAGCGCGATTCTCCATAGGAGGATCGCGCTTTGTACGCTGAGCGCAGAGAGTGGAAGGAACGCCCACTTTCACGGACGTTCCTTCCTCTCTCTGTTAACGCTCGTGTGCCGCCAGCCTTAGGCTGGCGGCACACGAGCGTTAACAGAGAGAGGAAGGAACGTCCGTGAAAGTGGGCGTTCCTTCCACTCTCTGCGCTCAGCGTACAAAGCGCGATCCTCCTATGGAGAATCGCGCTTTGTATCCTTTCAGCGTCCGTTTAGCTTTTTGACGGGGAGGGCTTTCTCACGTCCGGTGGAGGGCTTTTCCCGTCAAAAAACAACGGACGCAGGGAAGTGCGGGCGCACATGAGCCAAAAATAAGCTCGTGTGCCGGGGGCCTAAGCAGGCGAATCCCTCAATATAAAAAAACTAATTATATTTTTCGTTTTGTTTTTATTCAAAACTGTATTTTATTTATTTTTTTGGAACATTTTGATGTATTTTTTAAGGTGGAATTTTTGATTCCGAATTTTTTTAAGGTTGTTTTTTTGTAAATTCTGTAACACACCGTTTTATTTTTATAGGACCTTTTTTATTATTTCCACACATTTTCATTGGTTTAAACACCTTTTAGAAGAATAGCAGAGTTTTGTTTCTTTTTTTCTGCAGTTCGGCGCACTTTGGGACCCTGCAGCGAATACTGAATGTCACAGAACCCCATGTTCAGAGACTGTGGACTGT
The DNA here is from genome assembly GCA_009667805.1 of Leptobrachium leishanense. Classification (NCBI taxonomy): domain Eukaryota; kingdom Metazoa; phylum Chordata; class Amphibia; order Anura; family Megophryidae; genus Leptobrachium; species Leptobrachium leishanense. Next base: position 316,050,693 of record CM019063.1, read on the forward strand.
ACTAAAACCTCACTACTCTGCTTTTCCACTCATTTAAGCTCTGTTTATGTTTTAATGTTAAAAGTGGTGGTTTGTGACTTTTCCCCCATCAGAACATAATCCAAATGCCTTTTAAGCCTGTCCCTCATGTACCCTGTGTTTTGAAACTCCAGCCAATCACCATCCAGTGTCCGGGTTTGAAACCCCAACCAATCCCATTCAAGGATCGAACGGCATTCACTTTAGTGGAAAGCTCTGCAGAAACTTTAAGGCTGGGGTCAGACGAACGCAGTGCGAACGCGCGTGCAGCTGCACTTTATTAAGGCCGTAGTAGCAGCAAATGACGGCCAATATACGAAGTACGGCCGCACGAAAGTTCGGCCATGCAACGCAAGTGGCAAACGAACACATTTTTTTTGAGAACGTAGAACCGCTAGTACTGACGCACAGAGTGCGCTGTGTCGGCATAGCGGCGTGTGTGCGTGATTAGGAGATGTCAGACGCTGCACATATCCGGCCAACATCATGTCCATTTGTTTTTAATAGCTCTGTCAAAAATCACGCACAAAAATGCACATCGTATGACCGCTTTCGTGTCTTCCGTGAAAAAATACGTCAGTGCGTTCGGACGCACTTTTTTACGGGCGATGCGAAAAATGCGTTCGTTTGACCCTAGCCTTAACCCCGGCGCCCTGAAAACCCCTGGCCCCAGCAGGGTGCTCTTTTGGGGTTAGGGTCCCCCCTCATGGGAGCTGCTTTTTTTGGGGGTGATTTTTCAGGAGAGAGCTGCATCGGGAACCCAAGTTTCTGAGGCTTTCTTGGCCCCAGGGCCTCACACAGCAGCAGCCATGCGGCATCACCTGGAGTAACTACCAGGTGCTCTAGCCCCTGCCTGCGGATCTGGGCGCTTTCTGGACTGTGACACCATGGGAGCTCGAGCTGTCAAACGGTACCCCCGGATTGCCGCTGCTCCCCTGAAATCCCCCCCAAAAAAGGACCTTTGCTCTGTATGACTGCAGTTAGTTATTTATAAGGTGCCACCAAGTTCTGTAGCGCTGTACAATGGGAGAGACAGAGTAACCAATATACATACAAGTTAAACACATAGAACAGTATGAGAGAGGACCCTGCTCAAGAGTTTACAATCTGAGTGGACCTGATAGAGACCAGGGAGAACGGCTGGTGCTGGGGATGTCTGGGTGGGCTGGGATGTTAACTGTTGTTATCTGATTCTGTACCAAATAAAAAGAGGCCTTGTGACATGGCCAGAGAGTCTGCTTAACCCAATATGACCAGTGTTGTGTGCTTTATTGGGAGAAATTAAGAACTGACATTGGATCAGCGCTGCGGGCTGGGAGGAGAATCTGGGAACTGGCAGAGGAAAACTAATCACGAAGGCCAAGGTAAAATATTTGACCTGGGCTCTCGTAACACTGAACTCACTAGTTTTTCTAAGAGCTTAGATGTGAAGGGAAGCAGGGATACAGGATGGTAGTTGGATGGAGAGTTGGGATCGAGGGATGGTTTCTTTAGTAAAGGGGTAACTAGCGCGTGTTTGAAGGCAGATGGGAAGGAGCCGGTGGAGAGAGATAGGTTGAAGATGTGTGTGAGAGCAGACCGTAGCCCCCCCCGCATGTGCAGCAGGAGTCCCCAATCCCCCACACACATGGTAGAAGGCCCTCTACAATAACTCCACAAACATATAATAGTAGCAGAGCCCCCTCCCCCTTCAGAAATGGCTGTATACTCTCTCACACTGCCCCCCCCCCTGGCAGCAGCAGGGCCATGCTCTCTCCCCAGTTGTGTGGGAACTCCTCTCTCCTCAATAGGGTTGCTTTGCCAGATCGGTCAGATTTGCTAGACTCAAACAGGGTAATTCAAAGAGATCCGAATGGCTGCCGAAAGGGAAAATCAGCATTCGGTTACCTTTCTTGGCTTTTCGGCTATCCAGAGAGCAGGCAATTTGCCATGACCAGGGCCGGCGCTAATGTAAGGCGGCACAGGTGGCCGCCTTACTGTCCTGGCCTGCTGCCAGTTTGAGGGGCGGAAAAATCAGATTTGCGGCGGCGCTGCAGTGTGTGTGTGCCTGTCTCAGTCCCATCCCACGTTCTTAACACGAGCAGGCACACTGTGTAATTTGGCACCGCCCCCACACGTGATCCACATAGCCCAGGAAAACAACTGCAGGAGGAGCCACCAGCCCGCGTGCTTTCACTCTGCTGCGATGGAGGAGCCACCAGCCCGCGTGCTTTCACTCTGCTGCGATGGAGGAGCGAGGCAGAGAGGAGATTTATTATCAGGTGTGAATAAACTAATGGGAGAGGGGTGTAGATTAATATACTGGGGGGGGCTTTAAATTGCTGCACTGGGTCTGGGGGCTGTAAATTGCTATACTGGGGGGGCTGTAAATTGCTATACTGGGGGGGCTGTAAATTGCTATACTGGGGGGGCTGTAAATTGCTATACTGGGTCTGGGGGCTGTAAGGCTAGGGTCAGACTGAGGCAGTGCGAACGCGCGTGCAGGCGCACTTAATCACGGCCGCACTAGCAGCAAATGACGGGCAATGACGGCCAATATACGAAGTACGGTCGCACGAAAGTCCGGCCGCGCAACGCAAGTGGAAAATGAACGCATTTTTTCGAGAACGTAAAACCGCTAGTACAGACGTACAGAGTGCGCTGCGTCCACTAGAGGCGTGTGTGCGTGAATTGGAGATGTCAGACGCTGCTAATGTCCGGCCAACATAACGTCCAGATGCACAAAGTGTTTTATTGATGATCCGTACAAAATCACGGACGAAAAATGCGCATCGTATGACCGGTATCGCATACTCCGTGAAAAAATACGTCCATTCGTTCGAACGCACTTTTTCACGGACAACGTGAAAATGCGTTCGTCTGACCCTAGCCTAAATGGATATACTGGGGGGGGGCTGTAAATTGCTATACTGGGTCTGGGGGCTGTAAATGGATATACTGGGTCTGGGGGCTGTAAATAGATATACTGGGGGGGCTGTAAATTGCTATACTGGGTCTGGGGGCTGTAAATGGATATACTGGGTCTGGGGGCTGTAAATAGATATACTGGGGGGCTGTAAATTGAAATACTGGGTCTGGGGGCTGTAAATAGATATACTGGGGGGGCTGTAAATGGATATACTGGGTCTGGGGCTGTAAATAGATATACCGGGGGGGGGGGCTGTAAATTGCTATACTGGGTCTGGGGCTGTAAATGGATACTGGGTCTGGGGGCTGTAAATAGATATACTGGGGGGGCTGTAAATGGATATACTGGGTCTGGGGGCTGTAAATAGATATACTGGGGGGCTGTAAATGGATATACTGGGTCTGGGGGCTGTAAATAGATATACTGGGGGGGCTGTAAATTGCTATACTGGGTCTGGGGCTGTAAATTGCTATACTGGGTCTGGGGGCTGTAAATGGATATACTGGGTCTGGGGGCTGTAAATGGATATACTGGGTCTGGGGGCTGTAGATAGATATACTGGGGGGGGCTGTAAATGCTATACTGGCTCTGGGGGCTGTAAATTGATATACTGGCTCTGGGGGCTGTAAATTGATATACTGGGTCTGGGGGCTGTAAATAGATATACTGGGGGCTGTAAATTGAAATACTGGGTCTGGGGGCTGTAAATAGATATACTGGGGGGGCTGTAAATGGATATACTGGGTCTGGGGGCTGTAAATGGATATACTGGGTCTGGGGGCTGTAAATAGATATACTGGGGGGCTGTAAATGGATATACTGGGTCTGGGGGCTGTAAATAGATATACTGGGGGGCTGTAAATGGATATACTGGGTCTGGGGGCTGTAAATAGATATACTGGGGGGGCTGTAAATGGATATACTGGGTCTGGGGGCTGTAAATAGATATACTGGGGGGGCTGTAAATTGCTATACTGGGTCTGGGGGCTGTAAATTGCTATACTGGGTCTGGGGGCTGTAAATGGATATACTGGGTCTGGGGGCTGTAAATGGATATACTGGGTCTGGGGGCTGTAGATAGATATACTGGGGGGGCTGTAAATTGCTATACTGGCTCTGGGGGCTGTAAATAGATATACTGGGTCTGGGGGCTGTAAATAGATATACTGGGGGCTGTAAATTGAAATACTGGGTCTGGGGGCTGTAAATAGATATACTGGGGGGGCTGTAAATGGATATACTGGGTCTGGGGGCTGTAAATAGATATACTGGGGGGGGGGCCGTAAATGGATATACTGGGTCTGGGGGCTGTAAATGGATATACTGGGTCTGGGGGCTGTAAATAGATATATACTGGGGGGGCTCTAAATGGATATACTGGGTCTGGGGGCTGTAAATAGATATACTGGGGGGCTGTAAATGGATATACTGGGTCTGGGGCTGTAAATAGATATACTGGGTCTGGGGGCTGTAAATAGATATACTGGGGGCTGTAAATGGATATACTGGGTCTGGGGGCTGTAAATAGATATACTGGGGGGGGGCCGTAAATGGATATACTGGGTCTGGGGGCTGTAAATGGATATACTGGGTCTGGGGGCTGTAAATAGATATACTGGGGGGGCTGTAAATGGATATACTGGGTCTGGGGGCTGTAAATAGATATACTGGGGGGCTGTAAATGGATATACTGGGTCTGGGGGCTGTAAATAGATATACTGGGTCTGGGGGCTGTAAATAGATATACTGGGGGGCTGTAAATTGCTATACTGGGTCTGGGGGCTGTAAATGGATATACTGGGTCTGGGGGCTGTAAATAGATATACTGGGGGCTGTAAATTGCTTATACTGGGTCTGGGGGCTGTAAATGGATATACTGGGTCTGGGGGCTGTAAATAGATATACTGGGGGCTGTAAATTGAAATACTGGGTCTGGGGGCTGTAAATAGATATACTGGGGGGCTGTAAATTGAAATACTGGGTCTGGGGGCTGTAAATAGATATACTGGGTCTGGGGGGCTGTAAATAGATTTACTGGGGGCTGTAAATAGATATACTGGGGGGCTGTAAATAGATATACTGGGGGGCTGTAAATTGATATACTGGGTCTGGGGGCTGTAAATTGATATACTGGGTCTGGGGGCTGTAAATAGATATACTGGGTCTGGGGGCCGTAAATAGATATACTGGGGGGGCTGTAAATTGCTATACTGGGGGGCTGTAAATTGATATACTGGGTCTGGGGGCTGTAAATTGATATACTGGGTCTGGGGGCTGTAAATTGATATACTGGGTCTGGGGGCCGTAAATAGATATACTGGGGGGCTGTAAATTGATATACTGGGGTCTGGGACTGTAAACTGATTTACTGGGGGTGTAAATTGCTATGCTGGTGGGTGTAAAATCATGTACTGGGGGTGTAAAATTATATGCAGGGGGTTTGAATAAACTGATATTGGTACATTACCTTTTTTTATTGCTGTGGAGCTCTGTTATACACTCATTCACACTGCACATTACTGTGAGTTTTATTGCTGTGGATTCTGTGATACGCTCATACACACCGCACATTACAGTGAGTTTTATTACTGTGGAGCTCTGTGATACGCTTTTACACACTGCACATTACTGGAAGGTTTATTGAAGTGAGCTCTGTAATTTGCAGTGTGTATAAGTACATCAATAAGGTAGACGTATCTTATAAACCTGAATTGCTCCTGGTGAGGGTGTAAATAAAACCCACCAGTTTCTCTCATGGCTGAGAAGCCGCATGAGGACATGTGGTTGCTTAGAAAGCAGCTTTTGGTTTCATTAGGAAGGACTAGCCTGACCCAGAGGTGTCGTGATGCGGCAGAAGAGCTTACACTTTAATGACCATTCAAATAAACCAAAACCTCTGTGTTTTGTTTAACATGGAGCTACAGGGTGAGCAGGGCTGGACTGGGACAGAAAATCAGCCCTGGATGTCATCCAGACCGGCCCAATTTAATTATGCAAATACGCACAAAAATAGTATATAATCCAACTGGATCGCTCAACCAATCGCTCTACAGATACTGGAGTTGCTGCAGAGCGATTGGGTAAAGCACCGCAGTGGCACTGAGGTCAAGTGTGCACCATGCCTTAAGGTGAGGCGGATGCGCAGAGGGTCTCACCGGCACGGTGGCCGCAATATGAGACTGCGTCTGTTTTGCAGTGTGGAAGTTCTCACCTCACCCATTAAGGGCAGCGCGAGCCACGCGGTGAACCAGCATTCACACTGGTCCACAGAGCCATCGGAATCTCCCTGTAGTCCCTATGGCCAGTACATGCCTGGGGGTGAGCGCAAATGACAACTTATTTTCTTGGTATGTTTTAGAGATTATTATGCATCTCAATGCTGATTGACATGGTAGGGATGGGGGGGGGCACCAAAACGCACCTTCGCCTGAGTAGACAAAAATGCTTGCACCGGCCCTGGCCATGACCCACCATTGTGACATGTTAAAAGAGCTAAACTGGCCGTCGCTGGAGCCTAAACGCTCCCTTCACCTTTCCAACCTGGTGTTTAAGAGTTTTTCTGGGAAGCTGCCACCCTATCTGAATAGACTGCTTCCTCCAGCAGTTCCCTCATCCTATAACCTCCGATCCAGGACCAGCACCTTACTTGCAATACCACAATACAAAAAGAAAGTGGCTCGATCCTCATTTTCCTACAGAGCACCACAATTATGGAATAACCTCCCAGACACCATCAAATCTTCCCACAGTCTAAAGTTCCTTAAGAGCTCCTTATTAACATACCTCAATACGGAATGCACCTTTAAACATGTAACATAATGACTATTTCCTACATATTTATTTTCTGTTAATCTGTATATTTGTGTTGTTTTTTTAATATCTTGCATTGTATTACTTTGTATTTCTGTAACCACTGTAACATTTTAATGTTCTTGAACCCAGGACATACTTGAAAAGGAGAGAAATCTCAATGTATCCTTCCTGGTAAAATCCTTTATAAATAAATAAATAAATAAATAAATAAATCCTGGCGAATTGCCGGCACATACGGTGCCTGTTCGGTGCCTGTTCGAGGGCAGTGAATCCCCATAGAGAAGCAATGCTTCGGCTATTCAGAGAACAAAAACCAGCAGTGAAAGGTTCCCGAAATGCCCTGCCATTCGGTGGTTTAATTCGGCAGGTTTATTCAGGCGAATCCCATAGGCTTCAATGTTAAAAATATTCCCGTTTTAATGCAATATCTAATAAACCGTTGATTATAATATTCTGCGATAAAGAGTCTCTTTATGTCTAGATTTTTTTAAGGATATTTTAAGCATTTTTCTGGATTTTTTTTAAAACAATTCCTATTTTTCTTTGCTTTTTCTTTAACTTATTCTTTCTGTAACAGCCCTTTTTATTATCATTCATTGGATCTTATATGTAAATTTCAGACATTTTCGCTCAGTAGTTTCTTTGCAAACAGCGTTTTACTTTTCAAACATTCAAGCGTACTATTTTTCTAATTTATTCACTGCATTCGTCTGCGGTGTTGGCTTTTTCCAGCGGCTGTACTGCGTGTGATCGGCTCCTGCTCGGGTTTTTCTGGCATTTTTGGCAAGTTAATTCAGATGTTTTTGCGGGTTTCGGTGTGCATTCGCCGGGTTTTGCGGTGAGTTTTCGTCAGGTTTGTGGGGGCTTTTCCCTGCACTTCGACGGCCCTGTGGTGCTTGCTGAATACACCGCAGGGTCGCCGGAATGGGTTCGCCAAATCGAACCGAATTGAAGAGAACGAAAAGTCACTGAACGTGCGGTGACTTTTCGATTCTCTTTGAATAACCCTGATAATGTATTCATGCTGATGGGCAGTGCATGAGGAGTGCAACCCTGCAGCATAGAATCCATATACTGCAGGACCAGGTATAACCTCAAAAGGGAATCCCACGTGGCCTGCCTTGATATTCATCCTGAATCATACTTGGTGCAGGGCAGCACTTTTCCCTCTGCTCTCCTCTGCATGAATTAGTAATGTTTCCAGGAAAACATGGCCGACGTGGAAGTAACCTTAGGCCCCGTTCACACTGTGCGATATGAAAATCGCCCGACTTTCCGCGCGATTTTCATATTTGCGACATGGTGCAATAGTGTCGCGTAACGTCGCACATTGCTGTTTTGTGCGATTTTTGCAAAGCACCACCAATACAAATCGCAAAATCGCAGATAGCAAATCGGAAAAAAAGGGTCATGTACCAGCGACATGCTTCTGCGACGCGCGAAATCGCGCGGCAAGATGTGAACAGCTCCATTGAAATGCATTGGAGAAGCTACATAGTGCGACGTCGCGGCAAAATCCGCCCGATAAATCGCAGTGTGAACAGGGCTTTAAGCCCTGCTCTTTCTCCTTAGGCAGGTGTAACACACCTGTAGCACTGGTGTATTTTGGCCTAGGCCAACAAGGCCCAGGCCTAGGGCGGCACTTACCAGGGGGCGGCGGGCCGCTGGGTGGCCCCACCCCTAAAAAAAAATAAAAAATTTTTTTTTTACTTTTGCAAACTATTTTACCAGGAAGGAAACATTGAGATGTCACTAATTTTCAAGTATGTCCTGGGTAGGCAAGGCCTAGGCTTTCACTTTACAGGGGGCAACAAAAAACCTCACCACTAATTGGGTTACTCACAGAGTACCGAAATGACGCCAACATTTTGGTGTTCTGTAGTTCCCTGCACTTCGGGGAATAAAATTTCCCAACCCTGCAGTGAATTCACCATTCACCGCAGGGTCCCCAAAGTGCATGGAGTCGGCCGCTGTATGCTGCCACCGCAAACCCATGGCCTGCTGTTTTCAAAAGAACTACTGAATGAAAATGTCTGGAATTTACATCTAAGGCTAGGGTCAAACGAAAGCATTTTTACACGCGAACGTAAAAAAGTGCGTCCGAACGAATTGATGTATTTTTTCACGGAGTGCGCGAAAACGGTCATACGATGCGCATTTTTCGTGCGTGATTTTTTCAGATCGTCAATAAAACTCTTTTTGCGTCTGGACGTTATGTAGGCTGGACATTAGCAGTGTCTGACGTCTCCTAATCACGCACACATGCCGCTATGCCGCAGCTGCGCACTCTGTACGTCCGTACTTGCGGTTCAGCGTTCTCGAAAAAATGCGTTCGTTTTCCACTTGCGTTGCGCGGCCGGACTTTCGTGCGACCGTACTTCGTATATTGGCCGTCATTGCCCGTCATCTGCTGCTAGTGCGGCCGTAATTATGTGCGCCAGAACGCACGTTAAAAGTGCGCTGGTCTGACCCCAGCCTTAGATCCTATGATTGATAATAAAAAGTTCTGTTACAGAAAAAGGAGAACCGCTATTAAAAAAAGGGGGGAGGAATTTAGCCCAAAAAATTCTGAAAGATCACTAAAAGGTACAAAAAAAATCTATAAATAAATAAAGACTTTTTACTGCAGATTAAAATAATAAATGGTTTATTAGATATTGCATAAAAAAACGGGAATATTTTTAACATTGAAACCTATGGGGTTCACCTGAATAAACCTGCTGATTGAAACCACCGAACATCAGGGCATTTCACTGACATTTCTCTGCTGTTTGATGTTCTCTGAATAAGTTAACCATTACTTCTCTATGGGGATTTGCACTGCCTTCAAACAGCACTGTACTTGCTGGCAGTTCACCAAACTTGTGTGTGAGCATATCACCAGAGCAAGGTGTACTTAGAGGAGTGGCGGAGGGCGGGCCGCCCCAGGTACCAGTGATTATTGGGGTGTCATTAGGGGGTACTAGGAGGTGCCACTGTCACTGTGTGTCAGCTTTGAGCTGTGTTCTCAAACAACGAGCAGCGGAGCATGGCGTTTGCATACGGAATAAAATCGAATAGAATAAAAAATCCCCTCTCCTCCCTCCATAGCTCTCCCCCTGCCCGCAGCAGCTCTAGGAGAGGGGAGGGGGATGTGATTTGTGTCCAGAGAGAGAAGATGACAGTAAACGGCAGGTAAAGGGGGGGGGGTTTCAGCAGAATATGAAGCCCTGTCTGCTTACTGCTGTTTAAAGTGGACCTTTCCTTAACCAGCACTGCAGTGATAGAAATTTGTCATTGAGCTGCCTGGCTCCTGGTGAGGCTGCTTGCGTGCAGGTCACACTCGGTCCGGCCAGTCAGGTGGTACGGAGTCTCAGTACCACCTGACTGGCTGAACCACGTGACACGCATGCACGCAGCTGCCCGCCCTTTCGTTAACATGGACTGTCACTCTATTCTGGACTGAACACCCACCGGGAAGGGAATCAAAGCCACGGTGCACCCTCTGGCAGTGGCACCCCACTGCTGACAAGATGGCTCCACGCACAGGCACAGCCGTGATCCTAACGTGGCCTGGAGGGACCTCCTGCTGAGTCTGTACACAGTCCCTGCTGACTCTGCGCACAGCCCTACCGCGGACAGAGGCCGGTAAATGTAGAATAAATAATTGCTGTGTGCTCATATACACTTGGTTTGCTGGGGATTTATTGCAGTGGATTCTGATGCACTCATACACACCACACACTTGCATTGCTGGGAGTTTTATTGCAGTGGATTCTGATGCACTCAATACAACCACACATTGCATTGCTGGGAGTTTTATTGCTGTGGATTCTGATACGCTGACACACACCACACATTGCATTGCTGGGAGTTTTATTGCTGTGGATTCTGTGATACACACTGCATATTACTGTGAGTTTTATTGCCCTGGAGCTCTGGGATACGCTCATACACACTGCACATTACTGTGAGTTTTATTGCTGTGCAGTTCTGTGATATGCTCATACACAGTGCACAATATCTGTGGGTTTTATTGCTGTGCAGCTCTGTGATACGCTCATATGCAGTGCACGTTTCTGTGGATTTTATTGTTCCACCAATTAGAGCGGCTGTGATCCCGTTTACTTGACATGCGTGGCTGTTCTTTGTAAAAATACTTGAATTTAAACATTTCATAATTTTCTTTATCTCAATAGATACATTTGAAATGGTATACAAAATATACAAGTAGGCACTTGGAATCCACTTTTACTATAAAGAGAGGAAAAGGCGGAGCTCTAAGAGGAAAAGGTGGAGCTTAAAGAGGAAGGGTGGGGATTAACCAGGAAAAGGTGTGCCTTGACAGGAAGGGGTGCATCAAATTTAAATTAGGGGTGCACGAGTTTAGTCAGGCCTAGGGCAGCACAAAACCTAAATACACCACTGACCTGTAGTGGTAATATATCTCATTGCACTCCATTGACTGTATGACACACATGACCCCCCCCATGCTACCCGTTAATCCAAGTGATTAAACGGAAAAATAAATGTGAATATTTGAGCCATTTTTGCAGATTTTGTGAACGTATTAGGAGTATTTTTTCTCTATAGTTATGTATTTCGTTTAACTAAGTATTGCATGACTGGGTGGTTCCTGCAGTGGCTTGCTGGCCCCTGTAAATAATGTCATGGGGATATGCCCTGCCCATAGGCCAGCTCTGCTTTATCTCTCAGACACTTCCTGCCATGCTGCCAGATGGAGAGTAGCAGTGCAGGGGGTGTAACCTTGCTGCAGGGGAGACAGTCCATGTGCAGATGGACCACTGACTGAACTGGATCAACAGGACCCACCAGTACAAGCTGCCTGTCAAAATATCCCACCTAGCTCAGCTCCAAAGGCTTCCCCTTTATATAAGGTAAGATCTTCAGGCAGGGAGAGGTTGCTGCACTTACACAAGCTGCTGGGGAGGATTTACTGCAACAATGACCGATTCACTATATACTATATACTGTGCTAATGACACCTGTTCATACCTCCATTACTATACATGCTGACTATTTACATTTGGTTAGTTAATGTATTTTATTAAAATGTATGACACAAACTTACAAGTTTAAAATTGAAGAATATTTCATGGTTTTTTGTTACTAGCTTTTTTTTTTTTCTAACAAAAACAATACTAAATTAATTACTGGAACAATTTATCAAAATGTTATTATTTGCTCTATATATTATATGTTGTTGTTTGTTTGTGTCTGTATCTTTTTATCTCATTGTTTGCCCTCCACCACAACCCAAATAAGATCGATAATTCTTTATATAGCACCAGCATATCTGCAGCGCTGTACAATGGGCACACATATATAGATAATCCCCCCCCCCTCTGTTGTACTGCAGTATCCGCTACTTCTGCATATATATCTCCCACTAAGATATTTTTGGATCGTTGCTTTATATAGGATGTCATGCAGTTCTCATTCCTAGTGATTCCTTTTTTTTTTTTTTTTTTTTGTCCTGTTGCTGATCTCCGGTAAATGCAAGGGTTAAACATGTCTCACTGTGTCAGTTCATGGGTTCTCTATACTAACCTTTGGTCAGCATGAAGCTGACGTTCAACACATGATATATCTATGTGGTTTTATTGGAGGATCCATCAAAGATATGCACGGGTGACAAATTATTAACTCCATGCCGTCACATCACGAAACAGAGCGCTCTGCATTGTATTGTCTGCGCCCTATAGCTCTCTAAATGCTTCATTACATGGGTGAACCAGGACGAGTGTTATAGCAACCTAGCAGGGCGTCTGTGGGGGCCGTATCCGTTCTTCTGTCTGGTATAAAGGTGAGTGTTGCAGGTGCCTAGCTGTGTGTGTGTGTGTATCCATTTGTCAGCCTGGTACAGGCGTTCTCAGATGGGTTATTCAAAGAGCACCGAACTTTCGCTGAATGATGAATTTCGTGACAGTTCGTCTATTCAGACAGCTGTCAATTCTCCAAATATTGGCAATCTACAGCGAAATACGGTGCAGTTTGATTATCTTCGGTGGAAGTGAATTTGTCCCATACATAAGTAATGGTTAATCTATTCAGAGAACGCCAAACTGCACCGAAATGTCAATGAAATGCCCTGATTTTTGGCGATTCAGTTCAAAAGGTTTAAGACCCGTGTCAGAAGAATGCAGTGATCACGTCCGTGTTGCCGCACATTCTAACGTCCGTCGTAGCATAAAATTATGATCATTGGAGACCCACACACGAAGTACGTCCGCACAGAAGTGCGAACGCACGTGGCACCGGACGCAATTTAGGCAAGAACGTCAAACCGCTAGGACGGACGTACAGTGCGCCACGTCCGTGTAGCGTTCTGTGTGCGTGATGGAACGTAGTCAGACGTCCAGCATTTTTGACGGACAAAATGTTTTTTCATATCATGTATCAATTTTTTTCATTTTACATATTAATTTTATTTCCCATCTAAATCAGTAAAAAAAAAAAACGGGCCGTGTGGTGTCTACAGTATCATCAGTGAGAAAGTACATCAGTTGTGCACAGACTCATAGTGTGCTCAGAATGCGTTCGTCTGACGTTAGCCTAAACAGGCGAGTTCTATAGGATTCAATGTAAAAAAAATATTATCGTTTTTTTATTCAACCATTTATTCTTTTCCAGCAAGCTGTCCTATTATTTTGTTTCGGAATTTTTGATTCTGATATTCCCTTTTCTTTAAATTAATATTTTTAGCATTATTGCCACACATTTTCACGTATTTTTATGGTTTTAAACACCTTTTTAAAGAATAGCAGAATTTTTTAATTTTTTTTTGTATTTCTGCAGGTTGGTGGTGTTCAGCAGGCTGATTAGTTCTTTAGCGGCTCCACGTTCGGTGGACTTCGGGGATCCTGCGGTGAATGATAAATTCACCGCAGGGTTGGCGAACTGGAAGTGTGTCGAACGAGAAAGCAACAAAATTTCACTGAAATTTTGTTGCGTTCTAAATAAGCCCTCAGAATATGTTTTTTTATGATGGTAAATGTCACCTGTACTACCAATAATATTGACATCTTTTATCGAGGTCTCATAGCCTTTGAGGTTTTTCAACAGCGCAGAGAACTGGCACCACTTCAAATTATTCTTTCAGGCACTAAGGCTAGGGTCAGACGAGCGTGATTTCTACGGACTGTACGTCCTTGCACACGGACGTACGTCAGTACAGAAGACACAGTAGTGGCCACACAGTCCATTTATTCACTGACGTATATATTTTGACGGATGTAGGAGGGAAAATAAATTAAAAAGCAAAACCATTTTGTCCGTGAAAAATGCTGGACGTATAAATGCAGTCCGTCTGACCACGTTCCATCACTCACACACAAAGCTATGCAGACGTTGCGGACGCAGCGCACTTTGTGCGGCCGTTCTAGGGGTTGTACGTTCTTGCCTGCCTTGCGGCCGTTGTGCGTCCACAGTTCAGTGCGGACGTACTTCATGTGTCAGGCTCCAATGGGCTTTCTGTCATGCTATCACGGATGTACTTTTAGGCGCAATCACGGACGTGAACACTACGCTCGTCTGACCCCAGCCTTAACTGAAATGTATCACCATTGACAGAAGCGCTGCCAATATACTGATTTGAATTGATAAACCATGTGTTCTTTATATATTGGCATTCTTCAGTTTTAGGCTGGGGTCAGACTAACGCATTTTTAACGTGCGTTTAGGCGCACTTAATAACGGTTGCAGTAGCAGAAAACGACGGCCAATATACGAAGTACGACCGCACGGAAGTCCGGCCGTGCAGCGCAAGTGGAAAATGAACAAATTTTTTCGAGAACGCAGAACCGCTAGTACTGACGTACAGAGTGCGCTATAGCTGCGTGTGTGCGTGATTAGGAGATGTCAGACGCTGCTAATGTCCAGCCTACATAACGTCCAGACGCAAAAAGTGTTTTATTGCCGATCTGTAAAAAATCACGCACGGAAATGCGCATCGTCTGACCGTTTTCGCGCATTCCGTGAAAATACGTCAATGCGTTCGGGCGCACTTTTTGACTGTCGCTGCGAATAATGCGTTTGTTTGACCCTAGCCTAGAAGGGTCACTACCAGCAAATAATGAAATGTCCTTATTGTGTTTATTATATGTTGCTGATCTCTTACATGTGCTTTGTTTTGCTCTTGTATGTTTAGTTAAGAAAATACTTTATATGAGTCACTGGGTGCATCCATTGCGTGATCTTTTATGGTTTAAACTGCTGCCCCCACAGTATCTTTACATCACTTGCTCCTCATTGTGTGGCTTTGGCCATAGAATGGAGTCTATGGGTCGATCACGGTATCAAATCATTGTATTGTGTGGCATGTATTCAAAGGGAATCACCGGGGGTTGATTGGAAATCTTTTAAACTCCCTGTCATGCCTCATTTCAGTTGCCACCTCTTATCTGCAGTAGCCTGAAGAACAATAGATCCTGGCATCTTTATCTAAACATTCTCTCAATCTTTTGAGGAGGGAATGTTTAGATACAGTAACTGTCGACTACTGTAGATTAGATAAACCAGAGAAATAAAGAAAAAAATCTGGCAAACGTTGTCTCATGGGAACAATCAACAAAGTTTATTTTTCCTTTTTAAATGCAATTACTTCAAAAAAAGCAAACAGCAGCATGTGATTTATAAAGTGGTTTTGTTTGTGATGCACATGTAATCTAGTTATAGTTTATGTAAGTGGTAGTGTCCCTTTAACCACTTCAATGCGGAGGACGCGCTCAGCGCATCCTCCGCATTACTGCTGGTATGCGGAGGACGCGCTGAGCGCGTCCTCCCATTGGGGTCAGCGTTCGGCCGGGTTCCGGCCGATCGCTGGCCCCCCCGGTGCGGGCTGACATCCTCGATGTCAGCCCGGCATCCGGAACCGCAGCCGCCGGAATTAGGTGTCATCGCGGCAGCGCGATGACACCTAATTCAGGCCCCCCCCCGCATGTGCGGAGGAGGCGCCTGAAAGGGAGGGGGGGAGGTCCTTCGGACCTCTCTCCCTCCCGATCGGCGGCGTTGCGGGGGTTAACCCAGGCACCATTTGGAAGGGCACAGCCTGCCCTTCCAAATGGTGCCTGGCATTAACCCCTGGGGAGCTGGATCGCGAATCGGCGCTGAAAAGCGCCGATTCGCGATCCTTTCCCGGAGCTGGCCGACATCTTGGATGTCGGCCAAGCCTCCGGGAACTCCCCCTGAGGACTGGCGTCATCATGCGTAGCACGATGACGCCAGTCCTGGACTTAACCCCTAACTGCCACCAACGGTGGAGATAGGGAGTTCCAATGAACTCCCTATCTCCTGATCCGTGGCAGCTAGGGGTTAAAGTTTGGTATGGTTGAATCGGCCAGAGCATGGCCGTTCCAACGATACCAAACACTACTGTGAAAAATGTTGTCAAAAAAAATGACATAACGTATACATATAATAATGACATATTATGAATCTACCGAGTCTGACGGAAAGAACGATATATAATATGTCTGGGTAATATACTAAAATAAGCCTTCAAAACACGTTTAAACATGATGAGCCAAACCGGTAAAAATGACCTCAGCACAGGGGTGTGAAAAGCCTCAGCAGCGAAAGGGTTAATCACCACCATATGTGGATCAAATATAGTTAGGCCTTTCACAGTCCTACAGTAGTCCCAACTTTGTGCAATGCAAAAAGCGACTGGGTCTGTGATCATCACACATCCAGGGTTATTCAAAGAGAGCCAATCTGGCCCCGACATGTAACCGGACACTCAATTCAGCGTACGGCTACATTTCCTGGCCATTCGGCTATTCAGCGAGCAGGCAGTTCGCCAAATGTTGGCGACTTACCTGCACGTACGGTGCCTGTTCGAGGGCAGTGAAATCCCCCATAGGGAAGCAATGCTTCGTCTATTCAGAGCACACCGAACAGCAGTGAAAAGTGGCCAAAGTGCCCTGCTGTTCGGTGGTCTCATTCGGCAGGTTTATTCAGGAAAATCCCATAGACTTCAATGTTAAAATTATTTCCGTTTGCCGTAAAGTCTCTTTATTCATAGATTATTTTTGGCAAACCTTTTTTTTTTTTTTTTCATTTTTCTGTAACAGCCCTTTTTATTATCATTCATTGCATCTTATATGTAAATTTCAGACATTTTCGCTCAGTAGTTTTGTGCAAACAGCGTTTCAATTTTCAAACTTTCAAGCGTACTGTTTTTTTTCTTTTTAACATTTATTCACTCCATTCGTCTGCGGTGTCGGGTTTTTCCGGCGGCTGCTCTGCATGTGATGGGCTCCTGCTCGGGTTTTCCCTGCACTGTGGGGGGGCCCTGCGGTGCTTGCTGAATATACCGCACAGGTTCGGCGAACTAAAAATTGCCAAATCGCCCCGAAGTGAGGGGAACGAAATGTCACCGAACGTGCAGTGACTTTTAGAATCTCTTTGAATAACCCTGACGGTCTTTTCTTCTTCAAGGTGCCAGAGGACTGCTCCAAACTGTCCTCAGGGGTATTTCTCACCCTGTATGCACTCTCTGCCAAGAAGCCATATATTGGTGCTGGTGGTGTCACACAGCAAAGGGACCTTTTCTGAATATTTGTTTGGAAAGGTCTGATCTCCCCCTGATATTATTCTGAAATTCTCCATGAATTTATATGTACTCAACACACGATCCACCACCCTTTTAATCTTGGAGCATTACCTCCTGTATCACACAAGTTACCAAAGCACCACCTATTGAAAATAAAATAAAATTAAAATCTATACATCTCAGGAGGTCTTGTAAGCTGCATATATTGTAAACGTTATAATAAAGCTTAAGGGGGTTATATACGAAGTGCCGGTATTAAAAATACCAGCTAAAATAGCCAGTATCGTAGACCTGAGAAATGACGGCGCTTTTCAACTATAACCCGAACAGCAGTAAACTGTCTCCTTTTGCTGTTTGGATATAGGTCTGAGAAGCGACAGTGTTTCTTGATTTTAGCCAGTATTTGTCACACTCGCGCTTAGTGGATAACCACCTTAATCGACAATTTAATCCGCCATCCCATAATAATAATGGACACATGGATATTTATCTGGATCCCAACATACTATGCAGGTTAATAGACTGACACTTGCCTTCAAGGAGACCTTCTATTATCTGGGCATTCTTTAACATGTGGTGACTAAGGCTAGGGTCAGACTAACGCATTTTTCGCGTTGTCCGTGAAAAAGTGCGTTCGAACGAATGGATGTATTTTTTTCACGGAATATGCGATAGCGGTCATACGATGCGCATTTCCGTCCGTGATTTTGTACGGATCATCAATAAAACACTTTTTGCGTCTGGACGTTATGTTGGCCGGACGTGTGCAGCGTCTGACGTCTCCCAATCACGCAAACACGCCGCTATGCGGCCGCAGCGCACTCTGTACATCAGTACTAGCGGTATCACGTTCTCGAAAAAATGCGTTCGTTTGCCACTTGCGTTGCGCTGCCTTTTGTGCGGCCGTTCTTCGTATGCTGCCCGGCATTGGACATCATTTGCTGCTAGCACGGCCGTGATTAATGCTGCTAAACGCACGTTAATACTGCGTTCGACCCGTAAAGCTAGGGTTAGACTATCACTAAAGGTGAAACTCAGGAGCATTGGCAGAAGTGAAAATTCTAGGTCAAAACAAGCGCTAAACCAGTAAAATGTCACTTTTCAAATCGGCTATTTGGTCCAGATTGTTCTCTTCTCCTGCCAATTCCCCTGAGTTTAACCGTTTAGTGACTAGACCTGTTAGTATAATTTTCCAGAGATATGACATGCGTTTTAAGTGGGTGGTAGACCCCTCATGGACACATGGACACTAGGAATGGTGAAGACAAACCACTATTCTTTTCACCAGTGTTTCCTCATTGAAGTGTATTGAAGACTGGATCTCCCAAAGTTGCAAACCTTGCCACAATTCCAGTGGTGACCTCTATTACGGCTTAATTTTGACCAGAGATGGAAAGATAACTATGTTCTTAAAAATGTGGACCAGCCTTTTGAACACTATAGGGGTCAGTTTAGTTCGATAGGTTTCAATAGAAAAAAGTAAAGTGTGGTTTGTTGTTTTTTTTTAAAAGACCGTTTTATTCTTTTCATTTTTGGCAAAAAAAATCTTTTTTAGAAGCCCTTTTTGTATTTGTTGATAAAATGTTTGTTTCCCATTTAATTTAAGAAGCCGTTAGTTTTTTTTCTTTAACTCTGTAGCAAATCTTTTTATAATTTTTTTTGAATGACCTTTTTTATTAGACACATTTTTAGTAGTTTAACCTCCTATTGGGAGAATAAAAAACGTAAGTTTTGTTTGTTTGTCGTTTTTTTTAGTTCAGTGGAATTTGCCGATGCCACTTCGACAGTTATTGGCACAGTTCAGTGGTTTTCGCCAACATCCGATAACTGCTTTGGCGACTCCAATTTCAGCAAAATACGGACCATTCACTAAATGGTGAATTTACCGTATTTTCAGCCAAATGGAATCATCGAAGTATGGCGAAAATCAAAGCACCAAAATTGCGTTGTGAATAGACCCTTATGTAAGGCTATTGTTTTACGTGGATAGTGTTGCTTAACATGGGTTAGACCCACTTGAATGTTAGGATAGAATACCCTCTGGGGTCAGGGTGCTGGAATACCTTTGCATAACGTTGGCAGTCGTGAACAGCACCATGAGTGCACCGTTTAGCTGAATACAACTGATTGATTTTTGAGGTAGGGGTGGTTCTTTGTTAATTTTATTTTTGTCTCTAAATTTTCACCTTTTTGTTTTATCTTCAGGAGAATTGTCTCAGAGACATGGCACAGACAAAAACTCAGACTGCTGTCCAAATGGTGGAGCCCAGTGTAAACGGGTGGGATGTGAACGACTACCAAAATATCTCTGGACCCACTCTGTCCTTCCACAACATCTGCTACAGAGTGAAAATAAAAAATGGCCCTATCTGCTGCCGGAAGGTCGTGGATCGAGAAATCCTAGTGAACATCAAGTGAGTCCAATTTTATGTCACCAGTCCTTAATAAATTCTATAGATTTGTTTTAATACCTTGTTCTATCTTAAATTTTTTCTTTTGTTTCTCTTTTTTGTTTTCTTTTTAATTTTTTTTTAAAAAGTCCGTTTCTCTTCACAAAGCTGTTGCTTCAGGTAGAATATGTACTTGGAGAAATAACAGAGTCCGGCCCTTTCTTAATCAGGACTCTGCTAAAATGCTCATCCAAGCTCTTATTATCCCCGGACTCGATTACTGTAACCTCCTTCTCTCTGGCCTTAAAGGGACACTCTAACAAAAAATCACCCCCCCCCCCGTTTTTTAATCCTAACCTATCCCTATTCCCTTAATAAATTGTTATTTTTTGTTTTTGTTTTTGTAACTGTAATACTTACCCTAAAATCCTCTTGTTTCTAGCGCTGTTTTTTTTTTATATACTCCCCTCCCTCCTCTTCTATCCGACTTGCCTTCTGGTTTACGTGAGATGCGCGCCTCTCACGTAAGCCAGCCAATCGGCAGGCTTCCTCCCGGCTCCCTCTGAGGATTAGTGTTGCGCGCAAGAGGATGTGCGCAACACTAACCCTCAGAGGGAGCCGCCAGCTTCTGCGGTGAGTTGGAGACGAAATCGCACTGAAAGCGCGATGACGTCTCCTACTCGGCAAAAGTCGGCAGAAGCGGGAAATATGATTCCCGCTCTGCTGACTGACAGCTGGGAGGGCGGAGTAAAGTTCTCCGCCTCTCTCAGCTGTTTTCAGCATTTACAGAT
The DNA here is from genome assembly GCA_009667805.1 of Leptobrachium leishanense. Lineage (NCBI taxonomy): Eukaryota > Metazoa > Chordata > Amphibia > Anura > Megophryidae > Leptobrachium > Leptobrachium leishanense. Next base: position 316,071,168 of record CM019063.1, read on the forward strand.
GAACCGCTGAGCGGAGGGAGGGGGGACAGAGGGCAGGATACTCTGGCCATCATGACCACCTAAAATAGCTTAGGTGGTCATGTTGCTTAGAGTGTCCCTTTAAGAGATCCCAGATTCTCCCTCTGCAGTCTGTAATGAACAACTGTGCCAGACTCATACACATCACCTCCCGCACCTCTCACACCTCACCGCTCTGTCAATCTCTGCACTGGCTCCCTGTTTCCTTTAGAATCCAATTCAAATTACTGATCCTCACATACAAAGCTCTCCATAACTGCGCCCCTGCCTGCATCTCCTCCCTTATTAGCAGGTACATCTCGTCCCAACCACTTCGCTCGGCCAATGATCTGATGTTATTGTCTCCTCGTACCCGCACCCCCAACTCTTGCTTTCAGGACTTCTCCTGAGCTGCCCCCTTTCCACGGAACTCCCTCCTCCTCTCTCCAGTCCGACAGGCTTCTCTAACGTAATGTGTTTTCAGAGACTTATTATCGGCTCACGCCATGATTCCCCACTGTACATTTCTTGTGCCATCTTCCCACCCAGCACACATGCACCCCTCTACTTCAGGTTCTCTATTTACCCTCATCTTGTGTGTCTCCTACCGTTCTGTCAGCGCTACGGAACTTGTTGGCGCTTTATAAGTACTTGCAAATGTAACTGTATCAGAACAGAATGTGGATTCCACAATTGTAAAATATGTTCAACTTAAACCAGAGTCCATATAAGACTCTTCCAATATCATAACATGGAAAAACTATTTTAAAAAGGTGCAGATTGTGCCAATCTGAAGTCAGATTGTTATGTCTTTTGGCCTTTGTTGCCTGTGCACTTTATTAGTTGGGTTTATTTTTTATGGTATTCAACCTGATTGGTCTGTACTACAAAAAAAAGGTGTTTTGGGTGGATTCTTTTAAAGATTCTTTGTTTTGATGTTATTCTATTTATCTCCAGCAGTTTCCTTTTAGCTCAGCACGGGGTTCCTTATATTAATAAAACAAAACAAAAATCTGTTTCCTACAGATATGGGGGATTTGGAGTCTGTGTTTGTAAGGCACTTTTTTAGTTTAATGTTTTTATTTTATTGAACAAATATCTTAAGTGAAAACAATTTATCAAAGTGGAGCAAAGCATTCCTTCCACGTCATTAAGGAGTGACCGCCGATCGTCCATGAACCTTATTTCTTGCGTACATCTCTTGAACAATTTACTGAATTCCTATCTGTTACAAGAGCCAAGGTCAAATATTCTCCCTCTGCCAGCGTATTTGTCTTCCTTCCTTAGTTCCTGAATTCTTCCCTCAGCAAGCAGCGCTGAATCAATATCCGTTCTTAATTTCTCTCCATAAAGCACACGACACTGGCCATATTGGGTTAAGCAGACTCTCTGGCCATTTCAGCAGGCCTCTTTTTATTTGGTACAGAATTAGATCGCAACAGGTAACATCCCAGACATCCTGGCACCGCAGGTCACGCTGGTCTCTATCAGGTCTTCCTCGTAGATTGTAAGCTCTTGAGCAGAGTCCTCTCTCCTACTCTTCTATGTGTTTAACTTGTATGTATATTGGTTATTCTGTCTCCCTTTGTACAGTGCTACAGAACTTGGTAGCGCCTTATAAATAACTGTAACTGCAGTCATACAGTTACAAGTATTTATAAAGCGCCAATAAATTCCTTGGTGCTGTACAATGCAGAGCAAGTGTCCTTGTTTGGGGGGGATTTCAAGGGCGCAGTGGCAATCCATGGGTACTGTCTGATAGCTCGGGCCCCTACGGTGTCACAGTCCAAAAAGCACCCAGATCCGCAAGCAGGGGTCAGAGCGGCAGCGTGTGGTAGTTACCTCAGGTGATGCCGTATGGCTGCTGCTGTGTGAGCCCCTGGGGCCAAGAAAAGCTCAGAATCTCAGGTTCCCGATGAAGCTCCCTCCTGAAAATCACCCCAACTGCAGCACCTATGAGGGAGCCCCAAAGGGTGCTCTGCTGGGTCACTGGGGTTGAAATTTTCTGTAGAGGTTTCAATTAACCCCTTAGTGACCGGGCGGTTTTACACAAATCCGTCTTTTAGTGACCGCTGCTGTTTTTACGTTTCTGCGCTGTTAGTGTTTCGGTCATATTTTCCTCTTACTCGTTTATTCAACTCACACATATTGTACACCCTTTTTCCCGCCATTAAATGGACTTTCTAGAAATACCATTATTTCCATCATATCGAATAATTTACTATAAAAAAAAATATGAAATATGAGGAACAAAATGGTAAAAACACACTTTTTTGTAATTTAATCCCCAAAATCTACAACCACCAAAACGACCCCGGCTAAATAGGTTCAAAATTTTGTCCCGAGACTAGAAATACCCAATTTTTACATGCGTTTGCTTTTTAACCCCTTCACTGCTAAGACAGTTCACCTATGTGCGCTGCGCTCATTCTGACCATTTTGTGCTAATTATTTTTAGATGACAGCCTAGGTCCTATTTAATTAAACCCCCCCCCAGACAAAAAAAACTTTTTAAAAAAAACATTTTTTTATTTTATTTAATTTTTTTATATATTTTTTTTTTTTTTTTTTATTTTTTTTTAAAACCAAACCTGGTCATGTTTGGTATCATTTGAAAGGCCATAATCAGGCCTTTCAAATGATGGCAAATATGACCATCTAGCTGCCATGGATCGAGAGATAAAGGGATCCTTAGGATCCCCTTATCTCTACATGGCAGCTAGAGGGTTAACTGGCCCACTGACATCCTCACACATATGGTGAGGTTGTCAGTGGGTGGGGGGGGACCTGGAGGCTTGGCTGACATCCAAGATGTCAGCCCCCCTCCAGGTTTGAATCGCGTTTTGGCGCCAATTGGCGCCGCAACGTGATCCGGCAGCAAAACGGTTAATGCCATACCCTGCTGGAAAGGGGAGGCTCTCCCCTCTCCAGCGGTGCAAACGGCATCTCCCTAGCTTCAATGGTTGGGGAGATAGAGGGCTCCGAAGGAGCCCACCCTCCCCTCCATTGAAATCCATGGGGACGCCTGCTGATGACGTCACCACGCAGCGTGGCGACGTCATCAGCCTCGCCTGCCCATGTAAATCACATGGGCAGGCTTCCTCCCTGCCAGATCGCCGTGGGATCCGGCGAGGGAGGTGAGTATCGGGCGGGAGGGGGATTAGGCGCCGCTGACGTACGCTGTACGTCCGCGGGTCTAAGGGAGACCCGAGGACAGGACGTACAGGGTACGTCAGCGGCCCTTAAGGGGTTAAAGTGAATGCCGTGCAGTCCTTGAATGGGATTAGTTTGCATGTCTGACTCCTGGATGGTGATTGATTGGGGTTTCAAATCAGGTTCGTGGACGGTGATTGGTTGTAGTTTAAAAACCAGGCTTTCCCCAGGGAACACGAGGGACAGACCTAAAGGCATTTGGATTATGTTCTGATGGGGGAAAAGTCACAAACATCACTTTTAACATGAAAAGCTAAACAAGCCAATAGCTTAAATGAGGGGAATAGCAGAGGAGCGAGGTTTTAATACAGTCCAGTCTCTGAGCATGGGGTTCCTTGTGACACCGGGTAGTGATTGTTGTTGATTTTGTTGTTTTTTTTTTTTACTATTCAAGGAGCAAGAGCACAATTTTATTTTTTTTTGGGGGGGGGGGCTTACATGGGTAATGTATAGGGCTCAAACAATACGATTAATCGACAACTAACCTATAATGATAATAGTTGACAACTATTTTCATTATCGATTAATCTGTCTGTATACAGCCCACACGAGCGCATTTTGTACGGACTGTGCGTCCGTGCAGCACGGACACACTTTCTGACGGAAGACGCAGTAGTGGCCACACAGTTTGTTTTTTTGTTTTTTTTTAACTGACGTTATTTTTGACGGATGTAGGAGGGAAAATAAATTAAATATGAAAAACATTTTGTCCGTCAAAAATGCTGGACGTACAAATGCAGGCCGTCTGACCTCGTTCATCACTCACACACAAAGCTATCCGGACACAGGGCACTCTGTGCGTCCGTTCTAGCGGATTTACGTTCTTGCCTAACCTGCGTCCGTTTGCCGCGTCCGTTATGCGTCTGCAGTTGGTGCGGACTTACTTTGTGTGTGGGGGCTCTATTGGTCATAATTATATGCTATAACGGACGTACAAATGTGCGGCAACACGGATGTGATCAGTGCGTTCGTCTAACACAAGCCTAAGAGTCAGACTGTGTTAACTGTTAATAACCTCAGACGCTACTTCGGGGCTGATTTAGTTCTGGGATTATATCAGAAATCACCAGTCAGTTCTATTTCTGTTGTAAACTAAATAAAAACTATAGCACAGACCCTGATGTACTGCCACTGGATGGAGGAGCTGTAACGCTGGTGTTTTATCCTTAATTGGAGCTGAAGTCCTGTGTCGCCACCACAAAACCCTCCCTGTCTTCTCTCCAGTCTGAAGTTACCAGCCCTCCTTTTGGTCCTGGTCCCCCCCCCCAACTTTTTACCAGACACAGGACTACTCTCTTGCCCAAACTCCCCCCCCCCCCAACTCAGTTCGGTCAGTTCATAAAATTATTTTAAAAGGACACTATACGTACCATGACCACTTTAGGTTATTACAGTGGTAAAGCTGCGTGGGGTGCCTTACCTTCTCACCCCGCTTTCGTGCTGACATTATTTCTATCAGAGTGCTCGTAGTAGCGTTTGTTCGAAGAGAAAGCAGACGTGGCAGGGCTTAACTTCCGCATGCAGCATCATTCCATCACTATGATCAGTCGCCTGCGTACCCTGTGTGCAAAAAGTACAAATGCTACGCAAGATACATGATTTGCCTATGTACAGATGAAATGACACTATGCAAATTGCTTATGGAAAAGGGAGGAGGCAGGGGCACAGCCGGTATGGACACATTCTTGCATTTTATACACTCACTCGCCACTTTATTAGGTACACCAGTTCAAATACTCGTTAACACAAATTGCTAATCAGCCAATCACATTGCAGCAGCTCCATGCATTTAGACGTGGTGAAGGCGACTTGCTAAAGTTCAAACCGAGCATCAGCATGGGGAAGAAAGAGGATCTAAGTGACTTTGAACATGACATGGTTGTTGGTGGCAGACAGACTGGTCTGAGTATTTCAAAAACTGCTGATCTACTGGGATTTTCATGCACAACTATCTCTAGGGTTTACAGAGAATAGTCCGAAAAAGAGAAAATATCCAGTGAGCAGCAGTTGTGTGGACGAACGTACTTGGTTGAGGTCAGAGGAGAATGGGCAGACTGGATCGAGATGATAGAAAGGCAACAGTAACTCAAATAACCACTCGTTACAACCAAGGTATGCAGAATAGAATCTCTGAACACCCAACACGTCCAATGTTACAAAAATTAATTGCTTCCATAAAACCGTTTAAGATTTGGACTGCAAAAACTATTACTTCTAAATCCCTGGCGGGTCCCACCGTCCAGTCATACTGATGATCAACATGTCTTTCTTCCACGCGCAGGAATACATTCCTGCCAATAATGTTATCCCCATCGGGGCTGGGTCCCCCATTTTCTTTATCATGTCCCCCATTCATTCACTTACGCCCTGAGACAGAGGCTCCAGCAGGCTTTAAGTTTTCAATGTTTACTTTTTATTTTTCTCCCCAGACTGCATCTCCCTTAGTTTGCTGCCGGGTGTGGGGAGTCGTGTTGGCAGGGAGCTGGCCGGGCTGCAGTAGGGCTGTAGGCTGTGCACAGGGCTGCCTGTAGAGTCCCACTCCCTTATACTCTCTGTTGGGTGTGCAAGTTGAAGTGTAAATGCAGGCAGCTGTGTGCAGGTCACGAATTGCAATACTGTGGATTCTGCATTCTGGACATTAAATGAATGAAATGTGGGTATTTTCTGGGCCTGCTCTAGCAGTCTGGCTCACTCACTGGCTGAAACCTCGATGATTGATTTAAACAACCGCGGGGCTGACTTGAGGGCGGGGCCGGGTGCCCTGCATCCCTGGCACCCTTTAAAAGCCAGCCATGCTATAGGATTTGGGATTTTGTAAATCTACAATTGTATTGGGTATAGAGCACCATAACCTACAACAAAACGTTAATTGTTTTTTTTTTTTGAGAAAGTAGACTACTCCTATATAAAAATATATACAACATGTAATTCCACAAAACAAATGATAAAGTATATGGGCGGCAAGATGTAAAGGGTTATTCAAAGAGCGTCGGACTAGCCACCGAATGGTGAATTTCACCGTGCAGTGCAATTTCGTGGCAGTTTGTTTATTCAGAAAGCTGTCAATTCGCCAAAAACTGGCGAACAGACCGCAAAATACAGTGCAGAACGCCGCAATTCGCCAATCTTCAGCAGTGAAATTGTCCGATAGAGAAGTAATGGTTAATCTATACAGAGAACATTGAACTGCACCGAAGTGTTAATGAAATGCCCTAGTTTTCGGTGATTCAGTTCGACAGGTTTAAACAGGCGAATCCCATAGGATACAATGTAAAAAAAAATACATTGTTTTTAATCTTTTTTTATTCAACCATTTTTATTCTTTTTATTTTCAGCAAACTGTCATTTTACTTATTTATTGGGATATGTTTGGTGCAATTATTCCCATTTTTTTTTATTTATTTAATTTTTTTTAATTTTTTTTTTACAGGACTTTCTTTTTATTTGCACATTTTAATTTTTTTTATTTTTTTTATTTTTTATTGGTTTCAACACATTTTAAAGAATAGCCGAGTTCTGTTTTTTTCTTTTCTTGCAGTTCGGGAGACCCTGCGGTGAATAGCGAATTCACCACAGGGTTGGTAAACTGGAATCGCCGAAGTGCACCGAAATTAAACTGAATTTTCAGTGCTTTCTGAATAACCCCTTCTGTGTCTCTCCCTATGGCTGGTTATATGTAGAGATTATATGCCTTTTTAATGATCCATGACAATGGTATTGCTGTCTTTTCTGCACTGTCATAAATGTATTTTTGACTCCTGTGCCTCCTGAAACTTCCTCTTTTGTTATTGGTTGCTGTTTTGTTATTTTTGTTAAGTCATGTGTAATGTTTTTTTTTATAATTTCTTAAAAAAAATTTTTTAGGGAAGTGTTTGGTTAATTTAATTTTTTTTTGTATCTTTTCTTACACTGTCAGCATATATTTAACGTGTCTCATGCTGCTTCGGTGAGATTCTCATGGAGCAACCCTGTATTGCAGGGATGAGGGGTATGTGATGCGTCTAAGAAATATAGTAGAGATGCCACTAAGGCTAGGGTCAGACTGGGTGCGCTGGCACTGGGTGCGCTCGTATTGGCGTCTGTCACAGCGTTGTGACACTACAACTGGGCCAATCACACACTATAGTGCAGCACAAATTGCGCACTCTACAAGTGGACGTGCAGAAAGCCTCCCCGTCAAAACGCTGCTAGATATGAGTTGACAGGGCTGCAAAGCGTGATCCTCCATAGGGGGATCGAGCCTTGCAGCACTGAGAGCACTAACTGTGCTCAGCGAGGTGGCCAGACGGGCGTCAGAGTGGAAGGAATGTCCACTCTCAGACGTTCCTTCCGCTCTGCAAAACGCTCGTCTGACCCCTAGCCTAAAGGGTGGTTGTTTAGCTATGAATCATATTGAAGGGGTCTTTGGGGGCTGGCCTGAATGTGTGTAGGTTTTGGACAGCTGATCACTGACTGAACTGGTTTCAGAGAATTATCCCATTTATACCACACGTATAAAACCTTTTGTTAATCAAATATCAAATCGCGCAAACTATTTCCAGTGTGTCAGAGGTTATGTGAGATTTCAGAAATAGTGTTTTAGGGTGACTGAGCACTTACCCAGATATCACTGGTAGTCACTGGGTAAAAGGTGTTTTGTCACCTCTGCCTACTAATTACATATCTTGAACTTTCCATGCACATTGTCAGGAACCCTTCCCTGTTTTACAACCAGGAGAATGGTTAAAGGTTAGCACGCACAGTTTATTTACTGCTATTGCTATGGATGTCATACCTTACAGGATGACGACCTGTCATATAGTTAGTTACAAGTTTTTATAAAGCACTAACAAGTTCCGTTGCGCTGTGCAGTGGGAGGCAGAACAACAAATATACATACAGGTTCAATGAGCAGTACAGTAGATGAGAGGACCCTGCTCAAGAGCTTACAATCTAAAAGGATTGGGGTGGCACAATAGGTGAGGGTTAATACAGAATGTGAAATAGTCGGGTGCATGTGGGCTATGTGGGACGATGCAGTAGGAAATAAAAAGAGGGGGATTAGGGAGTGAGATGATAGGCTTCTCTAAAGTAATGTTTTTCAGAGAATTCTTGAAGGACTGGAGAGACGGAGTCTGAGTGAGCCGATAGGCACACACCGAATACTCTTGCAGGGAAGGGAGTTCCATAGAAAGGGGGCAGCTCAGGAAAAGTCTTGAAGCCGGGAGTTGGGGGTGCGGGTACGTGAAGCTGATGGCATCAGATCATTGACAGAGGGAAATGGTCGACATGGGATGTACTTGTTAATAAGGGAGGAGATGTAGGCAGGGACCTGTTTTATGGAGAGCTTTGTATGTGCGGACCAATATTTTGAATTGGATTCTATAGGAAACAGGTAGCCAGTGTAGAGATTGACAAATGGGTGAGGTGTGAGAGGAGCAGGTGGTGAGTTGGATGAGTCGGGCACAGGCATTCATTAGACTGCAGAGTGAGAATCTGGGATCTCTTGAGGCCAGTGAAGGAGGTTACAGTAGTCAAGGCGGGAGATAAGTGCTTGGATGAACATTTTAGCAGAGTCCTGATTAAGACCAGGGTCGATGCGTGCAATGTTTTTTTAGGTGGAAGTAGCAGGATTTGGTTAGTGACTGAATGTGAGGAGTAAAGGAGAGATCAGAGTCTAGGAGGACACTGAGGCACCGGGCCTGAGAGGTAATAGTGGCACCATTCACCTGAAGGGAAATGGGTGCAGGAATGTTAGTTTTAGAGGGAGAGAAGACGAGAAATTTCATTTTAGAGAGGTTAAGCTTTAGGAAACGGGAAGTCATCCGGTTGGAGACAGCTGACAGGCAGGCAGTAACAAGGACCAGCATGGGGGAGGAGAGAGATCGGGAGCAGTAAGGTAGATTTGGGTGTCATTGGCATAGAGCTGATATTGAAGTCCATAGGAAGAGATGAGGTTGCCAAGAGAGGCGGTATAGATCGAGAAGAGTAGGGGACCCAGAACAGAGCCTTGAGGTACCAACCTGTTGGGGGGGGGGGGGAAGAGGCACCAGCAAAGGAGACACTGAAAAAGCGAAGCGAGAGCTAGGAAGAGAACCAGGAGAGAGTGGAGTCACTGAGGCCAAGTTGATGCAGCGTGAGGTGCAGGAGAGGGTGGTCAACAGTGTCAAATGCAGCAAGATGATGAAGTGACCTTTGGTTTTGGCAGCAACTAGATCATTAGTCCCCTTGGTCAGAGCAGTTTCATTGGAGTGCTGGGAGCGAAAGCCGGACATGAGAAGTGTCATATGACATTTCTTCTAAATTCTATTCCCTAATTTCTCTAAATTTTATAAATGTGAGGGGCAATATGGTTACTTCTTTCTGGAACAAACCCAAAGCATAATTTTTTTATTTTTTTTGGTCGCGTTTTTAATGTGTGAATTTTTACCTTTTGGGTTAATATCTGGTGGCTGCATAAAGTTCTGCTAGGCTTTTAATGTTAATTGTTAACTGATAATACTGCTTTTTCAATACAAAAGACCCTTATAAATTTACTAAAGATTTTAAGCTCCCTCAGAAACTCCTAATGTACGGTATTAGGGATGCACTGATACCACTTTTTTAAGTACGAGTACCAATACATTTATTTTATGTCACGTGACCGCTTTTGAATAAGATTAGACCTCATATAAAAATGCCCACAGCTCACATGTATATATCCCCCCCCAGAGATAGTGTGTGTGTGTATATAATATATATATATATATATATATATATATATATACACACACACATACAGAATGCCCCAGCTCACATGATTTGAGGCCTCCTTCAGTGTCCACCGGCAACGGGTTGCAGCCCGGCTTTGCTGGCGAACACTGAAGGAGGAAGGTGGGTCCAGTCGCAGGGCTCGCGAGATCTCGGCTGGAGGCAGCATCACAGCCCTGCGGCTGGACCCACCGCTGGGTAAGTAAGTAAGTAATGTGGCCCACCGGAGGGGAATGCTGGCCAAATGCTTTTCATGCATGCTGCCAGCTTCCCCAGCCCCGTGGATACCGGCAAGCTGGCCCAGCACTGGCTTCTCGGCACTGATACTAGTATCGGTATCGGCGCATCCCTATACGGTATGAATAAGAGGGCACTTTTCCCTGTAGGGTAAAAATCGTGCAATGTGACTCTGTGTCCCAATACCATATAATTATAAAGAGAGGTGAATAAAACCACCTGTAAGAGTGGCTTAAAATCTTTAGCGTCATCACTCCAATCCTCCTTTATGGCAGTGAAGTATGGGGCCCCATCACCAACCCAGACCAACCCAAATGGGACACCAGACCAACAGAAATATTCCATCTGGATTTCTGCAAGCACCTCCTCCAAGTCCATCGGAGCACCTCTAACAATGCTTGCCGGGCCGAGCTGGGCAGACTCCCCTTACTTCTTGCAGTACAGAAGAGGGCGCTATCATACTGGGACCACCTAAACATCAGCAGCCTCAACTCATACCACCATAAAGCCCTACTGGCCAACAAGGACCACCCCAAACCATGTGGGCTGCAACAACTCATATCCACCCTGATCATACAAAACCCCCATGAATGCAACCTGACAAAATATCAAATAAAGGCCCTAAGTAACGATTCCAGGGAAAACTATATCAGAGAATGGAGACATGATATAGCAAACTCTCAGAAACTCACCATTTACCAATCCTTACAGAGTGAATACAAACTGGCCTCATACCTGGAGGTACTACAAGACCCCAAGGACAGACAGATCCTGAGCCGGTACAGACTGAGCGCCCACAGCCTGGAAATCGAATCAGTGTGGCATAGACAGACCTACAAGCCCAGGGAGAATAGACTGTGCCAGCGTTGTGACCAGGGGGCCCTGGAAGATGAGGTCCACTTCCTCCTACAGTGCCCCAAGTACTCAGCACTGAGAGAAACTCACTTCCAGAGAATCTCCGCTCTCATCCCGGACTTCACCTCTATAGAAGAGACTAGGAAACTCCACATCATACTGGGAGAAGAGGAGCCGGCAGTGAAAATATCTGCCCAATACGTCACAGAATGTCACAGACTGAGAGGAACATGAGAGATCCCGGACTCATCCCTAACACGGACTCGCCCCCTTCCCACTTCACATTATCCCTTACACCTGATAATGTCCATGGACTTTGCCCATTCCCCCCCCATATATGTCCCACTACCCCCCTCCACCCCATATAACCTCCCCATATGCTTTGGCAATGCTAAAATGTATTTGGTCTTGCCAATAAAGCTTATTTTGATTTGATTTGGTGTGCAGCAAGTTGCAAGGTTATTTAAAGAGCTGAACTGGCCGCCGATTTGCACCAAACAGTGAATTTCCCCGTACGGTGCAATTTTGTAGCCATTCGGCTATTCAGAGAGCAGGCAGTTTGCTGCTTTTTTTTTTTTTTTTAGAAGGTATTTTACCAGGAGGGATACATTTGAGATTTCTCTCATTTTCAAGTATGTCCTGGGTGGCGAGTATGTACCGTTAGGTGTCTTACCCAAGGACACTTGTGATGGATACGCTGTCACAATATTTATTTAGTTTAATTTTGTTCATATTTTGTTATATTTTGTTTACCCTGTATTTATGTAAACAAATTTCCCTGTTATATTTTCTGCAAAAGCTTCCCAGTTTCTGATCTAATTGTGTCTTTCTATCGTAATTCCCTGCACCAACCATGCCTGTAACCCCTCACAACTTAAATTGCACATAAGTTACCCATTTTTCATTCGTCCAAAGTTATGTTTCGTTTGGCCCTGGAGCCTCCTTTGCCCCCACCATGGCGCTTTTTGGACAGCAGGTCCCCAGGGATGGTAGCCTGGTGTGGGATGAATTACAAGAGGAAGCGCCACTGAGATCACCCCTCAATTAGCTACCAAACCCAGGGCGGGCTTCCAAGCAGCTGAGGGAACCCCGCACTGGAAGCGGAGCTCGCGCTCCAGGGGGGTGGATTTTCCCGGACAAGTAACGGCCCAGGGCGGACCAGACAGTGTGGCACCAAAAACTGGGCTTGAGCTAGAGGTAGTGGCATGTTAAAGATATGAAAAGGGTTATGGCTAGAGGCAGTGGTAAAACTGGCGCCGGGATGTCTGAGGGCACACTGGCACAGACCAATGGGACTGTCTCCTATACGAGTACCCTGTGTGTGTGTGTTCATAATAAAGAATTTTTTCTGTTCAAACCAATACTGAGTCTTGACTAGTATGTGCGGGGGGGGGGGTGATTGAATGGGTCTCGCTGAGCTTTCTTCCAGCGTAACTCGCCGTCTGGCCAGCTTGCAAGCTATCCTCTTGAAGCGCTCCAGAGGCAGATCGACTGAAAGACGGAGCTACTCCGTCCAAGTTGCGGTACTCTGTCACAACACTTACTGGAGAGGTGCTCTTGCTGGGAACCAGTGCCTCCACGGTTATAGAGCAGTGATGTTACCTCTACTTCTCCCAGTCGGTACTGGCGAATTACCAGCGACATACAGTGCTCTTCGGTGGCAGTGAGCTCCCCATAGAGAAGTAATTGTTAAACTTTTCAGAAAACACCGGAATGTCAGTGAAATGTGCTGATTTTAGGTGGTTTCATTCGACAGGTTTAATCAGGCGAATCCCATAGGTTTCAATGCAAAAAAATTCCCCGTTCTTATCAAATATTTAATCAACAGTTTATTCTTTTCACTTGCAGCAAAAAGTCTCTCTATTCTTACAGAGTTATTCAGAGAGACGTGAAAACCTCGACTTGCCAGGAGAATGAACAATTTGGAAAGTGAGATAAGGCTAGGGACAGATGAGCGCATTTTCTGCGGCCACCGTCAAAATGTACGTCGATGCGTGCGCACGCATTTTTTCACGGAATACGCTTAAGTGGTCAGACGATGCGCAATTCTGGACGTATTTCATGACGGTGGGGTAAAAAGAAGTCTAGGGAAATCCGGCTGTTTGAACGTTATGTAGGCCGCACACTAGCAGCGTCTGACGTCTCCTAATCACGCACACACGCTGCCATGCGGCCGCAGCGCACTCTGTACGTCAGTAGCAGCGGTTTCACGTTCTGAGAAAAATGCGTTCATTTGCCGGTTGCGTGGTGTCGGCGCACTTTCGTACGCACGTACTGCGTATATTGGCCGTCATTGGCCGTTATGTGCTGCTACTGCCGCCGTGATTTAGTGCGTCTGCACGCGCGTTCCGACTGCCCCACTCTGACCCTAGCCTAAATGGGAGAATTTTTCTGGTTTGACTATTTTGACCTAGAATTTTCAGTTCTCCAGTCGTTCTCAAGGTTTTCACCTTTCTGAATAGCCCTGTTAAGATTTTTCTAGGCATCTTTCGGGATTTATTTCAATTCCCCCCCCCACCGATATAAATATTTTAATTTTTTTACCTGTAACAGTACTTTTTATTATTCCTAGGACCTTACATAATATTTCCAGGCATCTTCATGCAGTAGTTTTCTTTTGCAGAAGTGTTTTAATCCTGTTTTTAATCCCCTCACCATCTAGATTGTAAATTCCCACGGGAATAGGGTCCTCATATCCTCATGTATCTGCTGGCAGGAATACTGCCCTGTCTCCTGTATGCATTGTAGAATTGTCCTGTCTTTACCCATTACACCTTGTACAGCGCTGCGGAATGTGTTGGCGCATAATAATAATAATAATAATAATCATGGTGGTGGGAGTGTCATGGTCTGGGGCTGAATGAGTGCTACAGTTCATTGAGGGAAGCATGAATGCCAACATGTACTGTGACATACTGAAGCAGAGCATGATCCCCTCCCTTCGAAGACTGTGCCGCAGGGCAGTATTCCAACATAACCACCCCAAACACACCTGCAAGATGACCACTGCCTTGCTAAAGAAGCTGCGAGTAAAGCCGATGGACTGGCCAAGCATGTCTCCAGACCTAAACCCTATTGAGCATCTTTGGGGCATCCCCAAACGGAAGGTGGAGGAGCGCAAGGTCTCTAACAGCCACCAGCCCCCTGATGTCATCTTGGAGGAGTGGAAGGGGACTCCAGAGGCAACCTGTGAGGGTCTGAACTCCATGCCCTAGAGGGTTAAGGCCGTGCTGGAAAATAATGGTGACACACAAAATATTGACACTTTGGGCCCAATTTGGACATTTTCACTTAGGGGTGTACTCCCTTTTTTGTTGCCAGCGGTTTAGACATTAATGGCTTGTGTTAAGTTATTTTGAGGGGACAGCAAATTTACACTGTTATACAAGCTGTACACTCCCTACTTTACAGTGTAGCAAAGTGTCATTTCTTCAGTGTTGACACATGAAAAGATATAATAAAATATTTACAAAAATGTGAGGATTGTACTCACTTCTGTGAGATACTGGATATATACTCAGTGCTGATTATGTATTGATTTTAAACTAACTTTCATCCATATCTCTCTCTCTCAAAATTAGTTGGGTTCATTAAATCTGTAATCCACACTAGTCCTGAAAAAAAAATCCTTTTTTTCTCTCATGCTGGGCCGCCTAATTTGATATATACAAGGTAAATCCATATGTAATGCATTCTGTAGTTCATCCAATCGTGCATTTTTGAGCATATTATACTTATTAAGCAGAAGTCATGTTCCCCTTTAAGGGATCAGTGGCATAACTCATGTTTTGCTTCAGTGCCCAGCTTTAAGTAATAAGCATTTCTTTCTGAAGTAAAAGCAGCTCAGAGCACTTAACCTCCAGCCTCGAGACCTGACACTGTGACCCCTGGAGTATGACCTTTAACTCCTTGTACTGGATGTTAATACAAATTATGTGAAAAAGCTCGTTCCATTATAGCATCTCAACTCTCATATGTCCCACATAAACATTTAATAAATAGTGAAAGATAAAAAAAAAAGAGCTTTGAGGGCAGTTTTGTGTCATGATAGGCTCAAACACTGACGTATGCTCCAGGCCATCAATATGGAGATATTTTCTATGAAAATGTAGATGAGCGAGTATTCGGTGTGTGCCTGTCGGCTCACTCAATGATTCCCCACTGTATATTTCTTGTACCATCTTCCCACACAGCCCACATGCACCCCGCTAATTCCCAACCTCTGCTATTGACCCTCACCTAGTGTGTCACTTTTCTCCTCATAGATTGTAAGCTCTCGAGCTTTCGCCTACAGTTTTGTGTGTTTAACTTGTATGAATATTTGTTATTCTGCCTCACCCATTGTACAGCGCTACGGAACTTGTTAACGCTTTATAAAAACCTGTAAATGTGTGTTTATGTTTATATACACAATTAGAGACCGAATTTTTTTAGCTTTGCTGTGCCTTTAAGGACCAGCACAATTTTGCTATTTAATCTATGTACATGTTCACTTTTTTTTTGTACATGTACATGTTCACTTCATTTTCTGTCTCCTTATTTACGTTAAACTGTGCGGCAACACGGACGTGATCACTGCGTTCGTCTGACACGGGCCTTAGTTGGCCGATTTTTTTTATTTTTCCAATTAATCGATTGATTACGCAAATAATCATTAGTTGCAGCCCTTACTGGGAGATGTAATTTCATTTTCACTAAGTGGGTTATTCACAGAGCAACGAAATGTCGCCATCATTTTGATGCTCTCTCGTTCTCTGCACTTCGAGGAATCAAATTTACCACCCTGCAGTGAATTCAGGATTCACCGCTGGGTCCCCGGAATGCAAGAAAAACCCGTCGGAACTGCTGCGAAAAAATACGCCGAACACGTCGGGAAAAAGCTAACAAGCTGCTGAACACAGCGCAGACCAGCCACTGGAAAAAGCCAACAAGCTGACGAACGGAGGAAAAAAAGAATATGCTTGAAAAGTGTC
Organism: Leptobrachium leishanense; assembly: GCA_009667805.1. NCBI lineage: Eukaryota > Metazoa > Chordata > Amphibia > Anura > Megophryidae > Leptobrachium > Leptobrachium leishanense. The sequence continues at coordinate 316,087,172 of CM019063.1, forward strand.
AAAATTGAAATGCTGTTTGCAAAAAAACTACCGGTACTGAACGAAAATGCCTGGAATTTACATAGAAGATCCTGTGAATGATAATAAAAAGGGTCTGTTACAGAAATAAAAACGCTTTTAAAACCAAAAAAGGAAAAAAAATTTGCCAAAACAAAATATCAATAGACTATTTACTGTAGAGTAAAATAATAAATGGTTTATTAGATATTGCATTAAAACAGAATATTTTTAACATTTGAAGCCCTATTGGATAAACCTGCCGAATGAAAACCCCGAACAGCAGGGTACTTCAGCAACTTTTCACTGCTGTTCGGTGTTCTCTGAATAGATTAACCATTGCTTCTCTATGGGGGATTTCATTGCGTTCAAACAGGCACCATACTGGCTGGTAGTTTGCCAAAATTTGGCAAAATGCCTGCTCTCTGAATAGCGGAATGGCCACGAAATGTCACCGTACGGGGAAATTCCTTTGTTCCGAGTGACTATACAGAGTCAGACATAAGATACAAAATAAATGCGCAAACACTTATTTTGTATCTTGGCGCAACGATCAGTGTGAATACTGTGGCAACCAATCACACACAGAACCGCATACCAGCATAAACCATCATGCGGTTAAAAATAGAATGCCACTTGTGAAAATAAAGGAACCTGTATACATGAGACTGCAGTCATATAGCACAGGGGCTAATTTTTTTCCTCTCTTTGAACATTGTCTGTAGTATAACCTAATGGGAATTATCCTAGGTATGTTTATCTTTGTATATAACCTGTGACATGCTCCAGCTCAGATATACATGTGTTACCTTGTCATTGACAAATGACATTGCTGCACTCTGCTTCCCATTCCATGTCCAAAAACATGGCAGCCTTCCAAAACAACGATTGATGGTGGAATCCTCTCATTTTATATTTTACCTCTGACCTTTCATTAGTTGTTTCTGATTATTTCCTGCTTCCTCTGACCTTGTCTCCCATGTAAAATTGTTGCAACATGGATCCATGGGATGCAGGCATGCTCCTGGTGATGGTTATTATACTGTTATTATACTGCTACGCCAAAGTGCTGTAAGGCAACGTGGTTTTTGGGTGCACCCACTGATGAGTGAAAGCGATCCAAAGGGCCAGTTTGGGACTCTATAAGCAGTTTTGTTTTTCCCTTTATGGTTAATTTTTTGCATTGAATTGCGTTTTTCATGCGTTCCAGAGCAGGTAAAATAGGGCTTGCTGCAGTTTTTACACTTGCTCTGGAACTGAACGCTGCAATGTGAGCTGGAGCAAAAAATACCATTGGAATACATTGGACACAGTTTTGATGTGGCCTGCAGCTGGCTCTGCTCTGCACCTGATCCACGCTTGGTGTGAGCAAGGCCTTAAAGGTGCCAACATTGACATGGAATGTCTTGGTGTTAAATTCGTTGAAGGTTATATTCTTAAGGGAAATTTATGGCTAATTGTTGATGGGCTCTGGCTAGCATTAACTATATTATTCCATTCCTTTGCAGTGGTTTGATGAGACCCGGTCTGAATGCCATTTTGGGTCCTACAGGCAGCGGCAAGTCATCGTAAGTGAATTCCTGGCATGAAAGATCTAGTAAAATACTTTTAATCTATATCTGCGGAGTATTTTAGACGTGTGCCTTTTCAAATTCGAATCACTTCTGATTGTACCACAATCATTTCAAAATACATACTTCTTTTTTCTTTTGAAGAGATCTGTAGATATAAAAATTACTTTTCATTTTTAATTCTTTCTTTTCTCACAGGCTTTTGGATGTCCTTGCTGCCAGGAAAGATCCTCATGGTCTATCTGGGGATGTGCTTGTAGATGGGAAGCCCCAGCCCCACAACTTTAAGTGTACGTCTGGGTATGTCGTGCAAGTAAGTACAGCTTATAGTGACTTGATTTTATTTATTGGTGGAGAGTATACATTTTATTAGACATTTCATTGTGTAATTGCACAATGTAGAGATTGGTAACCTGATTGAGCAGCCTCTTCCATCTGCTCATATTAAATCAGTAGAATGGTAATTGGCCTTCGTTGTTTCTAATTTGTTAGCGGTGACTCCTCTGCTGTGGTAACAAATAATCGTTAATACCATTTGTGTGCCAGATATGCAAGGATAGAGCGCAAAATACAAAAAATTACTACATGACATGTATCCCGTACGCTCCGCACAAGATTCTACAGGAAGCTTGATAAAAGTCCTTGCCGGCTTAAATGTTGCTGTAGCATCTTTTGAGGAATGCCATTATTTAAACACATAAACTGGATGCATGTAGTGTTGGCATTTTTGTTGTTATCTGGACCTGTTGTGCGTTTTTCCACCTCCATGTCTGTGTACTATGCAGTGTATCGTCCTTTTAAAATAGTGCTGTTCCGGTTTCTTCCTGTACCAAGTTAATCAAGGCTAGGCACATACAGGATACATTCATCGTGAGCACTTTAGAGGATTTTCAGGATAGTGTAATATTTCTGTTCGATGTCACCTCACAGGATGATGTTGTGATGGGAACCCTGACGGTGAGAGAGAACCTTCAGTTCTCTGCGGCCCTTCGGTTACCACAGTCACTAAAACAGAGAGAGAAAGACGAAAGGATAAACTTGGTCCTCAAGGAGCTCGGGTTGACCAAGGTGGCAGATTCCAAGGTAATGACTCTGATCTTGGCGTGTTTGTATTAATATTTTCCTTCTCTAGATTTTTACTTTGATTAGCTGAGATTTGACATTCTTACCAACAGAGAAATTAAATTAACGAGTACATCCGTTCAGTTGCAATTGGGTGTCCTAAAGGTAAACCTAATTGTGTACTTGGTTAGAAGTGTATCCCTAAGGCCACTGCTTCAGGCTAGTATTTGTGTGGTATTAATGTTTACTGGTTTTTCTTATGCTTGCTCTTGTTTTAGGTTGGCACACATTTCATTCGTGGAGTGTCTGGGGGAGAGAGAAAGAGAACAAGCATTGGAATGGAGTTGATCACGAACCCCAATGTATTGTTCTTGGATGAGCCAACTACTGGCTTGGATGCCAGCACTGCCAATGCTGTTCTACTGCTGCTGAAAAGGTTATAAACCCTATTTATTTTATCGCCTTATTCCAATATCCTATATTCTTACAATATTGAACGACAATGTTTTAGATGTAATAATTTTTATAATGGCGGGTACCTAAATTTTCACTTGTTTACATAAACTTTTCAAAAAGGCCCAGATTAGACATTTTGTTGCCCTGACTTTCTGTGAGTATGCTTCCTGTGGGCGTTGGATGGTCCCAACAGCCAGTGTTTGTTGAATCTGCTGTGTTATAGTTGGTGCCATTAGCAGTGTTGCCAGTTCTCTTTCCAGCTGATCTGTGTAAAGCCCACTAGGGCTGAAACAACTAAATGATTAATCGGCAACTAATCGATGATTAAAATAGTTGTCAGCTATTTCCATGATCGGTTAATCGGTGTCGATTAATCGTCCTGTGTACAGCACACACTGTTTAGACTGTGTTAAATGTAAATAACCTCAGCTTCGGAGTTCATTGGAGAAGACACGCCGCTGCTTTACTAGGTATGATTTAGCTCTAGGGTTATGTCAGACACAACCAGTTTGTTTTTATTCCGTTTACAACAGTAGCAGAACTATAACACAAACAGAATACTGCCACTGGGTGAATGAGCTGTATGCCTGTGTTTTATCCTTGAAGCTGGAGTGCTGTGCCACCACCCCACCCTCCCTGCCACACCCTCTTTGGTCGGGAACTGCCATTCGCTCCCTTTTGGTCTGGTTCTTTCCCCAAACTCACTCCCACACTCAGATCTGGTCTTTTGTCCATACTCACTCCCTCTCTCTCAGGTCAAGTCACTTGAGCAAAGTCACTCCCTTCCACCTCCAGTGCCTCCTCACACTCCGTTTGTTCATGAAATTATTTAAAAGGGACACTCTACGCACCCTGACCACTTTAGCTTATTAACCCCGATTTCCTGCTGCCCTCATCATCTATAACAAAGTGCTTATAGCCACGTTCATTTGAGAAAGCAAAATGGGCTTAAGCTGCGCATGCAGCATCAACTCATCCCTCTGACCAAGCACTCGCATACCTTGTGTGAAAAGTACGCAAGATATGCAATTTGCTTATGTACGTACGAAAGTTACGTTCACTACGCAAATTGCTTATAAAAAAGGGGGAGGGGTTGTGGTTATTTTTTTTTACATAAAATTTCTTTTACGTAAACAATTTTTTTTTTTATCCGATGAATCGATTAATAGAAATAACAATCGATTTATGAGAATAATCGTTAGTTGCAGCCCTAAAACCCACGTATAGAGCAGCTTTTCAATACTTAGCGGTTCCATTTTTATTTTTTGGAGCTTAACCACTTCACTGCTGAGGACGCGCTCAGCGCGTCCTCAGCAGTCCCGCTGGTATGCGGAGGACGCGCTGAGCGCGTCCTCCCATCGGGGTCAGCGTTCGGCCGGGTTCCGGCCGATCGCTGGCCCCTCCGGTGCGGGCTGACATCCTGGATGTCAGCCCGGCATCCGGACCAGCAGCCGCCAGAATTCCGCGATGACACCTAATTCAGGCGCCCCCCGCATGTGCGGAGGAGGCGCCTGAAAGGGAGGGGGGGGAGGTCCTTCGGACCTCTCTCCCTCCCGATCGGCGGCGCACAGGGGGTTAACCCAGGCATCATTCCACAGCCTGCCCTTCCAAATGATGCCTGGCATTAACCCCTGGGGAGCTGGATCGCGAATCGGCGCTGAAAAGCGCCGGTTCGCGATCCTTTCCCGGAGCTGACATCTTGGATGTCGGCCAAGCCTCCGGGAACTCCCCCAGAGGACTGGCGTCATCGTGCGTAGCACGATGACGCCAGTCCTAGACTTAACCCTAACTGCCACCAACTGTGGAGATAGGGAGTTCATTGGAACTCCCTATCTCCCGATCCGTGGCAGCTAGGGGTTAAATTTTGGTATCGTTGGATCGGCCAGAGCATGGCCGTTCCAACGATACCAAACATGAAAGTGAAAAATTTTGTAAAAAAAAAAAAAAAAATGAAAAATAAAAATTAAAAAAAATTAAAAAAAAAATAAACACTTTTTTTTTATTTTTTTTGGTTTGTTAATGCAGCAATATTGTTCCCATTTAAATTATAATGTGAACAATGATGCTGCACTAATGATTTTTGTATGCGGTGCGTTTGTTAAAAATAGTGTCATTTTCCCCAAAAAAAATGTAACGAGACCCCATCTCTAATTTTTTTAACAAGCGCACCCCATACAAAATATAACCGCAATTGCTCGCATGTTAAAATGTGGAAAAAAACACTTTACACATTGTAAATTATTGAAAATACATATTTTATTGCATTTTTTGTTATAATATACAGACATGACATAACGTATACATATAATAATGACATATTATGAATCTACTGAGTCTGACGGAAAGAACGATATATAATATGTCTGGGTCATATACTAAAATAAGCCTTCAAAACACGTTTAAACATGATGCGCAAAACAGGTAAAAATGACCTCAGCATAGGGGCGGGAAAAGCCTCAGCAGCGAAAGGGTTAATGTTGACCACAGTTGCAGATTTGTGTTTAAATCCGAGAGGTAGATTTTCCAAAATCAGATATTTTTGTTTTGCGACTTGCAATTCTTTGATCACTTCTGTTTTCCACAATTTCTTATGCATTGAGTAAAGTTTAAGAGAAGCTTAAAATGGCAGTCACCTCCCGTTTACTTAATTAAAACCTGTTCTCACACTCATGATTTCATTATCTTTTTATTTACAAATTCACTTATGTTGGGTTTTCGTCTAGGATGTCGAGGCAAGGGAAGACTATCATCTTCTCCATACACCAACCGCGTTACTCCATCTTCAGACTGTTTGATAGTCTGACCCTTCTGGCTGGAGGTAAAACGCTGTACCACGGACCAGCTCAATATACTCTGGATTATTTCAAAGAGCTGGGTAAGGAGTTCTTCAAGATGTGATGAAATATGTTTGTGAGGTATTTTGTTTTTCACATTTATCGAGCTTTCTCGTGCATCTTAATTATAAATGACTTTTTAATTAATTACAAACTAATGTAGATAAATGCAAAGTTATGCACTTTGGAGTGAAGAACACACAAGCAACGTATACCCTAAATGGTACGGAGTTAGGGAAATCAAAGCAGGAGAAGGATTTGGGAATAGTCATAGACTCAAGCTAAGTAACAATGTGCAATGTCAAACAGCAGCCGCCAAGGCCAGCAAGGTATTGGCATTAAAAGGGGAGTTCACTCTCGGGATAAAAACATAATTTTGCCTCTGTATAAATCAATGGTCAGACCACACCTTGAATATGCCGTGCAATTTTGGGCACCTGTCTTAAGAAAGGATATTGTAGCGCTAGAAAAAGTGCAGAGACGGGCAACTAAATTAATAAGGGGAATGGAAGGGTTAAGTTATGAGGAAAGACTAACAAGCTTAAACCTGTTTAGTTTAGAGAAAAGGCGCCTTAGAGGGGATCTGATAACCTTATATAAATATATACGGGGCCATTATAAACCATTGTCTGATAACCTATTCATTAACAGGACTATACACCGGACAGGAGGTCACCCATTTAGACTGGACGAAAGGAAATTCAGCCTAAAGCATAGGAAGGGTTATTTTACTATGAGAACAATAAAGCTGTGGAATTCTCTGCCTATTGAGGTGGTTGGGTCAGAGACTGTACAGACTTTTTAAAAAATTACTGAATGACTTCCTGCAGACACAGAATATTAAGGGTTATAACATTTAATATGGGAGTATAAGCTTCTTGATCCAAGGAGAAATCTGACTGCCATTCTGTGGTCAAGAAGGAATTTTTTCCCAGTACGATGCAAATTGGCGAGCGCTTCAGACTGGGTTTTTTGCCTTCTTTTGGATCAACAGCAGTAGGTGATGTGAGAGGCTGAACACGATGGACGCATGTCTTTTTTCAGCCTATGTAACTATGTAACTTTATTGTTTTTTCTTCCTTTTCATTAGGTTACGAGTGTGAAGCCCATAACAACCCTGCTGACTTTTTCCTGGATGTTATTAACGGGGATTCCACAGCAGTGGCCATGAATAAACTGGATGATGTGCCTATAGGTATGAAGATGCTGTTAGTTGTTGTAGTTTGCTGTTTTTTTTGTAGCTTTACTGTATTTTTTTGACATACAGTGTTATTCAGAGAGAGGTGAAAACCAGGAGAAGAGAAAAATCTAGATCAAAATAGCCGATTTGGAAAGTGAGATAAATGGGAGAATTTTTCTGGTTTGGCTAAACTGACCTAGAATTTTCACTTCTCCAGTTATTCTCCTGGTTTTCACCTCTCTCTGAATAACCCTGTTAGTCTTTTAACAAATCTTTCCATGAACATGTTAGAATCAACATTGCTCAGTTTTATCCTTAACATAAAGGTCTTTTCAAAGAAAGGTGAACTCCGGAGAACTGTCAGGAGAAGAGAACATTCTAGACTAAATAGCCAATTTGGAAAGTGAGATAAATGGGAGCATTTTTCTGGTTTGGCAATTTTGACCTTGAATTTTCACTTCTCCGGTAACTCTCCTGAGTTTCACCTTTCTTTAAATAGACCTGATGTCACAAAAATGTACTAGCTTATTGAAATTAACAATGCAGTTTTTAAGCCACCTAGAAACATTAATTCTAAATGGCCATTATATGTTTCTTGAATTCTAAATATTGCTAAATGTGTGGAAAAACCTTTTAACGACTCTTTTTGGGCGTGATGATTTTTTTATTGGACTCAGCTAAAATGATGACCAGGACTGGCCAAAAGTGTCAACCCCCCCCCCTAACATTTGTACAACTGCACCTCTCGCGTTGCTTTTACTGCTTTTAAGCATCACAGGAGTAGATGTATACATTTTGACTGGCCATGGCAAATTTATGGCTAAAGGTATCTTCACTAGATAAAGCAATGTATGATAAAAGCCATTGGTTAAGTGTGTCAAACAAAAATATCTCCTCTCCTTTACACCTTCCCCCTATGAAACAAAATAAAAGTAAATCGTTTTTTGGCAAATACACTGGGAATTGGCAAATAAAATGCAAACCTAAAGCCAAAACACACCACCTCAGAAAAATCTTTTTCCCCAGCTCTAGTAGCAAGGCCTGAAATGTAATGAAAATTACATGGTCTACCATTCCCATTTTAGTGAAAAACTGCAAGAGTACTTGTGTTACTTTTAATTGATCATTGATCTTTAATGAGGTTCCGTCAATGAGACCTGGTTACTGTTTATCTCCTGAAGATGAGCATGAGGTGCATGATGGAGGTGTTCAGTCTGTAGTGGACCGGTTAGCTGAACAATTCTGCAGCACAAGATGCTACCTGGAGACCCAGGCAGAACTGGACAAGCTAAATCTAGGAGAAAAATTGAAGACCAACTTCTTTTCCAAACAAATCACGTACAACACGTCATTCTTTCACCAGCTCAAGTGGGTCTCGAAGAGGTCATTCAAGAATTTGTTGGGCAACCCACAAGCATCAATTGCCCAGGTAATCAGAAGACGATCCTTTTATCATTACATTGGTACACTGTTATGTTTCAATATATATACCGTATATATATATTCATCCAAAACATTCCTAGGTTGTTCACTCAATACATCGTGCATTTCTGTAAGATCTCATGGCAAAGGGTGGTTTGAGATGCATCCGAGATAGCAGTTCGTGTCTTTGATATTTACTTTCATTGCTTTATTTTCTTCTTTTTATACGTCCGCCAGTGGAAAGCCGTGTCACTTGAAGCGTGAGGGACGTGAAGGCTGATGTTGTAGCTGTCCTAAAAATTGCCCTATTGTAGTTTGACCTTGTGACAAGAATTAGCTCCCACAGCTTACAGAATTTCCATCCTAATTGTCTTGACTTTTTTTTCTGTTATTTGGGTGTGTGCGCAGCCTTCGAGCTTTCATGTTCCCGACACCTCATTAGTGTTGGAATTCCGACGCTCGAGACGCATTGGTACACAGTTCGTTAAACTATTTGTGCTTAGCCGACTTAAATTGGTTTTGATATGATCCTTGTTTTCCACCTCAAATTGCTTAAAGGCTGGATTATCTGTGCCCCTTGATCTTTTCGGCGGCTCCTTAGTAATACGGTACCACTTTATCCATGGCTTTATGGAATTACCCGCTAATGCATCCTATCAGCCTCCTACCCAAAATATTTCACTAACTTTTTTTTCTTTTCCTTGTAGTATAAAATTATGCCTGAAAGGTTACCGTCACATCTTGTGTTAATCTCCTAATCTGCTTCTTTGGTCCTGGGGATCTTTGGCACTCACTTGTAGAAGGACAATGAGTTGTTGTGGAAGGAATGTCCTAAAAGTGTTTAAATAATTATATATTTAATTACTATTTTTTAACATTGGCATAGCATGGTTTCCAAAACGCGAATCTTTCGTTTTCCAGTCATAGCTCAGTAGGACAAATCAGAAATGCAATATTCTGCTTTCATGCATTAGCCCAGGCCTCAAAATTTCAAGTCCCAAGCTCCTAGCCAGGTCTTAAGAGTTACTCGCCACTAGTTGCTCCACCTAACCCCTATCCAGCCATGCCTCTACATTCCCACTCGCCCTCTTGTAATTTCCACTCGCCAAATGCGAGCAGGCAAGTGGAAATTTTGAGGCCTGCATTAGCCATACCAGCCACATGAACGTGTAACATCGATGGTTAACACCTTCCAATGGCTGTAATAAATACTGTTACATGATCTGTGTGGGCATCAAAATGTTTCATTGGGGACATGGGCAGCCAAATGGGAAGTTTGGTTTGTGTAGCTGACAGCTGGTGATTTTCTTGAACTTGTCATGATTTTTCACATCAGGTTTTCAATACTCTTAGGGGGTTAATTAAAGAGATCCGAATTGTAACCGAACAGTGAAATTCAGTGTACGTTTACCTTTCCTGGACATTCGGCTATTCAGAGAGCAGGCAGTTCGCCAAATGTTGGCGAAATGCCTGCACATACAGTGCCTGTTCGAGGGCAGTGAATTCCCCATAGAGAAGCAATGCTTCATCTATTCAGAGAACACAAAACAGCAGGGAAAAGTTGCCGAATTGCCCTGCTGTTTGGTGGTTTCATTCGGCATTATTATTCAGACGAATCCCATAGGCTTCAATGTTAAAAATATTCCTGTTTTAATTCAATATCTAATAAACCGTTTAATATAATATTCTGCAGTAAAAAGTCTCTTTACTTATAGATTTTTTTTAGGATCTTTTAGTCATTTTTTGGGAATTTTTTGGCAAACAGTTGTTCCTTTTTTTTTTTTTTTTTTAAATCGTCCTTTCTTTTTTCTGTAACAGCCCTTTTTATTATCATTCATTGGATCTTATATGTAAATTCCAGGCATTTTCATTCAGTAGTTTGTTTGCAAACCGTGTTTAAATTTTCCAACTTTCAAGTGTACGCTTTCTTTTTTTTTTCACCTCCTTCGTCTGGGTGTTGGGTATTTCCGGCGGCTGCTCTGCGCTGTGATACGCAGCTAGCCGGGTTTCTCCGGCGTGTTCGGCGAGGTTAATCCAGATGTTTCAGTGAGCGTTCGTTGGGTTTTGCAGTGAGTGTTCGTCGGGTTTGCGGCGGGTTTTCCCTGCAGTACGGCGGCCCTGTGGTGCTTGCTGAATACACCGCAGGTACGGCGAACTACGATCGCCGAATTGCAGGGAACGAAAAGTCACTCAACGTGCGGTGACTTTTCGATTCTCTTTGAATAACCCTGTTAATATTTTTATATCGCTGTTTTGCTTTAAGTTGCATTTTTTTCTCTGTTAAGTAACACAGCAGTCACTGGACTTGATGTTTAAATGTACTTTTGAGAGCGTCCTGTAATATCAGAATCCTCTACAGAAGCTTGCTTGTGCTGTATAAAAAAAATTGTACCTCAGATCTAGTCTTGTCCTCAAAGCTTACTTTTTTTTTTTTTTTGAGAAAGGATTTTACCAGGAAGGATATATTGAGATTTCTCTCGGTTTCAAGTATGTCCTGGGTGGCAAGTATGTACGGCAAGGTGTCTTGCCCAAGGACACTTACTGGAGAGGTTGCTCGCTGGGATCGAACCCATGTCTCCCCAGGCTCTCTCCATGCAGAGCAGTGACAATACCTCTACTCCACCCAGTCGGTATACAATATCGGAAAGAGATTTTATGTTCAAACTCCACTCCTATCATTGTAATCCATACAGGGCAACAGACGCTCCACAGGCGCGTTTCTCTAAAGGCAGATTTATTGAATATACGTACGATGACTTGAAAGCGCTAGAGAGAACATTTGTTCTCAGATGTACATCCAGTATATCTGCCTTCGAGGAAATTGTGTTTTTATAGTAGAGAAAAAGATGGGTACTAGACCCGGTGTGAGCGCACTTAACTTGTGTTTTTATAGTAACCCGGTGGCTTTGTAACCTGTCCACTTTAAAGTAGAACCTCCGAATTCAAACCTGCCCTAGAGTAACGTGTAAATGATTGACACCTAACCAAGCCCATAATGTAAGACCAAAGTACATTTAGAGATAAGGTGTATGTGCCGCCTGTTGATCATTTATTTTTGTCTCTTGCAGATTATGATCAGCCTGGTTCTCTCTTTGATCGTTGGAGCCATTTTCTTCGGTGTGGCAGAAGATAACAGTGGGATCCAGAACCGGTATATATCCCTTTCCACCTGTGGATATTATTTAATGAAATGGGAGAGGGGATTGTTTTTGATCTATTCTGCATCCTTTTGCACACTGTAAATTATAGTATATAGAGAGTATATAAATATCAGCACCCTGGACTTCATATTCTTTCCCATGACTTTGCAAAGGTGGGACTATGTAGTTTGGCTTTGTCAGATTCGGTGGTTACCGGTGACCACTCCAACGTGCAGTCTACCTTCTTCAATGCATTTGAGACCACTGAAACCTTAATATGATGGCCATAGGGATTGTTGGGTGACTTGGTCCTGCTTGTCCACATTTTACATCTCTATATACACTTTATCATCACCCAAGTGACGAACGTCCATAAAGAGCATGTACATTGACTGTGTATGGCTTCTGAGCAATAAATATACTCTGCTTGTACACCCTAATGATGTCGTTTTACAACATACAATATAAGACAGTTCTAGTAATGAGGCCTACTGATTTCACAGTTGAATTGAAGAAGGGGCTCTCTAATGCCAGACACCCCGATAAGGTATATGGCAAGAACACTCGATGAAGCAATAATATAAGCATATGCATGTGTTTATTTTATCTTATCACTCCATTATTTTATTTATTTTTATTTATTTCTTCAGAGTGGGATCTCTGTTCTTCATTACCACAAACCAGTGTTTCAGCAGTGTGTCCTCCATTGAGCTCTTCATTGTGGAGAAAAAAATCTTTATGTGAGTACCACGCTGACATTTAAGATGGGATGGTGTGTGTGTGTTCTGCAGCTCACAATTCCAAACTGTTGCTTGCTCTTCCAGTCTTGTTACCTGATCTTGAATAGTATAGTCCTTTGTGTTTGTATAAAATTGTTCTGTCTGGCTTCTTCGTTGTCCTGGAACTCGGGGGATAAGTGCTCCAGTCCTGACTTTTCTGCATGTACTTCTTTGCAGTCAGGTGCCAGGGCACATGCTACCCAGGGAATTGAGTAGTGGTAGGTTATAGGTGCACGAACAGACAGGCAGCTCATTAGATGGGAGAGAAGGCACGGGCCAGTGACTGATGTGACAATGTCAGAACACTTGTAAACATAGAATTTAATTAAATCAAATTTAAAAAAATTAATAACCGCAGAAAAGTAAATAAATAGATCTCTTGTCAAAACTACTATAAGGATGAACTAAAATGTTATCAGGTCATTTGTAGCTATTGTTGCAAAATTCTAAATACTATATACAGTAGTAACACACTTGGACACTAGAGGGGTTATTCAGACAGCCGAAATTGCACCGAACAGTGAATTTCCCCGTACGGTGCAATTTTGTGGCTATTCACAAAGCAGGCAGTTAGGTGAATTGCCAGCAAAATACGGTGCTGTTTGACGGCAGTGAAATACCCCATAAAGAAGCAATGGTTCGTCTATTCAGAGAACAGAGAAATGTCAGTGAAATGCCCTGCTGTTTGGCGGTTTCATTTGGCAGGTTAATTCAGGCGATTCCCATAGGTTTCAATGTTAAAAATATTCCTGTTTTTATCCAATATCTATTAGAAACATAGAAACATAGAAAAATGTCGGCAGATAAGAACCTTTCGGCCCATCTAGTCTGCCCAATTACATGGATACTTTACCTGGATTTATCTTTTGTTTAGGATAGCCTTACGCCTATCCCATGCTTGCTTAAATTCAATTACTGTTTTGGCCTCTACCACTTCTACTGGAAGACTGTTCCATGTATCCACCATCCTCTCAGTAAAATAATGCTTCCTGATGTTACTTTTAAACCTTTGCCCCTCTAATCTAAGACTATGTCCTCTTGTTTTGCTACTTTGTTTCCTTTTAAATATACTCCCTTCCTCTACCTTGTGGATTCCCTTTACGTATTTAAATGTTTCTATCATATCTCCTCTGTCTCGTCTTTTTTCCAAGCTGTACATGTTAAGATCATTAAGCCTTTCCTGGTAACTTTTCTCCTTCAAGCCGTACACCATTTTAGTAGCCCTTCTCTGAACTCTCTCTAAGATGTCTATATCCTTCTGGAGATACGGTCTCCAGTACTGCACACAGTACTCCAAGTGAGGTCTCACCAGTGCTCTGTACAGTGGCATGAGCACTTCCCTTTTCCTACTGCTAATACCTCTCCCTACACAACCAAGCATTCTGCTAGCATTTCCTGCTGCTCTATTACATTGACTACTTACCCTTAGATCCTCTGAAATAATGACCCCTAAATCCCTTTCGTCAGATGTTGAGGTTAGGACTGTATCAAATATTCTATATTCAGCCCTTGGGTTTTTACGTCCCAGGTGCATTATCTTGCACTTATCCACATTAAAACTCAATTGCCACAACTCCGACCATTTTTTTAGTTTACCTAAATCATTTGGCTGATCCCTCCAGGAACGTCAACCCTGTTGCAAATCTTTGTGTCATCAGCAAAAAGACATACTTTTCCATTAATACCTTCTGCAATATCACTAATAAAAATATTAAAGAGAATGGGTCCAAGTACTGACCCCTGAGGTACCCCACTGGTAACAAGACCTTGTGCCGAATAAACTCCATTTACCACAACCCTCTGTTGTCTGTCACTCAGCCACTGCCTAATCCAGTCAACAATATTGGAATCTAAACTCAAAGATTGCAATTTATTGATAAGCCTTCTATGCGGAACAGTATCAAAAGCCTTACTGAAATCTAAATAAGCAATGTCTACTGCACCACCTGTGTCTATTATTTTTGTTACCCAATCAAAAAAATCAATAAGATTAGTTTGGCATGATCTCCCTGAGGTAAACCCATGTTGTTTCTGATCCTGTAATCTATGTGTTTTTAGATGTTCAACAATCCTTTCCTTTAACATGGTTTCCATTAATTTCCCCACTACTGACGTAAGACTAACTGGCCTATAGTTCCCCGATTCCTCCCTACTACCCTTCTTGTAAATGGGCACAACATTTGCTAATTTCCAGTCTTCTGGGACGACTCCCGTTAACAAGGATTGGTTAAATAAATCTGTTAACGGTTTTGCTATTACATCACTGAGCTCTTTTAATAATTTAGGGTGGATCCTAAATTATTAAAAGAGCTCAGTGATGTAATAGCAAAACCTTTATTCTTTTAATCTGCAGCAAAAGTCTCATTTTTTTTTTAATCTTTTCTGCAATTTTTTTTTCTTGTCCGTAACGGACTTTATTATTATCATTCATCGGATCTTATATGTTAATTCCAGACATTTTCGTGAAGTGCGGGGAACAAAAGGGCACCGACATTCTGGGGGAATTTTGGTGCTCTGTGAATAGCACCTGTAAGTTATTGTATGGTGAGCAAATATGGGTATGTGAATTCCTATTTGTGTGTTTTCTTTGCAGACATGAATACATCAGCGGGTATTACAGACTATCTTCTTACTACTTCTCTAAACTAATGGCCGATTTGATCCCCATGAGGACGGTACCTGCCATCATATTCACGTGCATTATATATTTTATGATTGGTAAGTGAAGCTTATATTTCAGACTCTAAAGCACCACAAACTATACCAGCTGTTCCTGATGACGGTGGATACTATAGACTGGACAAGCCTGGCTGTGCCTACTGTTCTGGTCTGCAATACCCACAAGTCTCTGCTGAAGATTTTACTGTAGGACCATGGTTAGAAAGTCACTGTGTAATTGATTTTACCCTAAAATGGATTTTTCAGTTGCTTCTTCCAGTGTGGCCTATTTGTGGTATGAGTTATAAATTGTAACACAACACTCTCCTTTTTCCTAACAGTAATAGGTTTTTTTTCTTCATTCCATTAGGATTCAAAGCTACAGTAGGATCGTTCTTCACCATGATGTTCACTCTCATGATGATTTCCTATACAGCAACTTCCATGGCCTTTGCCATAGCCGCAGGACAGGATGTTGTCACAGTCGCAAACCTTTCCATGACAATTTGCTTTGTCTTTATGATTGTGAGTGTCTTTACCTGAGATGCTTTCTGTAGTGCAGTATTGTGTATAATATTCTTTCCATTACAGCCTGTCCATTTTATCCTCGAGCTTATTACATCAAAGCCTTTTTTGAACATTTTTGCATCTCTGATCTTATTGGACATACAGATAGGCAGTAGATCCATCTGCTGGCCACAAAGCGCTACTATATGTATAATTTAGCTGGGGCTCCGTTCTTCAGAAAGAATGATGGACGTCCAAGCTGCTTAAACAGTTCCAGCATTTTGGCCACTATGACAATGTGCTGAAACTTTAAAGGGACATTCTGGACACCATTTGCAAATGAATTTTGTTTTCAATAAAGGAAAATCCTTTGTATTGCTCCAGAATATGACCAGATTGAGTTAACCGTATCTTAGGCACCTGCATGAGTCAAAGTTCTTTTAAAGATCAAGTTAACTCAAGTAATGGTAATGAAACAATTAAAAGAATACAGATGGTTAATTCCTGATATGTTTCATGACCTCTCCATGACCGTCCATGTGGCGTAGTGACAGTGATCATTCCCTATGGCGCATATACAGTATAAAATCAAATGTATACAATATGTGTAAAGTGACAATACAGTGATGTTATAAACTGCACATGCAAGTGCATAAACAGATTCCAGTGCTACAATTGTGGAATATAAAACCTTAAAAAATACTTCTATAACAAAGTGTCCTCCGCTTTCTTTACGTCTCTCAAAAAAAGAAAGCAGAAAACCATAAAAGCCAATGGTGCAGAACCAAATAAAAGTCCAATTCTTTAATAAACTATGAGACCAACTCACATTTTTCAGAGCCTCACAATTCCCTGTCTGGGTAAAAGCGTTCTTGGCCAAATAGAGTGGCACAACCCTTCCTTATCAGCGTAGATCACCTCAGGAAAACATAAATACATCCCACACAATACAATGATGTGAGTCCGCTGTCTGACCCATAGACTCCATTCTATGCTTAATGCCACACAGTGAGGAGCAAGTGATGTAAAGATATCGTGGGGACAGTTTACAACACAAAATAGATGTGCCCAGTGAGGCATATTGACTAAAATATTTTCTTAACTGAGGCTAGGGTCAGACGAACGCAATTTTCACGTGCATTTAGCCGCACGAAATCACGGCCGTGCTAGCAGCAAATGACGTCCAATGCCGGGGAACATACGACGAACGGCCGCACGAAAGTTCGTCCGTGCAACGCAAGTGGCCAACGAACGCATTTTTTCGAGAACGTCAAACCGCTACTACTGACGTACAGAGTGCGCTGCGGCCGCATAGCGGCGTGTGATTAGGAGACGTCAGACACTGCTAATGTCCGGTTAACATAACGTCCAGACACAAAAAGTGTGTTATTGATGATCCGTACAAAATCACGGACGAAAAGGCGCATCGTATGACCGCTATCGAGTATTCCGGGAAAAAATACGTACGTTCGTTCGAACGAACTTTTTCACGGACAACGTGAAAAATGCGTTCGTCTGACCCTAGCCTAAACGTACATGTTAGGTATCTGCAAGATAAAATAAACAAAATTAGGACATTTCATTTTTGTGGTAGTGGCCTTTTAAGAGCTCTTCGCAATGGCATTCTTCAGAAAATGTGCTAAGTCTGTTCTGAACTTTTAAATAAAGCACAAGTCCTGAACAAAAACTTTTTTGAAATGCGGACGTGCAATGTGGAGCTAATGAAAAGTCAGTGCAACTACATTTCCAGTAAATGAATCTATTCTTGTGTGGTCAAGAGTGGGGATATGGTTAGTAGGTATGTCGCATTAGGAGGGTCTCGGGTCAAGGATAACGGGAGCTTAGCAATAGAGCACACTTTGGGGATCATGGGACTTACAGGGGAACTGGCTTGTAGACTTTATCTACTGCCTGTGTCATTGTGGATTGTGGTCTATATATCACACGTCATACTTCACAGCACTGTATAAATGTTAGCTTTTATCATGAAAAATGTTGGTAACTAACTTGCAGCTTTGTTTTTTTTTTTCTTTTCAAATGTTAGATCTTTTCTGGTTTATTGGTGAACTTGACATCCATCATGAGTTGGCTTTCCTGGCTGAAATACTTCAGTATACCTCGATATGGCCTGACTGTAAGTCCTATCTTATGATCCTAGTTCATGCAAAGACTGGTTACATCAAACCTGAACAAGCTTTCCTCAATACACTCTAATGCAGTGTTTCTCAAGTGGTGGGTCGCAACCCAAAAGTGGGTCGCGACCAGGGGCGGACTGGGTCGCGGGGCAAGTGCCTCCAGGCCTCTCTAATGCCTGGGACCCGCTGGTGCATCTTACCTGTTGCATTGGGTCCCAGGCGGCACAGCTACCTCTGAATGTTCCCAGGCGCCACCTGGGACTCACTGCAACAGGTAAGATACTCTGTAATGGCAAGATGGGAAGGGGAAAGAATCTGTAAAGGGAAGGTGTGAGGTGGGACTCAGTGACTGGTGACACGCTCTGTACTCTCAACACCAGGAGCCACTGTGCACATTGCACATTACAGTGAAGCAAAGTATATTCATATAGGCCAGCCTCTCATGGAGGCGTTTATTGACTGACTTGGACCAATGGTGCTTTCCCATTGGTCCGAGCTATTCCATTGCTCTTCAGTGTCTCTCTGAGGCACTGAAGAGCGTAGGTTCAGGAAGTAGGTAGCGCCAGACGAGCGCTGCAGACTTCTCAGTCTCTTGTCCAGCTTGAGTTTATGCGATTAGCGTAGCGTTCAGCTACACAAATTGCGTAGACTCAGGGAGGGCAGGCTGCTGCGGAAAACTAATGTGCACAGAGACAGCAGGGGAGCGCGGAGCAGATGAGTTTAAGTTTTTTATAATATTTTATTATTCATTCAGTAGTGATTTAAATTAGAGTTGCTTTGTCTACCATCACCCCACAAATTGAGACATTTATTAAGAGCAAGAAGCATCCACAGTATTCCCATAAATTCTAATTAATTTCATATGTTTCAATTACAGTTTATTTTATCGGGTTTTTGCCTCAACAGCACTTTCGTTTTCATTAGTGCTGTGATTACTGCACTATCCTTTTTGGAAAGAATCCCTGTTTGTTAACAATATTGGTTAAAAAGTGAATACATTGTAGAATATTGCACATGTTGTTTTGTGGAATAAATTCTGTTTCAGAAATTTAATTATTTTTGGGTCGTGACTTAATGACCAAGGACAATTGTGGGTCCTGAGGGTCCACAGGTTGAGAACCACTGCTCTAATGCATTTTACAGTAATGTTTATCTGTTGTTTTAACACCATATCCATATTGTCCCTGTTTGTTTCATCTTGATTAACGTTCCCTAACCAAGAAGCTGTGCCCTTTGTAAAGGGATACTATAGGGTCAAAACAGTAGTTGGTAGGAAATGGAGAGGATAGACAATAACCCCTCCTTTTTAACTATTAATTGCCTTTACAAACGCCCCTTAATGCAGGAAGGCTTTGATATCAATGGATACGGCTAGTTCCCAAAGATTACTATGCCTTGAAATCTGAGCTCAGAGCTCCCTGAGCTGAGGATTTGGGCAGGAGCGAGCTCCTGCATTTGGATGGCTGAATTAGCCCTCCTTCAGAGGGGAGAGGGAGCTGGGATCTCACAGCAGTCAAATAAGATAGTGATCACACTGTAGACTGTCCCTTTTAATGAACCGGTCTGTTCCCACAATGGTACAAACATGTGTTCCCTAATTGGCTATTGTTCAATATATAATTGATATACCAACTGAATGCAGTTCTTGACCTAGATTAATTAACCTAAACATTGCATCCACGTCTCTGCTGTCTTCTGCCATGTTTTACACACTTTATAACACACGTATAGACCTTTTAGATTCTATCTGTACATTGTGCTGTCCAAATAGACAATACAATGTGTATATTTTAAGATAATCTCTTGTTATTGCATTTAGGTTTCATACTTTTCTTTGGGGAATAAGAAAAGCAGATACTTCTGTAAAAATCAGAGAGGTACACTGATCAACTACAGTAACAAAAGAAATCAAGTGCACACCACTGAAAAAATAATTGAGTTTATTTAAGGAACAGCTCAGAAACACAAAAAAAAGGGAAGAAAAACTGGTATGCAGCCACAGATACATATATATTGCCACAAGAATGCCTTGAGAAAGGCATATCACCGACACGTTAGGGGTACCTGGTTTCGGATTCTGCGTCTGTCCATAGTGACTCCATGTATGTTCATTTTGTTCTACTCTTAGGAGTGTGAGGTATTTTTTATTTATTTTTTTGTCTTAGGTTGCTGGTTGTGCCTTTTAAGCTTATGGTTATTAATTGCCAGGTGGTGCTATTCTGTGTTAACAGCGAGTTATTCTCTATACTCTGTGTTCAACCTTTGTATATTCATCTTTAATCTTATGATTATACTTGTGGCAATATATATGTATCTGTGGCTGCATACCAGTTTTTCTTCCCTGAGCTGTTCCTTAAATAAAATCAATTATTTTTTCAGTGGTGTGCTCTTGATTTCTTTTGTTACTATATGTTGTTTGGCTATTAGGGGTGGCTGTTTTTTTCAGGTAGCACCCTTGGTACATTGTTGATCATCTGACTGAGTGCAACACAGTTGTTCTTTTTTGCTTACACTGGTCAACTACAACATTAAAAGCACTGACTGGTGAAGTCAACATTGATTTATATGGTTACATTGGCACCGGTCAAGGGGCGGGATATGTTAGTCAAAAAGTGAACTGTCAGTTCTTGAATTTAATATGTTGGAAGCAGGAAAAATGGGCGAAAACAAGAGCCAATTAGTGATGGCTGGACGACTTGGACCGAGCATCTCTAAAATTGTCTTGTGGGAAGTTCCTGGTATGCATTGGTCAGTACATGCCAAAAGTGGTGAATGGAATGACGCCCGATGGCGCAGCATCAGGGACATGGGCACCCAAGACTCATTGATCGACGTGGAGAGCACAGGTTAGCCCGGAAGAGCTACTGTAGCTCAATTTGCTAAAAACCTAATGCTGGTCATGTTAGAACACACATGACCTTACTAGAGATATGGCAGAGCACGTGCACCCCTTCATGGCAATGGTGTTCCCTGTTGATAGTGGCCTCTTTCAGCAGGATAATGCACCCCACCGTAATGCAAAAACTGTTCAAGAGTGGTTTGATGAACATGATAAAGGTTCAAGGTGTTGCCTTGGCTTCCAAATTTTCCAAATCTCAATGAGCATCTGTGGGATGTATAAACAATGGAAAAATATTGGTTCTGGCACTATTCGCATTAAAAGAATCCCACCTCTTCCTTTATAATACACAGTTAAGGGACAAAATAAGCTCTGTTTATATGGGGCTGGTTTATTTGCCAAAGGCATCTTCCCCACTGCATTGCCATAAATCTTACTGCAGACAAAATACATTTTAAAATGACATGCTTTAGTTTTTAAAGACAATAATGTCTGTAAACCTCAAATGATTTCCGAGACATTTTATAGATTGGAATAATTAACATCGCCAAATACATCAGTTCCACTTTGGCGTAGGAAACGAGAAGTTTTCCCACAGCAGTAAATAACTGACTCATTGGTTTTGTTTTTTTCTTTCTTTTTCCTTAGGCTCTTCAGGTGAATGAATTTACTGGCTTGAATTTTTGCAGTGGCCAAAATGACCCTATACCAGCAGACAACTGCAGTACTTCCAGTCCTTTCAGCGTGTATGTATTCCGCAGCTTTGTTTCATAACTGTCTCAATATCAAACCAATCTTACATTCACTTACAGCAATAGAATTTCTGTATACTGTAATGTATTGGTGTGAAGCATGATGCTTTTTCTCAAGTGGTCATGTTTCTGATGGCGATGACTCCCACTTTCCCTACCTCAGCAAATGCCTCTAGATTGTATGCTCATTATTCCTAAAGTTGCATATTTATTTTTTCGGTTTTAAGGGACAATTTACTTATTCTGACCACTTTAAAACTATAGAGGGAAACTCTAATCATCTTGACCAATTTATAGTTTTAAAGTAGTCAGAATGAGAGGAGTGCACCCCTCCCCTCGATCTTGGTGAAGTGTGGGAGCTTCCTCCTCCCACCCAGTAGCTGGGATTTTTGAATACCCCACTGTCGGTCACCATATTGGTCACTGGCGATGTCACCATGCGCATACCAACAAACAATGTCCCCACTAATTTTTTGTAGTAGGTGTTGGCAGTATTATTATGCAAAAAAAATTATTATATATATATATATATATATTTTATTTTTAATGTTCCAAAAGTATGTGAACACGGAGTCCTTGTGCACATGCAAAACCTGAAATGGTTTCAAGATCATTTTGGCAGAGGGTCTTTGCCAATAAATTTTATTTGTATCTTTTAATAATACAACTGATTGCAAGCTCTGTAAAATATATAAAATCAAATCTAAATCTGTAGCTGAAGTACATTATTCAGCATCAATTCAAACTCCTTTTTATCATGCTCACCTCTTGCCACATAGCCCAGTCATCAAAGAATTTGCTGTCAGTGCTGTGCTTGATGCTTCCATATGTTATGATCGCCAAGTAGCTCTGATTCTTGGCCTTGCTTCTGCAAGATGTATATTGACCTCTCAAGGGTGCCCGGCAGAGATTCACAGGGCTTTGCACCAGAGAACAAGCACTGCTCTCGTATAGAGAGGGGAAGGCCTGGAAAAAAAACAGAAAAGTTGGGGGGGGTTTCTCTTTTTGTCAAAGCTGGTTTTTTTTTCGCTTGAAAAAATTTAAGAGAAAAATGTGGAAAAAGTTCTGAAAAGTTAGAACCAGGTCCTAGCTATGGTTAACTGATTCCGTTTCTGCGGAATCCGTCAACACCAGCTGAAACCCCCCAAAAATCACATACTCTGGCTCCATCCGCTTCTTCTTGCCTCTGGGAGAGACTGGGGGAAAAAGTCCCCCCATCTCCCTCTACGAATCACTCTGCTGACCTGCCAGATCTCACGAGGCGTGATCCTGCAGTCATGTGACCGGCAGTGGAGGCTTCAATGGAGTCCTATGGGCTCCATGGAGGGGAGGCTTGCGGCGTGTTACGGTGCAGGCTGCTGAATTAGTGCCTGCACCATAATATCCTAAAACGGGACCGCTAAGGAGAAACCTGCAGGTGCACATTATCCACCTTTATTGTCCCCGGTTTAGCGTGATCCATGTAATATGGCCATCTAAATATAGATGTATCTGGTCATCGGAATAAATGGACAAAAACCTGATAATCTGCTATTCATTGTTTGTAAAATAATACTCAGCAATAAAGTAGTACCAGGACTGCTTTGGTTCTTGAAATTCTATTAAAAAACATCCATTTAACACTAACCTAATGTAAGATTGTCAGCTTTAACGGCTCCAATACACCAGATCTATTCTCACTTTCAGTATGCTGTTGTTTCAGATGCACCGGAGAAGAGTATTTGACAGCTCAAGGGATAGACTTCAGCAGTTGGGGCTTGTGGCAGAACCACCTGGCGTTGGCTTGTATGATCATGATATTCCTCACCATTGCTTACCTGAAACTGTATTTCATGAAGAAGCTCACCTAGGATTAACAGGAATCCTGGTCTTTGAGCCTGATGTTGCACCACTCATGTTTTTTTTTTTTTAGTCATGTTTGCTTTGTTTTTTCTTTTAAAGCTGTGACCTGTTATACTGTTTGAAGCACAGGAGATTAATACAGCCACCTCAACAATTGGCCTGGGAATATCTATTTGCATGGGGTTTGGCGTTTACCAATTATAGGCATTCTAGCTCACAAAAAGCAATTCTCCCCACTTGCATGGCAAGTTCTTCTTTCTACAACTTTGTCTGTGACCCTTGTTTGCCAGCCTTGGTGCAACACCTGTTTGAGGGACCATACAGATCTGTGAGTAGCTTCATTCATGAATAAAGTCATCGGGCCCTTCCCAGGAGCACATGTTGTTAATGCTCTATACCAGGGGTCAGCAACATTGGATTGCTGATGTTTTGGGAACTACATCTCCCATGATGCTCAGTCACCCATTAAGCTGACTGAGCCACATGGGAAATGTATTAGGGACCTGCAAACCTTCGATATTCGAATTCAAATCGCTGGACGTAGTCGATTCGCAGTGAGTCGATCGATTCGAAAACTTTTCAAATTGGTCACTTTCTTAAACAGAAACTCCGGTATCGGACTCTGAGTCCGATTCCGGAGCTTGTCTGGCTGTGATCCGGGTTCCCCCAGCGGTGCAGCGTGCATCCCAGACGCACAGCACGCAGCTGGGAATGGTACACTGCTAGGTGCCACCCCCTCCAGAGACGTGTGAGACGTCACATGATGCACAAAGGAGGCCGACGATGAGCGTGGTCGGCCGGGACAGAGGAGCGAGCAGCAGGCAGGTCTGAGCCAAGGTGATGATGGTGAGTATAACTAACCTGTCATTCCTTTATTGTGCTTCTTTTCCACGATGGTTAAAGTGATGGAATAGATCCTTCAGCCTATCCAGACTGCTTCCTACAGGAAAGCAGCACACAATGATTCAATATTCTATTTGAATTCGAATGTCAACAGCAGATTCGATTCGAGCGAAAATGTGTGGTTCGCAGGGCCCTAAAATGTAGTTCCCAAAACATCAGGGAGCCAATGTTGCTGACCCCTGCTCTACACCTCCAGCCTCGTTGGTTCCATGTTTAACTGTAATGCCTCATGCCTATTAACGCAGAGCAGGGACCAATTCAGTGGCCTTACAAACCTTTAATTGTAGATTTCTCTTTGCAAACAGAGCTAAAAGGCCCTGTGTCCTGTATATATAATACTACAGATACTAGTCTGTCAGGAGCAATTTGTGTATATATAGAAATGCAGATTTAATCTAGGCTATAATTTTAATCGTTATTAGTATTCTAGTGATTGTTAATTTCCAGCTGACTAATGTTATTTATGGTTAATTGAAAGTCTCTAAATGTAGAAAAAGTTTATTTTCATATTCACACGTTTGGATTTTACAAGCCTAGTGCCATTATTTTGTTCTGTACTGTTAGGAATAATCCTACTAAAAGCAGCTGCTCAACTACTTACCTTAAGAGTTAAAAAAAATGTACAATGTCTCGATAGCAGAATGAAAAAAATGAATATCAAAGAGATACTATTTTGATTTAATGAAAATAAACTTATCCTGTGACCTTTAGTCTTTGTGAAATCATTGCTAGAATTGTGTAACCCAGAATATGTTTTAAATCTAAAAGCATCTAACCTGCTTGCGGCATTGTTGCCTCTGAGTGCATAAGCTCTGGCATGCAGCTCCACAAGTAGGATCTCTACATGTTGCTTGAACGCTTGCCCAGTGACAATTTCTAAACTAACGCACAGCTAGGAGGGGATGGATAGCGAATGTAGCTTTGACCTAAATGGCCTATCAACAGGGCCAGCCCAAGACCCTGTGCTGCCTGGGTCCAAGAGTGGAAAAAAAAAGATGCCGTGTATGAGTGTATCAGAGTTCCACACCAATAAAACTCATGCACACAGCACATTACTGATCTTTTTATTGTTGTGGAGCTCTGTGATACACTCTCACAGTAATGTGCGGGGTGTATTACCGCGCTCCACAACAATAAAACTCCAAGTAATGTGTGGTGTGCCTAGTTGAGGCCCAAAATGCTACCCCTGGCAAAGTGCTGCCTGGAGCCATAGTACCATCTGGCCCAATGGACGGCCAGGCTGGCCCGGACTATCAAATTTGGACAGGTCTTTTTGTTTAGACTCTTCCACAGCCCAGATTGTTTTCCTGAAATGTAAAAACAAAACTGGCTATGCAAGTGGCAATTTGTTTCCGGTAGGAAAAATAAAACTGCCGATGTCATGAATTGCCGAGTGGCTCCTCTATAAATTTTCAAGAAGGCAACATAGAATGGAGGCACTCCCATTATGCAAAATTTGGATTTTGACATTTCACTGGCTCTGCAGCGGTTTTGTTTTCCTGACATCTGTCACGGTAAATTACGCAATTAATTTTCTTGTTTGGGGATCAGAGGTTCATCATTTACAGGTTACAGGTTAAGCACCTTTTTATCCAGAATTCTAAAACTAAAGATTTTGAAATCCAGATCCTTCTGGATTTTAGTTACTTACATCTGATGCTCTGGACAGGTCCTGCCGCTTGGCCATGCCCACACGCTGGGAGACTCTATGCAGTTGCAGCATGTGACATGTTGCAGAGACGTCTCAAAAAGGGGCTGCACAACATGCCAAGCTCATAGTCAAGTTGCTGCAGCAGTAAGGGGATAATGACCGACATTGGATTCTCCCAGATGCTGAAATCCAGAAGAACCCGGAATGCTCAACCTGTATTTCCACTCTTGAAAACAACTGTTGCCTTTACACGAGAGACTGATTAGGCTGCTATTCTATTCTTGACGGGCCTGAGACAGTACAAACAGTATTCAAATTGCTCAATTTTCTCATTTCTGCCCTGAGCTCAGCTATAGCAATTCTGTTGTCAGGTGGGAAAACGCAACCTCCAGCACCTTTAGTGGTCACATGAATGGGATAACTCAAGTGAAGAGCGCAGGAATGATCTTTGTAGTTTAGGGATGGGGGAAAAAAACGCATTCTATTTTCCACACCGTCTTAAAAAGGGAAAAAAATCCACTTAAGCTATTTTCCAGCAGTTTGCCATTTTGGAACCTATTCTGATTTCTCTTGGTTCAAGAAGCAATGCATGTAAAAAAAAGAGCGCAAGGCTGTTAACTTGTCACCACTTTTCATCATGAATATTAGTGTCAATATCCCCTTTGCAAGGATCAACTAAAGTGATAAAACATGTTTAAATGCCAGATTGATGCCAAAGCAAGCGTACCTGTTTGGATTTGAGCCAAAGACTCTCACCATGTAGGCTAGTATCAGATGAGCGTCTTTGGAGAGCAGAAGGAACGTCCGTGAGAGTGGACGTTCCTTTCAGTCGATGCACGTCTGGCCACCTCGCTGAGAGCAGTTTGTGCGCTCAGCGCTGCAAGGCTCGATCCTCCTATGGAGAATCGCACTTTGCAGCTCCGTCAATGTGCGTCCTAGCGCTTTGCCGGAGAAGCTTGGATAACGGACGCTTGTCGTGCATGTGCACAAGCGTCTGATAGCCCCGTTGCAGCGTCAAAACGTTGCGATGGACGTCGGTAAGCATGTCAGTATGGGCACACATAACTGGTTGCCAGATCTGCCCATTTTTCTGGATGCTTACTATTCCTACATGCAGATGGAAATACTCTTACAAAAAGGCATTGCTGGAGGGAAATCAATTAGCTAAAAAGGGCAGTTTTGTTTGGGATCCCATTCCTGTCCTGATGAGAATCAACTTTCTACTTGCAGTGCATACCGAATCCACATATATTGCAGAACCTAACATCATCATCAATCCCACGTATATGATTGTTATTCATTCACCCAATAAAAATAAGACGCCACCTTAGAATACTGACATTGCTGGATCACTCTCCTGCACCATGACCTCAGAGCCTCAGACATTAGGAGTCAAGAGGTGTAATACCCTGACTCTGATTTTAACACCACCCACAAACTTGTCAAACGCTGCTTTTAAGTTTTGTTCATTCAAAACCAGGCGTATGTGGACCAGGTTCAGGCACTATTGCTATTCTAATTAGGGCTGCAACTAACGTTTATTCTCCTAAATCGATTCAAAATTAAATCCGATAATAAGGAAAAAAAATTGATTACTCAAAAGGAATTTTATGTAAAAAAAATTAAGCAATTTGAGTAATGTACATACATGCGAAATTGCGTATCTTGTGTACGTTTCACACAAGGTATGAGAGTGCTTGGTCAGAGGGATGGGTTGATGCTTCATGCACAGCTTAAGCCCATGTTCGCTTTCTCAAATAAGTGGGAGGAGGGACTGGAGGTGGGAGTGACTTTCCTCAAGGGACTTGACCTGAGTGTGAGCGGGAGTGGGTATGGACAAGACCAGATGTGAGTTTGGGGAAAGGTACAAGACCAAAGCAACAGAATGGTAGTTTCCAACCAAAGAGGATGTGGCAGGGAGGGTGGGCTGGTGGCTCAGGACTCCAGCTTCAGGTAAGGATAAAACACAGGCATACACTTCCTTCACCCAGTGGCAGTATCCTTTTGTTTGTGTTATAGTTCTGCTACTGTTGTAAACGAAATAAAAACAAACTGGTTGTGTCTGACCATAACCTTAGAACTGTCAGGCTCGCGCCATGATGGAGCCATGGCAAGGCCTAATGTTAGGTTATATTTTCCCAAGCACTAGGGGTGAGCAGGTAAGGAGACACTGGAGACTTGAAATGCAGGTAATATAGGTATATTGAATGCACAGCAGAATGACAGTCTTTGCATAAAGGAGTATCAATATACTCAGGCAATATTATTATCATTTATATAGCACCAACAGTTTCCGCAGCGCTTGTATGTATATATGTATAACATAAGTAGAGGATGGTGGGCTGTGCAGTCAGAAGTTGGGAACTCCACTTGCGTAGCAATACCTTGATAGACAATCCTTAGCAGCAGGCGCTGGATGGAGGTTAGGCAGCTAAGAAAGTCTCTAAGCCCCAGTGGATAGTGGGCCACGTAGTCAGAGGCTGCAGGTCTACAGGAATGCCACCAAGGACCAGGCGATAGTGCTTCTCAGGTAAAGAGATGAGTGGAACACAGGCAGATCCCCTTTCTTACTGGATAGTGGGCTATGCAGTGTAAAGTCCAGCAATAGGATCCACAGGAAAATCACAGAACAAGGGATGAAGGGTATACTGACAGACAAAGGAAAGGCAGCTCACAAGACCTCACAGAAGGCTGGATGGGGAACACAATGAGAGAGCATTGAAGGGAAGGGTGTGTCCAGGTTATATGCACAACCACTCAGGAATGGGCACAGGAATTAACCCCTGAGAGGAATGCAGGTATGAAGCAACAGCAAGCTCTGTGGATACAGGCAGGCTCCTGGAGCTGGCATGACAAGAACTAAATCATACCTAGTAAAGCAGCGGCGCGTCTTCTCTAATCAGTTCTGAAACTGAGGTTATTTAAGTTTAAGGCGCTGCTAGGATAGCACTCACAAGATGAAAGATCTTTAAAACTTATCGTCTCAACGGAGATTTCACACCACATCTGTCGCTCATAGAATATTCGGTCTGGAAATCCTTGCCGCCGCAGGAACCACCAATCACCATCCAGAGTCAGAACAGAAAATTTATTCAGGGTGTACAAAATATAAAACATAAAATAACATAAAACAAGGATCCAACGCGTTTCGTGCGATAAACGCACTTCCTCAGGGATAAAACATTAAATAAACAGTATATTACTGATTTTTAAAAAGTCTCCTTTTATACTCTCCACTCAGAGCGCCAATTAAACGACTTCCGGTCCCTCCCTTTGGCGTGCGTTCCACCTTTGGAACGCACCGGAAGTGACGTATCGCCTCTTTTTCTGGAAGTAATGTGTCGCCGCCCCTTATTCCTTCGCTACATCTCGAAAGCGAAACTATTCTGTCTCGGTGGATCCGATCTAATGTCCACAAGTTCCGGCAGTCCTTAGTGTAACTTATATGATTCGGATAATTCATGGGGGTACGTTCCACATCACATCCGATTAAATTTCGGCGATAATGTTATGGAGAATTCAAAAAAGGGGGGAAAAAACAAAATGTATGAATAAAACAAAACAAAAACGATGCAATC
Source organism: Leptobrachium leishanense (assembly GCA_009667805.1). NCBI lineage: Eukaryota > Metazoa > Chordata > Amphibia > Anura > Megophryidae > Leptobrachium > Leptobrachium leishanense. The sequence continues at coordinate 316,116,478 of CM019063.1, forward strand.
AAACATTATAATAGAGCAACACCAATATAGCCTTTAAAGACAGTCCTCAAAGTCAACAGGTTTTAGCAGTCCTTAATGTAGCTTAAATAATTCATAAAAGTGCACTTCACATCACATCCGATGGATTTAGCGATGTTAATATGGTGAGAGGAAAAAAAAAACAATACAGCGAAAACATTATAATGGAACAACATCAATATAACATTTAAAGACAGTTCTTAATATCGAGGTCCACATTTAGACCACCCAATCTCCACGTGCCCAATTTATATATCCACTCCATTTCTTTTCTAGCTAAAAATCTGGAATGGTCACCACCTCTCTGATCGTTCTTAAACTTAAATGGTTGGGTATTGATTTAATTATCTACTGTAAATTTCGGGCAGTTATTACAATGTACCGGCACACTATGGTTCAATACCTTTCTTCTAATATTTCCTAGATGTTCCAATATTCGTACTTTAATTTCTCTTTTAGTTTTACCCACATATTGTGCCCCACATGGACACTCTAGTAGATAAACCGCTCCTGTGCTATTACAGTTAATAAAGAAAGAATTTTCCATTAAATCATTTAATAAATTACTCTTGAAGTTAATTGTTTTTTTATCTTGATACTGGCATGCTTTACACCTACCACATTTATGAAAGCCTATTGGTTTAACTATTTGGAGAAATCCCTTATTAATCTCTTTCTTTTTAGGAAGAAAGCTTGGAGCTAGATGACTCTTTAAATTATATGCTTTTCTAAAAATAACCATAGGTGACCTTGGAATATTCTGAGCTAAAATAGGGTCTGCTTTCAGAATATGCCAATGTCTATTTAGAATTTGTTTAATCTTATTGGCATAAGGATTATATTGGGTGGTGAACGCATATTTAAACCTTGCTTCTTCTCTAAATCCTACCTCTTTGTTTTTCAATTTTTTAGATGTTAACCAACTTCTATCTTTTTGTTCCACTTTTACCAAATCTCGTTCTAATTTCTTTTTTTCATATCCTTTCTGATGGTATCGTTCAAGAACCTTATTACTTTGTTTGTAAAAAACTTCTTGTTCAGAACAATTTCTTCTAAGTCTAATCAGCTGGCTCTTTGGTACATTTTCTAACCACTTAGCTGCATGCGAGCTATCTCTACTTATTACTGTATTTGTGTCTGTTTTTTTGAAAAAAGTTTTTGTCTCTATTTTCTCATCCTTTAATATAAATTGTGAGATCAAGAAAATCTATACTTAAATTACTAATATTAAAAGTAAATCTTAAATTAAAATTATTATTGTTTAATGAATCAATGAACTCTCTTCGAGAGTTCTCATCCCCTTTCCACAAAATTAAAATATCGTCAATATAACGCCGCCAGAGGATGAGGCAGCCCCCGGCCACGCCAGACCACACATGGCTCTGCTCCCACCTATGCATGTATAGGTTGGCATAGCCCGGGGCAAACCTCGTCCCCATGGAGCTACCGCAAGTCTGTAAATAATATTTATCATTAAACAAAAAATAATTGTGTTGAAGTACGAATAACATAGCTTTAGACAAAAAGGAAATTTGTAGGGGGGGTAAGCCCCCATCTTCTAAAAGGCACTCAGTGACCTCCTTCACCCCTTTGTCATGCGGGATTGATGTATATAATGATGTAACATCAACCGTGGCCATATTAAGATCTTTTTCCCACTTAATCTTCTCCAACTCTTATAACACATGACTAGTGTCTTTCAAGTAAGAGGGAATTTTTTGAACCACTGGCTGTAAGAATTTGTCCATGTATTCTGACAAATTACAGGTCAAGGAATCAATGCCACTGATTATAGGTCTCCCAGGGGGGACAGTGGTGTTTTTATGCACTTTAGGCAAAAAATAAAAGATCGCTATCCTACAATGGATGTTTAAAAGGTACTCATATTCTTCCTCCCTCAAAATACCCCCTTCCTTCCCTTCATTTAGCATTACCCTTAGTTCCTCTAAAAAAGTAGAAGTAGGATTCCTAGCCAATATACGGTATGTATCTTTATTAGACATGTGCACAGCACAAAATTTTGTTTTGAACTAATGGATTAGTCCTAAAATGCAATTTATTTAGTTGCTAAAGAAATTCGTTTTCAGTTCTTTAGTATGAAAACTAATTTCATTCATCCGAAAACCAGTGGATACAATTACTATTGTAGTGGCTCCTCAGAGGGCTGAGATCGCTGCTTGTTACAGTATCTCTCACTCTCAGCACAATGTGGGTAATATTACATAGTTGGTGCTAACTTAACCAGAGCTGTTGTAAACTTCCCAGAGCCATTATAGCCTGTGGAGGTTTTCAGTTTACAACAGCTCTGGTTAAGTTAGCACCAACATTGTAATACTGCCCCGTGTCAGGCAAAGCTGTTACAGTAACTGACTGCTGCTCATCACAGCGCTCAGAGTTTCAGTAAAACTAGTAAATAATATTTTTATATATAAGAGGTTAGAACAATATTATTTCCTTGTTTTACTGAAACTCTGAGCGCTGTTACAGTCAGTTACTGTAACATCTGAGCCTGATACATTGTACTGAGAGATAATGTAACAAGCAGCCGATCTCAGCGCTCACAGCCACTGGATTTAAAGGGCTAAAAAAAAAAGGCTCCTCTCTGTATAATGTTTATAACATCCTCCTGCATTAATTAATACCCCTCTCTGTATAATGTATACAACATCCACCTGTATTAATTAATACCCCTCTCTGTATAATATATAGAACATCCTCCTGAATTAATGTCCCTCTCTGTATAGAACATCCTCCTCAATTTATACCTTTCTCTGTATAATGTATATAACATCCTCCTGCATTAATACCCCTCTGTATAATGTATAGAACATCCTCCTGCATTAATTAATGCCCCTCTCTGTATAGAACATCCTACTGCATTGGCATGTGGAGGGTGCAGAACTTCGGATGTTGCGATGCTGCGCTCTTCATTGCAGGTCTCCTTCACTCATCAATGTAATATCACAAAAAGGACTGAAACTAAAATGTAGTGCATTTTATTTTAGTTTCTTTCGTTTTTTTGTACTGAGCAGTCTCGTTTCTCTTGAGTCATACGAAAACTAAATTATCCCAAAATTCGGACTAAATCGTTTTAGTACTAAAACGAATGCACATGTCTAATCTTTATCACCCAAAAGTCTGAACGCTTCTTCCATATAGTATACTCTTGACATTATGACCGTCCCTCCTCCTTTATCAGCTTGCTTTATAACAAGATCATAATTTTCTTGAGTCTTGCAAGCTTACCTTTCTTTATAATTTAAGTTATGTTTAATAGGACAGGATTCTAAATTATTATTATTCTTTATTTATAAAGCGCCAGCATATTCTGCAGCGCTGTACAATAAGCACAGTATAGACAGGGTTACAATACATTGAACAACATTTGACAAACAGTACAGGAGGAGATGAGGGCCCTATTCCCGTAGGAACTCACAATCTGGGAGGGTTGGGGTTGGAAACAGGAGGAGAGGACTGTAAGGTGAGAGTGATTGATGGTTGCATCAGTGAGTTGGGTGGTAGGCTTCCCTAAATAGGAACGTTTTAAGGGAGCGTTTGAAGGAAGAGAAGTTAGGGGAAAGTCTGACAGTACAAGGGAGAGCGTTCCAGAGAGTGGGGGCTGCGCATGAGAAATCCTGCAGTCTATCATGGGAAGAGGTGATGCGGGGAGAAGCTAGTCGCAGGTCACTGTTTGACCTTAGGGAGCGGGCCGGGGTGTATTTGGTGATTAGTGAGGACAGGTAGTGGGGAGCTGAGTTAGTGAGGGTTTTGTAGGTAAGGATAAGGATTTTGAACTTAATTCTGCAGTGGATGGGGAGCCAGTGAAGGGACTCGCAGAGGGGAGCGGCAGAGACAGAGCGGCGGGTGAGGTGAATTAGCCTGGCGGAGGCGTTCAGGATGGATTGTAGGGGGAGAGGCGGGACAGAGGGAGGCCAGATAAGAGATTATTGCAATAGTCGAGTCGGGAGATTACCAGGGCGTGTATGAGTTGTTTTGTGGTGACAGCGGTAAGAAATGGCCGAATTCTGGAAATATTACGCAGTTGGTATCGGCAGGAGGAGGAAAGAGACTTGATGTGGGGAATGAAGGAAAGAGCAGAGTCAAGTGTAACTCCAAGACAGCGAACTTGGTTTGATGGGGAAATGGTGATACCCTCCACCGTGATAGAGAAGTCAGGAGGTGGGGAGGCATTGGAGGGAGGAATAAGTAGGAGTTCAGTCTTTGACATGTTGATCTTTAGGTGGTGGGAGGCCATCCAGGAGGAGATGCCAGATAAACAGTCACTGACTTTTGAAAGGACAGGGGGAGAGAGATCATGGGTAGAGAGGTAGATCTGAGTGTCATCAGCGTAGAGGTGGTAATTGAAGCCAAAGCTGTTGATGATTTTGCCCAGGGAGGAGGTGTAGATGGAAAAGAGCAGAGGACCCAGGACAGAGCCTTGAGGTACACCAACAGATAGAGGCAATGAGGAGGAGGAGTTACCAGCAAAGGACACACAGAAGGACCTGTTGGATAAATAGGATTCGACCCAAGCGAGTGCAGTGTCACCGAGACCCAGAGAGTTGAGGTCTGTAGAAGGAGGGGGTGGTCAACAGTGTCAAAAGCAGCCGAGAGGTCGAGCAGGATGAGAATAGAATAGTGGCCGTGTTTTTTTAGCAGTTAGGAGGTCGTTGGTGACTTTGGTGAGGGCAGTTTCAGTTGAGTGTAGGGACGGAAGCCAGATTGCAGGGGGTCAAGTAGGGAATTGGAGGACAGGAAGAGGGAGAGGCGATGGAAGACTAGTTTTTCTAAGAGCTTTGATGTGAAGGGAAGCAGGGATACAGGGCGGTAGTTGGATGGAGAGTTGGGATCGAGGGATGGTTTCTTTAGTAAAGGGGTAACTAGCGCGTGTTTGAAGGCGGATGGAAAGGAGCCAGTGGAGAGAGATAGGTTGAAGATGTGTGTGAGAGCAGGGAGGAGGAGGAGAGGGGAGGAATTAGATGTGAGGGAATGGGGTCGAGTCACTGTCACTGTATCTATCTTTTTCAGTTACTGGTTTCTTTAAGAAAAAACACTTTCTAGTAAGTTGCCTCAAAAACCTTTGTGTGTCTAGAAACAAAGGGAAACCTTTGATGGGTTTGGTGGGGGCGAATTTTAAACCCCTACTTAACACTTGTAATTCTTTTAAGGACAAGTTAACCCCTGATATATTAAAAATACCAATACCTTCTTCATCAGATTTATTTTCTTCTACTCCTGTTCCTCCTCTGTTTCTGACTGATCTACCAGAAATCTTTTTTTGGGAGGTTTTAGTAGAGAGAATGGGTTCTGATGTGTCCCATCTTTTATTTGGGTAAGGTCCCAGTTGATTTTCTGGGATTGCCCCAAAAAAAACCTCCGTACTATCACCCTTAAATCCTTTCCCTTTTCTCTGTTTCTGAAGGACTGGGGCCCACCCTCCTGTAGATTCATTTTTCTTTTTTGGGGGCAGTGATTCTTCTTTACGTTCTGGGTAAATCTTTGGTCTATCTAACCCCAAGCTAGCTTTCGAAGGGGCTAGTCAGTCTGAAATCTTTTTTAGAGACTAAAACTCTATCCCTCTTATAGGCACTATATGTCGGGTAATGCCCATTCTTATAATATTGAGAACTCTCTTGTCTATTTACGTACATTTTTTTATTATTATTAACAAAATTTGTTTTATGAAGATTTTGTTTTTTATATAGAAAATTTGCTTTTCCTTCTTTATAATCATTCATATCTCTTTTAAATTTGTCTGCTTTCCTTTTGGTCACTATATCGTCCACTTTTTTAATATTGAGTTTCAGAACTGTATATTTAGCTTGAACTTGTATAGGTTCATCGGCTTCTATTAGTTTTTCTACTTTATCAATATTCTCTTCTACTTTTTCTAATGTCCTTTTTGATAATCAATTAAGGATTTAATCATTTTCAGCGAACATTCGTTAAACGCCAATTGCCATTCCTGAACTAATTGTTCATCTTCCTCGCCATAAGCGAGTGTATGGTTAATTCTTAAACCTCTAGGTATTAGCTCGGATGACATATATTGTTCTAATGATGATATCTCCCACCATTTTTTAGTCTCTTTTATCATTAAATATTCCATTTCTGTAAACATATTATTAACATCAGGGGACACTTTGTTCAAGTTATTTGGTCCCAGAAACAGTTCTTTGTTGCTTACTTCTCTCCTCTCTGAGATCGGAGAAAAAAGCTTGCATGATTTTATCGTTTAGTATAGCAATAGGGAAAAGGAAATTGCCGTGTCACAACACACTGGGAGACACACAAACAGTGCGGATAAACAAGTGTACAAGCAATTGGAGTGTGACAACGGACAATATTAAAAAGAGATACAACCTCTAGATATCCCAGACGTCTCTCCCTTAGGCGTCTTGACAATGTAAATGAAATAGATATGGAAAAACAGGAATCTGTAGAGGTAAAAAACGACTCATAGCGCATACAGATATAAAAAAGAAATTGTGCAAGAGATGCCCCTGCTAGGATAGCACTCACAAGATGAAAGATCTTTAAAACTTATCGTCTCAACGGAGATTTCACACCACATCTGTCGCTCATAGAATATTCGGTCTGGATCTCTGGTCAGCAGACTATCATCTGTAACCCACTGCCAGGATACAGCCAGTCACTACTTACGTTAGCTATGTGCTGAGCAAAATGTGTGTGTGTGTGTGTGTGTTATTTTTCACCCCACGGGCAGTGGATAAAACTTGGATTGAGCACCCTTGGCCAGAATTCTAAAATCTGGCAGACTCCGAAAATTAGATTATTTTTTTTTTAGAGCCTTATGGATCTTAGTAATTCCTGATCGAGAAACCCTGTACAATGCTCTGTTTGTGTACGTGCTGGTGGCTGCAGCAGGAAGGAGATCACAGCTCTCCTGCTGCGATCTCCATCCTCTGACTGATTCTCACAGATTCTGAAAGCTTCAAAAATCGGAAATTCAGAATGCTCGGGGGGCCGAGCATTCCGGATAAGGGTTAGTCAACCTGTACCTGTTCTCAGGCTATTTGGTTATAGTTCCTATTTATTAGAATTAGTGCTGAAACAACTAATCGATAATGGAAATAGTTGACCTCCTATTTTAACCTCCCTGGCGGTCTAATTTTTTCAAAACTTCGTGTCTAAAAACGTCTCAATTTTTTATTTTTTTTAAAGGAAACGTGTTTTTGTACATGGTTAGCCTGTAATAATTAGAAATCACGCACTGAAATCCGTGCAATCAAGAGTCCTTACTGGTAAAATCCTTTAGTAAATAGACTGAGTCTGATATTTATTTATAAAGTTTGAAACACAACATAATTTGTTATCCCAAAAATAATTATCCAAAATAATGCAAATAAATGATATTCCATAAAATACAACAAAAAACACAGAAATCTGTCTGAAAACAAGGGTGAGAAGATATATGGTCTGTTTATCCTGTAGTGCCACCTAGTGGCCATTCATTAACATTGCACTTTGGTTTACAGTGTTTTATAATTCTTTTTCTAAGTTTGCTGCTGGTCCCGCCCCCCCCCCCTGCATCGTGTGACTCGCATGGAGCCTTACCAGGAAGCAGCTCGCCGCGGGGGAGCCAGGAGCAGGTGAGTATGCATCCAGCCAGAGTGTGGCTCAGGGTTACCGTTCGCGGTAGTGAAAGTTAACCCCAAGTCACACTCGGGAATACCGCCAGGGAGGTTAATCGTCCGGTGTACAGCACACACTGTTTAGAGTCAGAGTTAAACTTAAATAACTGTACAAGCAATTGGAGTGTGACAACGGACAATATTAAAAAGAGATACAACCTCTAGATATCCCAGACATCTCTCCCTTAGGCGTCTTGACAATGTAAATGAAATAGATATGGAAAAACGGGAATCTGTAGAGGTAAAAAACAACGACTCATAGCGCATACAGATATAAAAAAGAAATTGTGCAAGAGATGCCCCTGCTAGGATAGCACTCACAAGATGAAAGATCTTTAAAACTTATCGTCTCAACGGAGATTTCACACCACATCTGTCGCTCATAGAATATTCGGTCTGGAAATCCTTGCCGCCGCAGGAACCACCAATCACCATCCAGAGTCAGAACAGAAAATTTATTCAGGGTGTACAAAATATAAAACATAAAATAACATAAAACAAGGATCCAACGCGTTTCGTGCGATAAACGCACTTCCTCAGGGATAAAACATTAAATACAAACAGTATATTACTGATTTTTAAAAAGTCTCCTTTTATACTCCCCACTCAGAGCGCCAATTAAACGACTTCCGGTCCCTCCCTTTGGTGTGCGTTCCACCTTTGGAACGCACTGGAAGTGACGTATCGCCTCTTTTTCTGGAAGTAATGTGTCGCCGCTCCTTATTCCTTCGCTACATCTCGAAAGCGAAACTATTCTGTCTCGGTGGATCCGATCTAATGTCCACAAGTTCCGGCAGTCCTTAGTGTAACTTATATGATTCGGATAATTCATGGGGGTACGTTCCACATCACATCCGATTAAATTTCGGCGATAATGTTATGGAGAATTCAAAAAAGGGGGAAAAAAACAAAATGTATAAATAAAACAAAACAAAAACGATGCAATCAAACATTATAATAGAGCAACACCAATATAGCCTTTAAAGACAGTCCTCAAAGTCAACAGGTTTTAGCAGTCCTTAATGTAGCTTAAATAATTCATAAAAGTGCACATCACATCCGATGGATTTAGCGATGTTAATATGGTGAGAAAAAAACAAAACAACAATACAGCGAAAACATTATAATGGAACAACATCAATATAACATTTATTTTTTTCCATATAAAGTTTTTTAATAAGGTTCAAACGTAATTCAACAAATGCCAGCAATAAATCACAAATATTGAAAAAAGAAGGGATCACGCAGGATCCTACAATTAACGAGTCTATCAGCAACATCAGGTTTACAATGTAAGCAGTCGGATGAACCAATCTTTTTCATGCTAAACTTAAAACAGTAAAATTTGTAACATTTTTAAAGCATAACAAAAACACAGTTAAAAAATACTCAAAAGTAAGGAAAAGGAAAAAAGACGAGAAGGGAGAGAGAAGAAAAAAAAAATGCTCAGACATGTCCTAGAACGGCAATACGTATGTCATCTCTCAATCCGTTATATCAAATCCCCAGAAGCTACAAAGAATTCCCAACCCTCCCATATACCTTGAAACAAGCTTAGTGAGTTAGCAGCCCTGTGGTACATCCCCTCATACTGATAAACATTCTCCAGTGATAACATGACTTCTCTCATAGAGGGACTGACTGGAGAAAGCCAATTGCGTGCTATAGTAGATTTAGCTACGCTAAGTATAATCCATATGATGCCCCTATGTCGTTGTTGTATATTAATCGGAAGCATGTGCAATAAGTATTGTTTAGGGCACGGGGGCATAGACAAGCCGGTACAGTGCGAGATCAGTCTACCAACTTTTCCCCAGAAGGTGGTAAGGAGCGGACAGTGCCAAAATATATGAAGAAGAGATCCGACACTGGTGCCACAGCGCCAACACATACCGGAATGTCCGGGTATATAAGCCAAACGATTCGGGGTCAGATATCATCTATATAAAAGTTTGAGGTGCGATTCCCGTAAGTTAGTGCTCGTAGTGTATTTATATACCGTTTCAGTGGCATAGAACCAGTCCTCCCTAGAAGAATCGAACGACAAATCTTTGTCCCACCTGATCATATAAGGCAGTTTCTTATTAGGGTTCACATTCAACAAACTGTCATAACATAAAGACAAAGGTTTTTTCATAATTTTTTTACCCAAGCACAGTCTGTGGAAGGCCGTAATATCCGTCGCTGCAAAGGAGGAAATAACTCGTTGAGTCAGTGCATGTTTTACCCTAAGGTACGTGAAACAGTCGCTAGCGGGAAGGGCAAACTCACGCATTAGGTCCGGGAAGGATTTGATTGAGGAGGCCGTAAAAAGCTGATTAATATGTGCAAGACCTAATTGGAACCAGCGGTCAAGGTTCAGGTCCTGGATAGTACGACAGAGAAAGCGCAACGGAGCTAAGCTGAGCAGTGGGAAGGGTCGTAATAGTTGTCTACCCCATAGGCGCCAAGACATAAGGGAAAGGGAAGTTGATGGTAAGATACCTTCTAATGTGCGGTGTGGGAGCGTCGCAAACCACATCAGATCGTGAACACGAAAGGGGGAGATATAAGCATTCTCCATCCGTAGCCATAAGGGGGATTCACGCTGGGACATAGAGGACAGCAACTGAGCCAATAAAGCCGCCCTATAATACGCTGTAATATTTATAAAGCCCAGGCCGCCCCTGCGTCTAGTCGCGGTAATTGTGAAGGCTGAAATGCGCGGAGGCCTCCCCTTCCATATGTGTGCTTGTAGCATTTTTTGCATGCGAAGCAACATATGGCCCGGGATGAAAACTGGAATATTCCTAAAAAAATAAAGAATCTGGGGTAGAATACACATTTTCAAAGCCGCCATGTGTCCAGGTGGTCAGTTGGGAGGAGATCGATGTCATTAGGGGGTTATAATTGAGCTTAAGTATAGAGCCCCTGGATTTGGTGAGAGAGATGCCTAAATATTTCAAAGAGGTCGTTCTCCAGTCAAATGGGTACAGGCCACGTAAGGTGGACAGCGAAAAATCATCAACATATAAGGGTAATGCCTGCGTCTTGTTCACATTGTTTTTATAGTAGGAGACTAGGCCATAGGAGGTAATCTGGCGCATTAGAGAAGGCAGAGAGGTCTCAGGGGAGGTAAGAAAGATCAAAATATCATCAGCAAACATAGCTAACTTATGGACTCCATCTGGGGTGGAGATGCCAGAGATGGAAGGGTCTCGCCTAATCCGCGAGGCCAAAGGCTCCAATGCCAAAACAAAGATTAGTGGGGAGAGGGGGCAGCCCTGCCTGGTACCATTGGTAATGGAGAATGACGAGGAAAGAAACCCTGATGCCAGGACTTTTGCTGTCGGGAGGGAATAATAGTTTTTAAAGACAGTTCTTAATATCCAGGTCCACATTTAGACCACCCATTCTCCACGTGCCCAATTTATATATCCACTCCATTTCTTTTCTAGCTAAAAATCTGGAATGGTCACCACCTCTCTGATCGTTCTTAAACTTAAATGGTTGGGTATTGATTTAATTATCTACTGTAAATTTTGGGCAGTTATTACAATGTACCGGCACACTATGGTTCAATACCTTTCTTCTAATATTTCCTAGATGTTCCAATATTCGTACTTTAATTTCTCTTTTAGTTTTACCCACATATTGTGCCCCACATGGGCACTCTAGTAGATAAATGATTTAATGGAAATTTTTTTCTTTAATAAATTACTCTTGAAGCTAATGGTTTTTTTATCTTGATACTGGCATGCTTTACACCTACCACATTTATGAAAGCCTATTGGTTTATCTATTTGGAGAAATCCCTTATTAATCGCTTTCTTTTTAGGAAGAAAGCTTGGAGCTAGATGACTCTTTAAATTATATGCTTTTCTAAAGATAACCATAGGTGACCTTGGAATATCCTGAGCTAAAATAGGGTCTGCTTTCAGAATATGACAATGTCTATTTAGAATTTGTTTAATTCTCTATAACATTATCGCCGAAATTTATCGGATGTGATGTGGAACGTACCCTCATGAATTATCCGAATCATATAAGTTACACTAAGGACTGCCGGAACTTGTGGACATTAGATCGGATCCACCGAGACAGAATAGTTTCGCTTTCGAGATGTATCGAAGGAATAAGTTGCGGCGACACATTACTTCCAGAAAAAAGAGGCGATACGTCACTTCCGGTGCGTTCCAAAGGTGGAACGCACGCCAACGGGAGGGACCGGAAGTCGTTTAATTGCCGCTCTGAGTGGAGAGTATAAAAGGAGATTTTTTAAAAATCAGTAATATACTGTTTGTATTTAATGTTTTATCCCTGAGGAAGTACGTTTATCGCACGAAACGCGTTGGATCCTTGTTTTATGTTTTATATTTTGTACACCCTGAATAAATTTTCTGTTCCGACTCTGGATGGTGATTGGTGGTTCCTGCGGCGGCAAGGATTTCCAGACCGAATATTCTATGAGCGACAGATGTGGTGTGAAATCTCCGTTGAGACGATAAGTTTTAAAGATCTTTCATCTTGTGAGTGCTATCCTAGCAGGGGCAGCTCTTGCACAATTTCTTTTTTATATCTGTATGCGCTATGAGTCGTTGTTTTTTACCTCTACAGATTCCCGTTTTTCCATATCTATTTCATTTACATTGTCAAGACGCCTAAGGGAGAGATGTCTGGGATATCTAGAGGTTGTATCTCTTTTTAATATTGTCCGTTGTCACACTCCAATTGCTTGTACAGTTATTTAAGTTTAACTCTGACTCTAAACAGTGTGTGCTGTACACCGGACGATTAACCTCCCTGGCGGTATTCCCGAGTGTGACTTGGGGTTAACTTTCACTACCGCGAACGGTAACCCTGAGCCACACTCTGGCTGGATGCATACTCACCTGCTCCTGGCTCCCCCGCCGTGAGCTGCTTCCTGGTAAGGCTCCATGCGAGTCACACGATGCAGGGGGGGGGGGGGGGCGGGACCAGCAGCAAACTTAGAAAAAGAATTATAAAACACTGTAAACCAAAGTGCAATGTTAATGAATGGCCACTAGGTGGCACTACAGGATAAACAGACCATATATCTTCTCACCCTTGTTTTCAGACAGATTTCTGTGTTTTTTGTTGTATTTTATGGAATATCATTTATTTGCATTATTTTGGATAATTATTTTTGGGATAACAAATTATGTTGTGTTTCAAACTTTATAAATAAATATCAGACTCAGTCTATTTACTAAAGGATTTTACCAGTAAGGACTCTTGATTGCACGGATTTCAGTGCGTGATTTCTAATTATTACAGGCTAACCATGTACAAAAACACGTTTCCTTTAAAAAAAAAATAAAAAATTGAGACGTTTTTAGACACGAAGTTTTGAAAAAATTAGACCGCCAGGGAGGTTAAAATAGGAGGTCAACTATTTCCATTATCGATTAGTTGTTTCAGCACTAATTCTAATAAATAGGAACTATAACCAAATAGCCTGAGAACAGGTACAGGTTGACTAACCCTTATCCTGAATGCTCGGCCCCCCGAGCATTCTGAATTTCCGATTTTTGAAGCTTTCAGAATCTGTGAGAATCAGTCAGAGGATGGAGATCGCAGCAGGAGAGCTGTGATCTCCTTCCTGCTGCAGCCACCAGCACGTACACAAAAAGAGCATTGTACAGGGTTTCTCGATCAGGAATTACTAAGATCCATAAGGCTCTAAAAAAAAAAAAATAATCTAATTTTCGGAGTCTGCCAGATTTTAGAATTCTGGCCAAGGCTGCTCAATCCAAGTTTTATCCACTGCCCGTGGGGTGAAAAATAACACACACACACATTTTGCTCAGCACATAGCTAACGTAAGTAGTGACTGGCTGTATCCTGGCAGTGGGTTACAGATGATAGTCTGCTGACCAGAGATCATTTTAAATGTGTTGTACCATAATTTATGAGTACAATGCGCGCCTGGCTATTAGTCAAAATGACAAGCCCAATCTGGCATGTGAAAAGAGTTATGAACTATCTAGGGAAGTGTATGTGAAATCGGAAATAGAGAGCAGCGCTCGTACAAAACCCCACTTCCGTGGGAGGAAAAGGAAACACCACAATAAGGGGAAGTGCACCCCAAGAATATTGCGGAAAAAATACTGCACAAAAATAATGACCTACGTGAACTTCAGTCCAATGGATGTAGGTGGAGGTCAATGTACATGTAAAGAAAAACACACATATATAGTGCAGTATGCCCGTACAAAAATATCAAATGGATATTGGGAAATGAACTCACATATGGTGGAGCCTGTACAATATAGGCTCAATAGGATCGCAGTGGGTCTCTTCAGGGATGACCCCGTCCCGTCTTCACAAAGTGCCAATGGTTACTCGCATGCCCCATACATGAAATAAAACAAATGCACACCATAGTACAGCATTGTAAGCCACACAATATAAAGGCCAAGTGGTTACAGCACTTACGTGGTAAAGAGCCTGTGTAAATTCACTGGCTCTGTATATGCGCCTGGGTGTAAATGGGGATACACCAATCCCCTTTCCACAGGATAAAAAATGGAAATCAGGCAGACCACCAGATAAAAAGCGATTTAATACTGAAATAAAATAAAAAGATATATCCAAAACGCGTTTCGCTGCCAACGCAGCTTCATCAGTTGATATCCAAAAAGAAAATATACATAATCGATCCGACAGACATACATTTATAATCACGATCAGTGTGAACAGATTGGCAGGTGTGTTCAAAAACCGCGCCACTTCCGATCCTCTCTGCGTTCCAGCCTGGTTTCCGGCACTTCCGGAATCCCCTCTCCGGAAAGGGAATGACGTATTTTACTATGCGAAGGCGGGCGCATGCGCCGCAAGGTCCAGCCTTCAGCCTTCCTATCACACTTTGCTCGCATCCCATTCGATTCCACAGACGCCGCCTCCGAAGAGAAAGGGAAGGTCCTCTATCCCGACAGCAAGTCCACCAGACTGCATATATATGCGCCACAAGTCCTCATTTAAGGGGTACATTCCATTAGAGTATACAAGCCTCCATAAAGCATGGGTTCCATATGCAGAAAAAGGGAAAAAGAGAACACATATGTGGAAAGAGGGCATGTAGACATATAAGCCATATGAATCATGGATCGGATGACACAAAAAAACAAAAAAACAGAAAAAACATATCAGTATAAAAATACATATATTCAAAAACAGTATATATGTACAATCCCGAATACACCACATCCTGCGACACAGATGAGGGTAACATAACCCCATCATAATCTAAATAGATCGTAAATGGGTGTAGGGGGGATTAGTAAAAAATGAAATGAAAAATAAAAAAGAAGTATAAAAAAGAAAGGAATATAAAAATATAAAAATGCAGATAATGATAATAACATACACAGGGTATGAATCTGCATATGAAGATACATAATGGTCAAAAGTTCTACATAATGGGAGAAAACGTAGAGACCCTAAATAATTCAGCAAAAACAGCAAAAATTATGAAAAATGATACAAAATATCTTATAAAATTCCTTATAAAAAATGACGAACTTCAAAGTCACTGTTGAGGCCAGCAGGGATCAGAGTACCACATTCAAAGATAAACCTCATTTCTTCCTTAGCCAAAAGGAGGTCCAAGTCACCACCCCTCCAACTTTTCTTAACCTTCTTAAGGATGCAGAATTCTAATCCTGCTGGATCTTGTGCATGTACTTCTTTAAAATGCAAGGATAAACTATGTAGCTCATAACCCTTTCTTATGTTACGAAGGTGTTCTCCCAATCTAACAGATAGGGGTCTCGATGTCCTTCCAATATAATTAAGTCCGCACGGACATGTGAGGCAATATATGACATATTTAGAGGCACAATTAAGTATACCCTTAATGTGTATACTCTTACCACCTATAGTGACATCATGGGTTCTTTTAACCTTACAGTGGTTCTTACAACCCAAACATTTCCCACACTTGTAGAAACCATCCTGAACCCCTAATATGCGGACTCCCTTGTCCCTCCTACCTACAAACGCACTATTAACAACAATGTCCTTAAGGTTTTTGGCTCCCCTACAAATAAAACGGGGCTTATCAGGGATAATATCCCGCAAAATGGGGTCCTGCCTCAAGATTTCCCAATACTGACGGACAATGCCCCTGACTCCCCTATTACCTACACTATAATCAAAAATAAAAGGAACAGCAGAGGAGTCCTGTGGCACGGAATCTTTTTGGGCTCGATATTCAATAAGAGTACTTCTATCAAGGATCTTCACCTCTTCCACAATATGATTAACAGTACCCCTATCATAACCTTTTTCGACAAAAGCACTGGTCAGTCTATCTGCCTGCTGTTGATATTCTTTCAGATCTGTACAGTTACGCTTCATCCTAAGCATTTGTCCACGTGGGACTCCGTCAAGCCAGCATGATAGATGTCCACTCTTGAGATCAATGAAGCTATTTACATCGGTGGATTTAAAGTGGGGTACGGGTAATGTAACACCCCCTCTCTCACATATATCTCCAAATCTAGAAAGTTAACAAGGGTAAGTACTCCAATTGAACGACAACTTAATCCCCAGTCGTTAGCATTAAGGTGGTCCATGAACAGCTTAAGACTGTCCTCCGTACCCCTCCATACAAAGAGGACATCATCAGTGTACCTCCTATAGAGGACGAGGTCAGGCGCCCAGCCATGGGAAACATATACCCACCGGGATTCCCAGTGGGCCATAAAAAGGTTCGCATAGCTGGGCGCGAACCTCGCCCCCATAGCCGTACCTCTCTTCTGTAGGAAAAATCGGCTATCAAAGGAAAAATAATTATTTTCCAGGACCTTCAGAATGCCCTCCACTGTATAGTCAATTTGTTTTTGGGAAAAACTCCCTGATCCCTCGAGGGAAATGGGCAACCGCCTCACATCCCCTATTATGAGGGATTATGGTGTACAGGGACTCTACATCTCCCTGTTACAAGCCAATATCCAGATTGCCATTCCAGCCGTTCCAATTCTTGTAGAACGCCAATGCTGTCCCTAAGATGGGAGGGGCCCGTAGCTACAATGGGCTGCAACAACCGATCAAGGTATTCAGATATTCTACTAGAAACCCCATCAATACCTGCTATTTTTTTCTAGGATCCCCAACTGTAAAACAAAAAAGACAAGATCTCAATTGGGGGCGGTGGGCCCAGTGGAAGAGAAAAGGGAAAAGGAAGAATGTCCGTAGACGGGAGGAAGAGCGGGAAAGTTGGTACAGAGACAAAAAGGGAACGAAAAGTAACTATGGAAGGGATTTTTAATTTAAGTACTAAGGTCCTCACTAAGCATCATATTACCTTGTTACAGAAGGGTTTGAAGTATGCACCAACTAAAAAACTCAATAGATTTGATACATACGTGGATCTTCAACGATTTAAGCGTAAGTTAGCATTGAAAAAATATTTTTCATAAAACCAGCAGTAAGAAAAGAGGATGGCAATATGGTATGTGCACAATACTTTGAAAAATAAGTCTACTTTTTACCCTAAACATATGTTGTCCAAAGAGATAGCTACTTTTGAGATCATGGTTTTGAATGATCTGGGTAAGTTGGAGAGGAAGTGTAAAATATGGGTAGTAATCTAACAAGATGTGGAAAAGAGCGTTGAAGGATCTACGGGAAGATGATCAAATTATTGTGAAGCCAGCGGATAAAGGGGGGGGGGTTGTTATTCTTTCTAAGCAACAAGTATGTGACAGAAGCTGATAGGATCTTAAGTGACCAGGATACTTATGAAAATGTTGAGGGTGACCCCACTGAAAAAATAGCTAATATATTCGAGAGATTCCTAATAAAGGGGAGGGATGAGGGTATCCTCAACGAACGGGAATTCAACTATCTTAAGGTTTCCCATCCACGTATTCCAGTGTTCTACTGGCTCCCTAAGCTTCATAAGAGTGTTACCTGCCTCCGGGTAGAACCTATATATAGCAGGTATTGATGGGGTTTCTAGTAGAATATCTGAATACCTTGATCGGTTGTTGCAGCCCATTGTAGCTACAGGCCCCTCCCATCTTAGGGACAGCATTGGCGTTCTACAAGAATTTGAACGGCTGGAATGGCAATCTGGATATTGGCTTGTTAATAGGAGATGTAGAGTCCCTGTACACCATAATCCCTCATAATAGGGGATGTGAGGCGGTTGCCCATTTCCTCGAGGGATCAGGGAGTTTTTCCAAAAACAAATTGACTATACAGTGGAGGGCATTCTGAAGGTCCTGGAAAATAATTATTTTTCCTTTGATAGCCGATTTTTCCTACAGAAGAGAGGTACGGCTATGGGGGCGAGGTTCGCGCCCAGCTATGCGAACCTTTTTATGGCCCACTGGGAATCCCGGTGGGTCTATGGTTCCCATGGCTGGGCGCCTGACCTCGTCCTCTATAGGAGGTACATTGATGATGTCCTCTTTGTATGGGGGGTACGGAGGACAGTCTTAAGCTGTTCATGGACCACCTTAATGCTAACGACTGGGGGATTAAGTTGTCGTTCAATTGGAGTACTACCCTTGTTAACTTTCTAGATTTGGAGATATATGTGAGAGAGGGGGTGTTACATACCCGTACCCACTTTAAATCCACCGATGTAAATAGCTTCATTGATCTCAAGAGTGGACATCTATCATGCTGGCTGGACGGGAGTCCCACGTGGACAAATGCTTAGGATGAAGCGTAACTGTACAGATCTGAAAGAATATCAACAGCAGGCAGATAGACTGACCAGTGCTTTTGTCGAAAAAGGTTATGATAGGGGTACTGTTAATCATATTGTGGAAGAGGTGAAGATCCTTGATAGAAGTACTCTTATTGAATATCGAGCCCAAAAAGATTCCGTGCCACAGGACTCCTCTGCTGTTCCTTTTATTTTTGATTATAGTGTAGGTAATAGGGGAGTCAGGGGCATTGTCCGTCAGTATTGGGAAATCTTGAGGCAGGACCCCATTTTGCGGGATATTATCCCTGATAAGCCCCGTTTTATTTGTAGGGGAGCCAAAAACCTTAAGGACATTGTTGTTAATAGTGCGTTTGTAGGTAGGAGGGACAAGGGAGTCCGCATATATTAAGGGTTCAGGATGGTTTCTACAAGTGTGGGAAATGTTTGGGTTGTAAGAACCACTGTAAGGTTAAAAGAACCCATGATGTCACTATAGGTGGTAAGAGTATACACATTAAGGGTATACTTAATTGTGCCTCTAAATATGTCATATATTGCCTCACATGTCCGTGCGGACTTAATTATATTGGGAAGGACATCGAGACCCCTATCTGTTAGATTGGGAGAACACCTTCGTAACATAAGAAAGGGTTATGAGCTACATAGTTTATCCTTGCATTTTAAAGAAGTACATGCACAAGATCCAGCAGGATTAGAATTCTGCATCCTTAAGAAGGTTAAGAAAAGGAGGGGTGGTGACTTGGACCTCCTTTTGGCTAAGGAAGAAATGAGGTTTATCTTTGAATGTGGTACTCTGATCCCTGCTGGCCTCAACAGTGACTTTGAAGTTCGTCATTTTTTATAAGGAATTTTATAAGATATTTTGTATCATTTTTCATAATTTTTGCTGAATTATTTAGGGTCTCTACGTTTTCTCCCATTATGGAGAACTTTTGACCATTATGTATCTTCATATGCAGATTCATACCCTGTGTATGTTATTATCATTATCTGCATTTTTATATTTTTATATTCCTTTCTTTTTTATACTTCTTTTTTATTTTTCATTTCATTTTTTACTAATCCCCCCTACACCCATTTACGATCTATTTAGATTATGATGGGGTTATGTTACCCTCATCTGTGTCGCAGGATGTGGTGTATTCGGGATTGTACATATATACTGTTTTTGAATATATGTATTTTTATACTGATATGTTTTTTTTGTGTCATCCGATCCATGATTCATATGGCTTATATGTCTCCATGCCCTCTTTCCACATGTGTTCCCTTTTTCTGCATATGGAACCCATGCTTTATGGAGGCTTGTATACTCTAATGGAATGTACCCCTTAAATGAGGACTTGTGGCGCATATATATGCAGTCTGGTGGACTTGCTGTCGGGATAGAGGACCTTCCCTTTCTCTTCGGAGGCGGCGTCTGTGGAATCGAATGGGATGCGAGCAAAGTGTGATAGGAAGGCTGAAGGCTGGACCTTGCGGCGCATGCGCCCGCCTTCGCATAGTAAAATACGTCATTCCCTTTCCGGAGAGGGGATTCCGGAAGTGCCGGAAACCAGGCTGGAACGCAGAGAGGATCGGAAGTGGCGCAGTTTTTGAACACACCTGCCAATCTGTTCCACTGATCGTGATTATAAATGTATGTCTGTCGGATCGATTATGTATATTTTCTTTTTGGATATCAACTGATGAAGCTGCGTTGGCAGCGAAACGCGTTTTGGATATATCTTTTTATTTTATTTCAGTATTAAATCGCTTTTTTATCTGGTGGTCTGCCTGATTTCCATTTTTTATCCTGTGGAAAGGGGATTGGTGTATCCCCATTTACACCCAGGCGCATATACAGAGCCAGTGAATTTACACAGGCTCTTTACCACGTAAGTGCTGTAACCACTTGGCCTTTATATTGTGTGGCTTACAATGCTGTACTATGGTGTGCATTTGTTTTATTTCATGTATGGGGCATGCGAGTAACCATTGGCACTTTATGAAGACGGGACGGGGTCATCCCTGAAGAGACCCACTGCGATCCTATTGAGCCTATATTGTACAGGCTCCACCATATGTGAGTTCATTTCCCACATATCCATTTGATATTTTTGTACGGGCATACTGCACTATATATGTGTGTTTTTCTTTACATGTACATTGACCTCCACCTACATCCATTGGACTGAAGTTCACGTAGGTCATTATTTTTGTGCAGTATTTTTTCCGCAATATTCTTGGGGTGCACTTCCCCTTATTGTGGTGTTTCCTTTTCCTTCCACGGAAGTGGGGTTTTGTACGAGCGCTGCTCTCTATTCCCGATTTCACATATATTTCCTTTGGGTCTTTTGGGATAGACCCTGAGTGCTTAGCTGCTGTACTGCTCCAAATTCTGTGGTTTTCTTCCCCTCCACCTACTGCCGCTCCAGCGCCCCCTTCCTTTTTGTAATTGTAGTATATCTAGGGAAGTGGCCAGCAACTTTGGCCCTCTAGATGTATTGAAGCTACATCTCCCATGATGCATTGGTACTCATTAGATTGGCTGTGTCCCATATGGATATTCAAAATATCTGGAGGGCCAAGGTTGCTGATCTCTGCTCTAGAGTGTCTAGACTGTCCACGTTAGCCACCACAGTTGAAGATCAGTGAACAACAAACCCCACATACAATGAATTACAAAAAATGACCAAGCAGGCAGTTTTATTTTGGAAAAGAAAAAAAAAAAAAAGTACTGTTTATTAATATAAAGTGCTTGGTCTTACAAATGGACATGTTCTAGATTAACAAAACATAGTCAGCTGTTTTACAAAGAATCTCATGTGTCACCCTACTAAATTATGTGAATGCACATAACGTCTTAATAGTGTACAGATGGAGATACATAACGAGGCATGAACACCTAATAAGATACCACACTCGAGTATAATTCTACAATATTACATGGATACCCATGAAACTTTAAGCACTTCAAAATGAAGTTTGTTATAAAAAAGTGGTGCTGTAACAATGGTTACAAATTTATTTACAAGTCTATCAGTTTCTGCCATTAAAATGGCAGTTTTGGCAACTTGTAGCTCAATGTGTGCAATACAAATGTCAAAAGGTGTCAGATTTGTGAGCTGGTAATCAGATGGTTAAAGAAACAGTCTTTGGAAGGCTGCCACAATCAAATGGACACCAGTGGAGACAGGGACACGCGGTCATTTCAGTTTAACAGACAGTCTAACTAGACCAGTGTTTCCCAAACCTGTCCTCAGGACCCTCTAACAGGCTGGATTTTAGAGATCACCTTGGGGAAATGCAGACTGAATCCTGCAATCACTGAGCTGCAAATTATATCACCTGTGCTGTTCTTCAGATATCTGCAAACCTGCCCTGTCAGCAGGTTCTGAGGACAGATTTGGGAAACACTGGACTAGAATGTCCTTTTAAATAGCAGATGTAATCCTGGAAAGAAGATTCCATGATGTTTTCTGATGCTGCCAGGTCCATCGCTGGAAGCACATGCCTAGAGTTAACAACTTGCTTCACCAAGTGCATTATGCTTGCATAGGTCTATTCAGGGTTTGAGGAGCAAGGCACGAGGAGCAACTCAAGGCACGAGTGTTTTATGTGAAACATCCTGAAAACATACGTCTTCTATTTAATGGGATTGGATCACCAGTTTAAGTGGTTTTATAAAGTTCTGCCAATAAGTACTGTTTTGAGTGCACGTCACAGCTCAGTCTATGACAGAGTTACATCTGACTATTTCCAACACTGGCTGCTCCTCCTTCTGCACCTTCCGTGGACTGTGAAGAGGGGGGGCGTGAATTTCTAGAGCGAGACTGGCCATTGTTCCCGCTGGGCGTGCCGAGCCGGTGGCTCATCTGAGAAGTGGCGTCATCCGATTCCCAGCGTTCCAGCTCCTCCCTCACCAGCCGCTCCATTTGTTCTCTGTGGATCTCACTGTCACGGCCCAATCTTTCATCCTGAATTTTAAAGGAGAACAGCAAATCAGTGCTTACCTGTCAAACATTCATTATGCATCTTTATCCAAAACATGAAATAACATTTTCACTCTTAAAATCATTTAATTCTGGTGCAAAATAGCGATAATAGATTTATGTTCAGCTAGCAAATAAAGAAATAGAAGTATATAAAACAGTATGGTTCCTATTCCAGCTCAACAAGTACTAAGGAGCCTTGCATGGGGAAAATGCATTTATATTAGCTGTTCAACTAATCCTAGAGGTAGAAGCTATCAATTACAGATGTGGTACAGCCAGCCAGTGCTGGTAGTGTGTCTGAGTCCATAACACCACGGAGGAATGATCTTGACGAGCCAGCGGAGAGGCACTGGGCAGTAATTGAGGAAGTTGCAAATCATGACGTCCCTTGCACTATGGGAATTAGCCTTTAATTTTTTTCATGCAGTTTCTTTAATGTTAAGTGATTTTGCATATGCAGAGAGGTGACTGTTCTTTTTAAACCCAATCAAGGTGAGAAAATCAGGAGACATTGTAATTTCTCGTTATTCTCTAGCTGCCCACATATTAAGCTTTCTTCAAAGTATTGGACGGGTTACCTTACACTTAGTTGATGCAACAGCCAATTAGCAAAGGACGTTTGCGTCTCAGCTTGAATAGGACATGAGCCGTTAATAATCACAATGGTTCACTTAGATTATGGCGCAGGACCCTCAACCAGGCCAGATTTTGCAGATCACCTTGGGGAAAAGCAGACTGAATCCTGCAATCACTGAGAACCAAAATCACATGTGCTGAGTTTCAGATATCCTGCAAACCTGGCGAGGCAGAGGGTTCTGAGGACAGGTTTGGGAAACACTGCTCTAGACAATCTGTATCAAATCCAATACTTATTCCAGAAGTATCTCCTTACAGTGCCCTGTGTCAATTGTGGTGCCCCAAGGTTCAGTTCTGGACCTTCTTTTTTCGATCTACACTGCCTCTCTAGGCAAACTGATCAGTTCCTTTGGATTCCAGTACCACCTACAGTCATGGTCGAAATTATTGGCACCCCAGACATTTTTCCAGAAAATCAAGTACTTCTCACAGAAAAATATTGCAGTAACACATGTTTTGCTATACACATGTTCGGGGCTCAAAATTTCAAGTCCCAAGCTACTAGCCAAGCCTTAAAAGTTACACGCCACTAGTTGCCCCACCTAACCCCAATCCTGCCCTGCCTGCCTCTGCATTCCCACTCGCCCTCGTGTAATTTCCACTTGCCAAATGCGAGCGGAAATTTTGAGGCCTGTATGTTTATTCCCTTTGTGTGTATTGGAACAAAACAAAAAAAAGGGAGGAAAAAAAGCAAATTGGACCCTATCAGACTCTTCCCTAATCTTCAGGCCTTCAAGAAATCCCTCAAAATCTAACTCTTCAGATTAGCATACCACATCACTGATGCAACTCAGCACTCTGAGACCACTTCCATGACCCCACCATTCCTGAACCACTGGCGCTAGTGATCCTGACAACCTATAAACACTCTCGTCTTCCTCCACCCCAATCCCTCTAGATTGTAAAGTCCTATAAACCGAGCCTCTTCACCTCTTATCTCCCATCCTAGGTTTGTTTGGGTCTTGTTCCTTTTGGTTATTGTAAAATCACTGCGGAAACTGTTGGCGCCAAATAAATGATAATAATTTAACAAAAACCCAGTCCTGGATTAAGGGAAAGCACAGGTACTATCCTATTTAAATACATTTTTCTTTTAGGCTGGGGTCAGACGAGCGCAGTGTTAACGTCCGTGTTGCCCGCACATAAGTACGTCCGTGATAGCATACAATTGTGTTAAATGGAGCCCCACACACGAAGTACGTCCGCACAGAAGTGCGGGGGCTGACGGACGCTGCAAACGGACGCAGATTAGGCAAGAATGTAATACTGCTACAACGGACGTGCGGAGTGTGCCATGACCGCAACGTCCACATAGCTTTCTGTGTGAGTGATGGAACGTGGTCAGACAGACTGCATTTATACGTCCAGCATTTTTGACGGACAGAATGTTTTTTCATTGTAATTTATTTTCCCTGCTACATCAGTCAAAAAATACGTCAGTGAGAAAAACGGACTGTGTGTGGCCACTACCTTGTTGTCAGTCAGAAAGTACGTCCGTACTGCACGGACGCAGAGTCCGTACAAAATGTGCTCATCTGACCCTAGCCTTAGGCTTCTTGTCTAGGTATTAGAAAAGAAACCCATGGAAAGAAGTCACCGACTGACATTGTATATTATGGATGCAAGAGACTGAGCAAATTGTGATGCTTTAATGGAAGAGCAGAAAGGAGAAAGTTAGTTTTGAAATAAACTGAAGATAGCATCAACACCTGTGTATAAAGGAGAAATGAGAAGCTCGATTTGTGGGATGTGCAGGTACAATGCTAGTAATAGTCCTTGCCAAAATTGAGCGAGTCGGTGCAGGATCCCACAGGCGAGGTTGACATGATGTATCAGAGAACTAAATATCCATTCCTCCAGAAATTAAAGTCTCACCAACCTAATTTGTTACACCAGTGCTGCTAATCTGTCCGCAATAATTAAATCAGAACACAGTGGGCCACAGGAAAAAAAGATCTGCTTCTGCTCTAGACTTTTCGGATTAGGAATTCTTGGAAATTTCTAACATGAAAGGATTTAGAAGAAGAAGATATTTAACATGTACCTCAGTCACTCCATCCAGCAGCCTTCCCAGCACATCTCTGCGCTTCACTTTAGCCCTTTCCATGGCTTCTAGTTTGACAATAACTGCATCTATTTTTGAAACAATGCTCCCAATTGAATGCTCCATGCGATCCACTCTTCTCACCAGGCTGCAGGAAAATTATTTGTAAAACACAAATAAAAGAACAATTTCATATATTAAATTACTAAAGGGCCACTACCAACAAAAAATTATATCTTTTTATTGTGTCTATTTTGTGTTGCTGATATTTTACATGTGTTTTGTTTTTCTCTTGTATGTTTAGTTAAGAAAATATTTCACTCTATATTTGTCAATGGGTGCATCCAAAAAAAAACAAACCCCAAAAAACCAGCAGCATGTGTTTTACAAAGTGGTTTTGTGATGCAAAGGTAATCTGGTTTCAGTTTATGTGAGGGGGGGGGGGGGGTAGTGTCCCTTTAAATACCATGGGGAATCAACAAAGAGACACACAAAAGACATATATATATATTTTTTCATTGCATTTAATCCAATTTAAGCCATTTTCTAAGTGTTATCACAGGTTTCTCGTGTTTACAAGAGTTGTACATATACAATACCCCTTCTATGATAGCTATTACCTATCAGAGTTTATGTGCATGAGGGAGGAACTACTCACAATAAAAAGGCACAGGAAGAAAAACTATATTATTCTCATTATCGAATGACATAAAATGAAGATTTTAATAAAATATTTCTCTTAAAATTCAGATGTGGAAAACAAAATTTAAACATTATAGGATTTGCTTTGTTTTGTTCAAGGTGTTGGTTGCTTTAGCTGTTCAGTGGATTGGTTTACAAATGTACAATCAACACTTTAAGTGTTTAGTGCAGGATCTAAATGCATTTGGCTCCTAAATATGTATAGCTGGCACCTAAAGTTTGACATAAATTTGTCAAGCCCTGATCTAGTAACTGCCAATCGAATATACTGCACATTTAACCGTGTGAAAAAAATAACAGAAAGCCCCAAATGAGAATACTGCATGGCTGAGCTTAAAACACATTACGTGAGTGTTTAAAATCTGTTGCAATCAGTTATATAGAACAGGATCAAAAACATCAAATGGGAAGAAAAGAACTGGGAATAGGGGGGGGGGGACTTCAATATGCAATCAAGGCAAATGCACAAGTTCATTGAAGGGAATATTGAGAATTCTGTGTTTTTTTCCTTTATATACGTTTACCAGGGGAATAATCTATACATCCCAACAGCGCTCCGGTGACCCTATGATATATTATCTCCAATGAGAACAGTCAAACAAAAAAAAGAGGCCCAGAACACAATACAGCCACGTGCATTTATAATACAGGAACAAAACTGTTAATCATTATACCTGCTGGCTGTGAAACTACGGTCAAGGACTATATAGAGAAATTGCTAAAGGAACATTTATAAATTGCAGCACATTTCCCTGTTGATCATTTGCACTAAGATTTCCATAACTGCGAAACTCTCTCTCACTACAGGATTTGCTCAGAATTGCGTCCTGAGCTGTAAAAAGTAAAAAAAAAAAAAAAAGGGGGGGGGGGGGAGAATGCAATACACACAGGGTTATTCAAAGAGAATCAAAAAGTCACTGCACGTTCGGTTACTTTTCGTGCTCTTCAATTCGGTGCGATTTGGCGATCCCATTTTCGGTGATCCTGCGGTGTATTCTGTAAGCACCACAGGGCCGCCGTAATGCAGGGAAAAGTCACCGCAAACCCGACGAACACTCACCGCAAAACAAAGGCGAACGCACACTGAACCCGCAAAAACATCTGGATTAACCCGCTGGGCCGGAGAAACCCGAGCCGATCACAGCGCAGAGCAGCCGCCGGAAAAAGCCGACACCGCAGACGAAGGAGGTGAAGAAAAAAAAACAAAACGCTTGAATGCTTCAAAAGTGAAACGCGGTTTGCAAAGAAACTACTGAACGAAAATGTCTGGAATTTACATATGAGGTCCAATGAATGATAATAAAAAGGGCTGTTACAGAAAAAAGAAAAAACGTTAAAAAATATTTTTTTTTTTACAAAAAAATCCCGAAAAATGCTTAAAAGATCCAATATAAATAAAAGACTTTTTGCTGCAGAATATTATAAATCAACGGTTTATTAGATATTGAATTAAAATGGGAATAGTTTTAACATTGAAGCCTATGGGATTCGCCTGAATAAACCTGTCGAATGAATCCACTGAACAGCAGGGCATTTCGGCAACTTTTCACTGCTGTTTTGTGTTCTCTCAATAGACAAAGCATTGCTTCTCTATGGGGATTTCATTGCCCTCGAAAAAGGCACCGTACTTGCAAGCAATTCGCAAAAATTTGGCGAATTGCCTGCTCTCTGAATAGCCGAATGGCCAGGAAAGGCAACTGAATGCTGATTTTCAGCGTTCGGTTAACTTTCGCCAGCAATTCGGAGCTCTTTGAATAACCCTGATGATGTATACAAAACTTAAAATACTGTATCATTCAGTAAGTCTCTCCCATGGTTCTCCAAAGTCATATGCAATGTGAGAAAAATATATAGCCTGCTGCTGACAAACAGGTCTTTTCAAAGAAAGGTGAAACTCCGGAGAATGACTGGAGAAGTGAAAATTCTAGCAGGGTTATTCAGAGAAAGATGAAAACCAGGAGAATTGGCAGGAGAAGAGAACAACCTAGACCAAATAGCCGATTTGGAAAGTGAGATAAATGGGAGCATTTTTCTGGTTTCGCTATTTTGACCTAGAATTTTCACTTCTCCTGAGGTTCACCTTTCTTTGAATAGACCTGTAGGTCAAAATAGCCAAACCAGAAAAATTCTCCCATTTATCTCTCTTTGCAAATCGGCTACTTGGTCTAGATTGTGCACTTCTCCTGTTTTTCACCCTTCTTTGAATAGACCTGTAAGTCTTCACTAAGATGGTCCGTAAAAGCCGTCATTCTTCTTGTGGACATGTAGACACCTTCGATACTTGTAGCGGTAATGAATAAGGGGGTTCATGGTTCATTGGCTTTGTATTTTGGGTTATGGAGTCATTATCCCCAATTTTTCGCCAAAGCCCACATCTATCGTTACACCTCAAACTAGTATACAAATCCACCAAAAACATTACATTCATTACCACAACCATTGTCACAGGTCTCTGTGTCCGTAAAACGAATGGGAGCAATTCCACAACAAGCATCCTATCATGGGGTTTGGTAGACCGTGAACTTTGATCTGCAGTATCCTTCTAATAGGTGTTTCTCATCTAAAATATTTTCATGTCCACAGGTCTGTGATGAGTTAGGATACCACAATCGTTTAGTATTCGTTGCCATTGAGTCATGTGACCATTGACAGTTTCTACACCACCTAGTATCAAACTTACACGTCTATTCACTAAAGGTGAAACTCAGAAGAATTGGCAGGAGAACAATCTAGTCCAAATAGCAAATTTGGAAAGTGAGATAAATGGGAGAATTTTTCTGGTTTGGCTATTTAGACCTAGAATTTTCACTTCTGAGTTTCACCTTTATTGAATAGACCTGTAAGTTATCAAATACACAGCACCAGCATTTACCAACACACTTTGCAATGGAAAAAAAATGGGAAATTAAATGGTGTAGAAGGTTGTGAGCAAATAAACTTACAAAGTGGATACACACAAGAACCACTGATCTCCCCTTCATTCTGCTCATTTCTGAATTGACGTGTGCAACGTGACCCCTGTTGCAGCGATTCCAAACTCTGTTGTTTCACTTACATACTTTATGATGTGGAAGAAAGATTACAATACTGTGACAATCTGCTATCAGAGAGTTATCCTACCCCACATCAACTGTCTGCAGGGAATCTGAAATGCAGTGGAAGATCACTTGTATCAGAGTTTTAATATATCAAATCCATGTAAGATGTCTTTTGCAAACTAGGCAGCCACTGAAAATGTCACCGTCTTCCAGATCCCTTTGGAACCACTGCATGCTTCAGTTATAACCGCTTGTGAAAGCAACACTTGGTCATTCGGGACGAAAAGAATGTGATACTTACACTTGAAATTCTTCATATGAAACACCACTTGAGCTGCTGCCTCTTCTGCGAGAGCTGTGCCCACTGTCCTCATCGTCATCTTCCTCAGAATCGTCCAAACTCCTAGGGAAGCTACGTCCACTCATAGGACGAGACAAAGAACCTCGGTCCAACTCCAGGTCCTCCTTGTGGAAAACAAACACAGAGCTACTGATTGCTGTTCATGGTAGGTGGATACACAGACACAATGTTTCTATGCCCATTGTATTGATAAAACAAGAAATAGGAGAAGCCAAACTCCACTGTGTAACGTCAAAGTCAGGTACGCTACAACACTGGAGCATTCGCAAGTATTCTCAGCAGTCGGGGGGGGGGTTATATAAATTGAGTATGATCTCCCAAAAAGCACACCAGTTTAACGCCGGTGTCAGATGAATGGCAGTATTGTGGAAAGAACATCCGTGAGAGTGGACGTTCCTTCCACTCGACACCTGTCTGGCCACCTCGCTGAACGCAGTTAGTGCGCTCCGCACTGCAAGGCTTGATTCTCCTATGGAGGATCGCACTTTGCAGCCCCGTCAACGCGCGTCCTAGTGCTTTGACTGGGAGGCTTGCTGCACAGACGCTGCCGGGTGCAAAATTTGTGTGTGCGCAACAGCGTGTGGCCGGCCCCGTCGCAGCATCACAACAAAGCGACAGATGCCGGAAGGCACGTCAGTACGGGCGCACATACAGGGTTATTCAAAGAGAATCTAAAAGTCACCGCATGTTCGGTGACTTTTCGTTCTCTTCAATTCGGCGATCCCAGTTCGGCAACTATTCAGCAAGCACCACAGGGCCGTCATAGTGCAGGGAAAAGCCGCCGCAAACCCGACGAACGCTCACCGAAATCCGCAAAAACATCTGGATTAACCCCGCCGAACACGCCGGAAAAACCTGAGCAGCCGCCGGAAATACCCGACACCGCAGACGAATGGAGTGAGAAAAAACCCCCAAAAAAACAGTACACTTGAATGTTTGAAAAGTGAAACGCTGTTTGCAAAGAAACTACAGAACGAAAATGTCTGAAATTTACATATAAGATCCAATGTATGATAATAAAAAGGGCTGTTACAGAAAAAAGACAAAACGTTTAAAAAAAAAATATGCAAACAAATCCCGAAAAATGCCTAAAAGATCCATAAAAAAAAAAAATCTAAAAATAAAAAAGAAAATTTTTACTGCAAAATAAAATAAATGGTTTATTAGATATTGGATTAAAACAGGATAATTTTTAACATTGAAAACGATGGGATTCTCCTGAATAAACCTGTCGAATGAAACCAGCGAACGGCAGGGCATTTCGGCAACTTTTCACTGCTGTTTTGTGTTCTCTGAATAGACGTAGCATTGCTTCTCTATGGGGATTTCACTGCCCATGAACAGGCACCGTATGTGGAGGCAATTCGCCAACATTTGGCGAACTGCCTGCTCTCTAGATAGCCGAATGGCCAGGAAAGGTAAGCGTACGCCAAATTTCACCGGTCGGTTACCTTTCGGCCACAATTCGGAGCTCTTTGAATAACCCTGATAGTGTCTAAAGCCTAAACTGCCAGCTGCGAAAGACCAGACGATTGTCAGCCTCAGACATAGATGGTGGAAATGTTCATCTGCTGATGAAGCCAAAAGGATCACATTTGAATAAACTACACTACAGATTCGATGATTTAAACAAGTGTAGCCAATGAAAAATGCAGTTATTGCTGCATAAATGTTAAATAGATTGCATGTGGTTTTCGTGGTCTAGAGCAGTGTTTCTCAAACCTGTCCTCGGGACCCCCAACCAGGCCAGATTTTGCAGAGCTTCTTGGGGAAATGCAGACTGAATCCTGCAATCACAGAGCAGCTGTGCTTCAGCTATCTGGAAAACATGACCTGTTGGGGGTACTGGAGGACAGGTTTGACAACCACTGGTCTAGAGTTTGAGGACAAAGAATCACATTTGTACGTCACATAATGTACAATATACTCACTGCTGCAGTTTATAGATTTGCTGCAGTTTTTGTTCAGCCATATTTGCAAAATTCCCAACTTATCTTTTCATACAAGTAATGGAATATTGCTTATTGTTGATCTAGTTATCAGTACAACATACTGCAGCCAGTCGAATGTTGGCTAAAACTAGCGCATACTCTGATTAATTTAGTCTATCATTAATGCAATAAATCTGACAGATCACGTGACTGCTTGCTCATAATTAATGTGCCTAATAATTTATTTTTTTCTAAATTTTTGCATATTTACATATGTGTTTTTTTGTAGGTTTTGAATGCTATAGCTCAGAGGTTCCCAACTGCTGTCCTCAAGTACCCCTAGCAGACCAGATTTTGTAGATCACCTTGGGGAAATGCAGACTGAATCCTGCAATCACTGAGCAGCAAATCATATCACCTGTGCTGTGCTTCAGATATCAGGCAAACCTGACCTGTTAGGGGTATTGATGATCAGAGTGGGGGAAACCTGCTATAGATTGTAAACCGAATGCAATATATTATTGGGTAGTAGCTACAATCAGATTTTCACTTTGCAATACCACACAGCGTTTAATCTCAAAGTACCATACAGCGCTCTCTACAGGGTGACAGCTGTCTTTACAAGACATTTATAACTTGTTTAAATGCTACATTTGAGCTATAGTTAAATTACAGCAGTTGGTATTATGGCAGATTTTTGATGCTGTCAAAACATGACAAGCCAAATTTTTTTTTTATTGGACTATATATTAATATTTGAATATAAATAAAAATATTAAAACTGAAATATTTTATATTAAACTTGGATAATTTTCTCATCTTCCCTCCTTTTTATTTACCTGTACTTTTTCAATTACTGTGTCTTTCATATTGATTGAACAAAAAAATTTAAAATAAAAGAGGGAGCACCTTATATGGTTTTACAAACTGGAGTATGAAGAGTTCTCACTGTTTGGAGACAACCTTGGCATTTGTGAAGCATCCAAATGATGAAGTGGAGGTGGTGCCGGGAGCAAAAGATTTCTGAATTATATGTAGGTTACTCACCCTTTCTTTTTCCAGATCATCCCTCATTTGTTGATGTTCATGCTCCGTAAGCTCCTGATCTCCATCTTGGTCATATTTTGCAAAAATTGCCTCAATTTCTGCATCGGTGTGTCCTTTCCTGAAACACAGAGCATGAGGCACTCTATAAAATAGCATTTTCATAACCTATACAGCACCTGGAAAGCTAACTGTACAAAATATTTTTAACAGGTCAAGGAGATTACAGACACACACATACTAAAAGCCTAAACCAGGGGTCAGCAATCTTGGCCCTCCAGATGTTTTGGAACTAGATTTCCCATGAGTCTCTACCAGTCTAAGGAATGGCTGAGCATTAAGGGAGATGCAGTTCCAAAACATCTGCAGGGCCAAGGTTGCCAATCCTCGGCCTAATCTGTGAGATTTTAGATTCATCCATAGCTAGATCCCGAGTGGGAAAATATTATTTTACAAAATCAGTATCCTCATCTAAGGATTGAACTGGAACCCAATTGAGTGACAGCTGAAACTATGGATAAGTGGGAATGCTACTGAATCGAAAAGAGACTCATCAAGACTGCGTTAATCTGTAAAAATCACCAAAAGGAATTTACAGCCAGATTGATAACGAAAACGGTCTCTATTGAGTGGAGGATTACAAATACCCTTTCAGATCCTGGCGTAATTCATCGAAGTTCAGTTTCCCGCCTGCATGACGAAGACTTTCAGAAATATCATCCACTGCTGTTTTCTTTAGTTTGAGTTTCACCATTGCCTTACTGCAACCCTAGATTAAAGAGGACACATTAGAGCAACTAGCCACAAACCCACCAGATCTTAATCTGAGGTTCAAATGGATTTCTCCTGTATAAAGCTGAGTAATACAGCCCTTTAATTCTTCAGTAAGGGACATCCCCAGTGTGGGTTGTTCGTGTTGCATTTAAAATCATTACATTGTAACAAGGCAAAACACTTGTTTTTAATAAAGCCTTACTTTCTTTATCAGATCCGTCAGCTCCATTTCATTTTTCTGTTGTGCCATGTCAGTTTTGACTTCAGCATAGGTGTCATTTATGATCGCCAAAAACATGTTCTGTTAAAAGATAAGTAAAGTAAGTACACCCCAGGACACTTCCACCTTAGCATGATTCTCCCTCCGCACATTCACATCATCTGATAATCGATTAAAATACCTTGTCCAATAGAACTGTAAAGAGTTACTTAGCTCGTGAATACAAATAATTACACTTATGCACATTCCCAGAATAAAAGGGCACTCTAGGCGCCAAAAGTCAGAATATTAAAGTGGTTATAAAGCATGGACTCGGTCCCATAGGTTCCAGTGTTTAATGCTTTGAAGCTGATATTAATACAGTAACCTGTCCATCAGATCCAAGGAATTACATTTCCTAGATTATACATATTGGGACATCCGTTCCTGGTGCATTTGAACCATCAATTTCATATAGAAGTAACTCTATAATGTGGGCCTACGTGTTATTATTCTTTATATAGGGCCAGCATATTCTGCACTGCTGAACAATGTTGTTTAAACGTGAATGGAGCAAAATACAGTTTATATATAAAACACACACATGTAATTATTAGTGTTAGATTCCCCATAGTTGTCTTGAGGACACATAATATATACATGTGTAGTGCAGTGTGCAGAATCCATACACTGGTAGGAAACCTGTGCAGTGCCATGTGGGAGTATAATGCATGTCTTTGAAAAGATTGACTAGAATAAGTGCCTGAGAAAACGTGTCAAAAGAGTAAGTGTGTGGAAAGGAGTATATCGTACATGATACCTTTGTGCGTCCTGAGGAGTTTCTAGGAAGGGTATTTAGGGCCGTCATCAGGGCATTACGCCCCATGCTGCGGTAAGGGGGCCGGACAGCCGGGGCGGTGCCCTTACTTTTGATCAGCTCCAGTGTTGGACTCTCGGAGTCCGAATCCGGAGCTGTACCAAGTCACTGAATGTCTCTATTTTAGTGGATAGGGTCAGAAATGCTGGGAGGATCAGCCTGGTTGTTTTACCATAGATTAAATGAATGTTTTATACCCTTTTTAAAAAAAACAAACAAAAAAAAACCACACAAACATACAAGACTTCATTATATATGATATCTTAATACTAGCTTCAAAAGAAAGAAGCATAATCTTCTGTCTATTCTCGGATATAGTGCTGCTGGAGATAACAATTGTCAACATTACATTCCATCAGGAGCATCTCTGCCCTTATATTTCACCTGTATTTAGAGAAATTAAAAATATTGAACATTTACTGATTTGAATATTACTTTTGGCCAAACACAAACATGTGGCAAAATAAATGCTGATGGTGAATGAAATTAAGTAAAAATAAATAAATAAATAATAGAACGCATAACATACCAAAAGAATGAAGAACGTAAAAAACACAAAAGTAGTAAAATAAAGGGGGCCCAAGATTCGATTAGCTTCCTCGATGTCATCAAACTCAAAATCTCCCAAAATAATGCGGAACTGGGATAAGCTGAAACAAAAGACATTATCATCAGTAGTTGGGTGTAGAATAAGGATAACATGTAGCGAATAAACGAAGCCTAAAAAGGTAGATTTCTGAAATGGACCACCCAAAACAATCCCCCAAAAAAATGACAAATAAGATCGAACATAATTGTTATAAGTTTTCAGTGTGCTTTGACAAATCGCCACATTTAGAACAGAAAAAAAAGATATTTTTATGAAAGGTCCAGCACCACATCTCTGATCGTACCCTTAATCTATGAAAAATTATTTAGGCTTTAATATCTTGGGCAGACTTTTCATGTCTAGTAATAAAAATGCAACTGTTAACCAAATGGCTTATTGACTTATTTGTGCGATATTCTCCTGGTACTCAAATACATTTTACACGGTGATTAGAGTGGGGAGGTAGAATGGTGGCTTCATCTTGTCGTTTTGGACCATTATTCTGTGAAAGCTCTAGAAAATGCTAAGAGGGCGAGGAGAACTGAATTGGCTGACAAAATAAACTTTATTCTGTACGTCTGTTTGGTGGGAGAAAAGCTCATAACCGAACACATTGGGAGCAAGTAGTGATTAAAGCTTTTAAACGCTACTTTTTTTTAGCAAGGGACGCACGCCCTGCCTCTCCTGCAAATTCATAGGTCTGGAAATTAAACACTAAAACAATGAATAATAGGTTACTAGTTAGTACCCCTAATCCCTCTACAAAGTCAGTGACTGTTTATCTGGCATCTCCTCATGGTTGGCCTCCCACCACCTAAAGATTAACATGTCCAAGACTGAGCTCCTACTAATTCCTCCCTCTAATGCCTCCCCACCTCCTGACTTCTCTGTCGTGGTCGAGGGTATCACTATCTCCCCAACAAGCCAGGTTCGCTGCCTTGGAGTTACACTCGACCCCGCACTTTCCTTCACCCCCCGCATCCAGTCTCTTTCCTACTCCTGCTGCTACCAGTTGCGTAATATCTCCAGAATTCGGCCATTTCTTACCGTTGACACCACAAAGCAACTCATCCATGCCCTTGTAATATCCCGAGTCGACTATTGTAATAATCTTCTAGTTGGCCTCCCTCTCTCCCAGCTCACCCCCCTACAATCCATTCTGAATGCCTCTGCAAGGCTCATCCACCTCACCCGTCGCTCTGTCTCTGCGAGTCCCTTCACTGGCTCCCCATCCACTGCAGAATTAAATTCAAGGTACTTACCCTGACCTACAAAGCTCTCACTAATTCAGCTCCCCACTAATCACCAAATACACCCCAGCCCGCTCCCTAAGGTCAAACAGGAACCTGCGCCTAGCTTCTCCCCGCATCACCTCTTCCCATGATAGACTGCAGGATTTCTTACGAGCAGCTCCCATCCTCTGGAACACTCTCCCTCATACGGTCAGACTTTCCCCTAGTTTCCCTTCCTTCAAACGCTCCTTTAAGACATTACTATTTAGGGAAGCCTACCACCCGACTCACCGATACACCTCACTACCCCAACCAGTCCATCACCTTGCAGTCCTCTCCTGTTTCCAACCCCAACCCTTCTAGATTGTGAGTTCCCACGGGAATAGGGCCCTCATTTCCTCCTGTACTTTGAATATAAATCCTTCTCCAAGTGAAATCTCAAAACATGGGCGTCCGCAGAATTTTTTTCAGGGGGGGGGGGGCAAAATTTTAATGGGGTCCATATTCTGCCCTTTTGACAATGTCATAAAGCGGACAGTCATAAAATAAAGCGTAGCAATATAGAGGCTACGAAACCTGATGCAAGTCTAGTAGAAGAATAAAGGTGTAAGTGTCTGATCTGAGTGTTGCATTTTCTAGCTGTTAGCGCCATTCAATGCACCGCACTAGTCGCACACCCAGGATCAAGACACTAAAAGGAATTTTTTTTTTTAAGGCCATCTCTGTATACACAGAGGCAGCTCTGTATACACAAACCATGACCCCCCCCCCACAGATACTGACACCCACACCAGGCTTCCCACTCCAAATGTAAATATATAAAGCAAACCATTTTTCTTGCACAAAATGGTGGATGAAGGTGGTCATTGATATGGAGTGCTCCTTTTTCGTGTAATATATATATATATATACATATACATATACACACACACACTCACCTTCCCTGCATACACACACACCTATCTCCTCCCTCAACCCTCTCCTCTTAGATTGTAAGCTCTGGGGCAGGGTCCTCTCTCCTCCTAGATTGTAAGCTCTGGAGCAGGGTCCTTATCACCACTGCCCAGACAAGACCCTGCCTAGAGCGCCTGAATTCTGCCAATATTGCCCTGGCCTGTACCTAATGCAAGCTCTGTGATCTTAACACAGGCCCCCACCAGATTACTATTAATCATTTTGTGTCTCTCCTCCCCAGACAGATAAACTAGACCTCAGATCATGGGAATCTCATACATTTTTATTAAGCTTGATGCCAGTATCTGTATGTATTTGACAATCATTACCTTTTTTTCTTGTGTCCAGCATCCCTTCCAGTGGCCCATAGAGCAGCTGCAACTGCATCTCAGCCCTGCCTCTCCCAGCATGCAAAGTGATTGGGAGCACGTGGTGGATTGGAGGTAGAGTGGGGAAGTGATGCTGGTGCAGCCTAGTGGAGAGCCGAGGAACTGCAGCATTGCAGTGAATAAATTATAATTTAAGCCTGTTAATCCAGGGGGGGCAAGTGCCCCCCCTTGCCCCATGCTGCGGACGCCCATGTCTCAAAACAATTCTGTCATTTGCTATGCCTACTTTTCAAATTGTAATATGGCAGCTGACTTCGTGCTCTTCTACAAGGTGAAATTAACCCTTTCACTAGCAAGTATTTTTCCATAAAACTACTGGCAGGACCCAGTGGTTTATTTTTCCCATTTTCAAAACCACATTACAGTTAAAATCATTGTACATCTGTGCAATCCATAAGCCCTATTTGACAGGTATCTGCAGGCCAAATAGTCCTACTGCAGGTGTACATCAGCTGTGTTCCCAGCTGTCCAAACAGTTTCAGCACTGACATGTTTAATTCAGATGGTGCATTCTGGTACATCAGAAAGAGAAGCTGAACGCCAAGCTGATCAATCAGTTCCAGTGTATTGGCTGCTACATCTGATGTGCTGAAACTTTAGGGACACATTATGGAGCCCATTTGCAAACAAAATTTCTTTGTAGTGCTCCAGAATAAGACACTGATGTATAACAACTCGATCTTTGGCTCCTGAAAGAACTTGGAAGATGGTTAACTTGGGCATGTTAGTGAAGGGGATAAGGGTATGACAGATGTATCTAAATAGGATTTTACATTTATATTCTGTGCCATAATAGAATTTACCCATTAGCATAGATTAGAATTTCAATTTTCTTTCTTATGTGGAGCTGTTGCAGTATTTAAACTATGGCATGTCAAATAAAATATGTAGGTGATCACCTTGTCCAACAACAACCATTAAAAACCAAACCCCCTATCCTCTCCAGCTGGCTTTACTTACATGCAATCTTGGAATGTGCTGAAGTCATCAACCTGAGTGCCAAATACAAGAAATGCGAACTGAGCATAGGCAAGAAAAACAATAAAAAACATTATGGAAAAGCCTAGAATATCTTTGGCACAGCGAGACATAGTCGATGACAATTGGATCATGGTTCTGTTGAAGTCCACAAACTTGAAGACCTGCCAATAAAAAAAATGTTATATTTCCAATGTTGCTAGTTAAAACCAGTATAGGCTTAAACACATTGACGTACATTGACACCGACATAGATCGCATACAAATCATGTCATCATTTTACATGACATACAATACTTGTTAAGGAGCATTGACATCTGATGTCATTTTGCTGTGGAACACCCCCATAAAATTCCATATATAGGTAGCATAGTCACAGTTATGACCAACCTTGAAGGTTTATCATAATTATTACCATCCTGCGATAGGCTCTATTGGAGCACGCAAAAGGGCAGGCAGAGGCATTGTGATACCTTAATCCATGCAAAGAACACAGTCACGGCAGCAACATTGTTGAACTGGATCTGCCAGTAAGCCAGGTAGTCAAAGTTAGCGAACGAATTCTGATCCAGCAGCACCTTGGTAAGTGGTTCTTCCACGGATGACATTCTATACAAAATGATGGCTATCCCCACCAGTGACAGCTCATGGAAAGAGAAAGAAACAATACTAAGTATAATGCTCAAAATGATTGGGTGTTTTTTTTTTTTAAGCAACTACACCTTTATGATCACAGAGTCACTACTATTATAGAGATCACTTTAAGAGATCAAATAAATGATTACATAATATCCAAAACAGGGAGCCGGCAGAGTCTCTTGGCTGCAAAGAACATACACATATTGCTACCGCAACAACGTGGTTTTGTGTCAAGTAATTAAGATTCCTCTTAAGAACATGATTGCTTTAGCAGGCAAATATAAAATTATAAAAAATGGCGCATTTGCCTTAGAGTGGGCAAATTACCATGTGTATCGGACGGAAGGATTGTAGGTCCGTCCGATACTGGAAACACGTCATCTGTACAAGTCCAGCAAATGGAAGAGGAGAGAGAGCGACGAGAGAACGCTGGAAGATCCACAGTGGACATGGCGCCACTCCACACTTCCCGGATTTTTAAGTATAAAAAGACTGTCTGTATAATGTTATTGTATGCACTTTGATAAAGACTTAAATGGTCAAAACGCGTCAGTGCTTTGTACACGGTTTTTATTTGTTCAATAAACCCATTTGCCGAACGGAGGTAATGCGGTGCATTATTTGATGCCACTGGAGCCCTGCACAAGTCCACTAGTGGTCATCCCATACTGACTGGTGAGACATTGGGGTGCTGGCTTATCTTGAGGAGAATCATCTGCACCATATCACCCTTGCAAATATAGTTTAGAGCAAGCTTTACGTGGCTCTTAAGTGAGTTTAATCATAACTATTTTGTATGAGTGACCGGAGATCAGGATATACTGCGTAATGTATGTCCTGCTTCTTATCTTTTAGGACACACACAGAAAACAAAAAGAATTCCTTTGGAAACTTGCAAGCACGAGGAATCTACTGTTCTTGTAAATATAAAATCATTATTTCAGAGAAAAAAAAAGTGCACTTATCTAGGTTTTCCACATAATTTAAACACCATAGTCCACTCATTTTACGGATTCCAGTATGGTGCTAAAACGTCACTTGTGTAACCCTAAAAGTAACCTTAAATCAAGAACAAACCCTAACCACCAATAGTAACCCTAAAAATTTACTAGTGTTGATTTTACACTCTACTTGCATCAGCAAAATGACAGCAGTGCGGTGCCAAGCTGCGATGAAGAACTACGCAAGTGTGCCACATTTTAGAGGGACATCTGTCTGCCAGGAATCATTTTCAACGACCTCCATATGTTGGCTGCTTTCCTATAGGGTACTTTCAGCATGTTTTCCGTGTGGTATTACACTGGAAAGAGGCCAATACACAGAAATCACACGAGCATGGCTGGCAGCTCAGGCACCTTCAATAGAAAGCTTGTTGTGGAGTCTGATGTATTGGAGGACAGTAATGTTGCTACTCTAACCGTACTAATATTTATCTACTGTGTAAAAACAAATCGTTCTGGAGAGAGAACGAGCAGCTCATGGCCAAGCTCAGTCCTACTCTGAGAAGGGTTCCCTTCATTTATTGTAAATGGAGGGCATTATCTATATAAAGAGTTAAAGCAAGGGTAATTTTCTAGGCCTGTAATAGTTTTCAACCCCCATGCCTGATCCATACACTTTGTTCTTTTTGTAGTTAAAAAGCCAAGCAAGGTGGATATAAAAAGCATAAATAAACAAATGAAAGAGGAGGTCAGAATTGAACATGAAAACCCACAAGTCATCACAAACCTTAAAAAGCTGACTTAGAGACGATAAAGGATTTAACAGATATCTAGCAGTCATCCCAATGACATTAAAGTGCTACAGACTAGACAGGTGTTGTGAATGCCAACTGGGTATAATGCAAAACCGTCTCTCACCACGATGATGACAATATCCAAACAGTTCCAGAGACTACGGAAGTAGTGCAGCCGATGCAGGCGGATCTCAAGGAACTCTTCCACTATGTAATATAGAATGAAAATACAGAAGGCTATTTCACAAGCAGCCAAGAAATAGTCAAGCGTGGAAAAATAGTAGATGAGAGTCACTGTTTGAAATTGCCAGGAGGTGATGATGCCACCAGTTGCAGGAAGCTCCACCAACAGCCTGGAGGGGAACAAACAATTAAATGCTCATTGGTCAAATTTCATATTAAAAGAGACCGTTGTACAGCAATGTTGTATTTTTATCACTTTAAAAATATATACTGTAGAGCAGGAAAATATGAATTTTAATGAATGAAAAAAACAAAGAAAAACAAAACCCATAACGAGTCATCTTTACGAATCAGCAGTAATAGGAAGTATGATGGACAAGCATAAGGTATACCACCGTTAAGGTTCTGATTATAAAGCGCACATACTATAAAAAGGTCCGATGAAAGGACCTTAAAAGATTCCAAGGAACGTTCTTTTGAGATTTAAGATTTTTATTTTGCAGTGAAAGAAAAGGTCCATCATAGTTGGCCTCGCAAAAAAAGGGGGGAAAAAGGTCAGAAGATAAAATAAATAAATGAATAAACACAGCAAGGGGAGAGTCAAAATAAGAGTCATCGGGGTGACAGGAAATGTCTGCAGGAGAGAGAACAGGTCATCTAAAAAATAAGAGATTCATCATCCCGTGTCCCGAAATGGTATTATACGTAAAACAGGTAGTACACTGCATGCGAGATCGGGACTTCCAACTTCAGCGAGCCCGCAGCCACAAAGCCGACCCCCAAGTCTCATCTGGACCCGAGCTTCTCCACATCCTCCTCCGTCAGATGCTCGTGGTATAGCCGCACGCGTCTTCGGTGGATACTGCAGCGCCATCTTAAATGGCCATCGGCAGGGGGTCAGTCTCTGCAGGTTTACAGCTGGGGTACATCATCCCCGGGCCCGGTGAGTCCAGTGCCACCCGGAGGTCGCGAGACTCCAGCTCGTCTCCTCCAAACAGCTCCAGGGTCAGTGACCCAGTCAGAGCGCCGGTCCCGACGCACCTCTCCAGAACCTCAGCCCCGTTCCAGCAGGGTTCAACGGGGCACGAGGCCGGATCTTCTCCGAGAACAATCACCTCCTGGTTCTCTGCTTCCACTCTCCGGTCGCCCGGCCAGTCCTCCACGCAGCCATCAATCGCCTCCATGAGCCCTGAGAAATCGGGCTCTCTCTCTCTCTCTCTCTCTCTCTCTCTCCCCCCCAGCCGCGCCAAGCAGGCCTCGAAGGCCGCGAACGCAGCCTCCATGCCACCGGTGGGGGTCCACTCCAGGCCGTGCCATCCCACCCACTCCTTTAACAACAGGTCCCCGGACACCGCAGATGCAGCAGGAGGACAGGGGCCCTCCATCCTCTCAGTCCGCATCCGACAAGCATCGGGTCAAGCTCTCCACAAGTGAAGCAGGAGGGGCAACGAGTGCCCGGAGGCAGATGGGTAGGCCTCAAGATGGCCACCAGGCAGACCCGCCAGGCTAAAACTCAGCTTTGCTCCGGGTGGGGGGGGGGCCAAAAACAGGCCCCGGAGCAATCCCCGTTATGGCCAACCGGTCAGGGACCCTAAAAATGGGTAATTTGATGAGAGGCTCCAGCTAAAAAAAAACACAATATCAGGTGAATCCGGCAGAGCTCCCTCCAGACACGTCCTGTCCCTTTCAGAGCCAGCCACGCCTCCAAGGTACGTTCTAACGCTGTAAGTGACAAAGGGCCAAACTTGAGCAGCGATTGTCAACGGCTGTGTCCTGCATATCCCACAAAGCAGTGAATCCACAAAAAGTCATGTTCAATTTTTGAGCATCCAAGACAGACTGCGAAAGCTACAATCAACAGCAAAGAAATAGGACACATACACACAGTAATACGAAGTGATATAAATCAATCCAGGAGTAGCTATATTACAGGATTTATACAATATTTCTTTTTTATTAAGAAAATCCCTGAATTAACTGAAGAGGTCCGAACACACTCAGAAAAGAATATTCAGAGCAATGTCATCATTTCTCCTGGATTGAAATTTTTTTATTCCACTTCCTACCAATTTTGGTTGAGAAGCCAATCGTGAAAGGTAATGAGAAAATAGGGAGGGGAAAACACAATAGAAGGTCTTACCTCACAACACAGAAAATATTCAGGTTTGCATTGTAAACCGTGAAGTCTATAAACACTGCCCTGGTTCCTCGATCCAACCAAAGGTTGTCCTTCAGGGTTTTAATTTTGACATAGGAGTCTTCCCTCTTCC
The DNA here is from genome assembly GCA_009667805.1 of Leptobrachium leishanense. Taxonomy (NCBI): domain Eukaryota; kingdom Metazoa; phylum Chordata; class Amphibia; order Anura; family Megophryidae; genus Leptobrachium; species Leptobrachium leishanense. Next base: position 316,159,390 of record CM019063.1, read on the forward strand.
TTGACAGGTCCAAATAGTATCCAGCCCCGCTGTATGTCGAGATGACACCCCAGTGGCTGCTGCCATGCAGATCTTTTTCTTTTGAGAACGTCCAGCTATGGAAAAAAAAAAAAAGAATAAAAATAAAAATCGGAGAACAAGATATATATTACTACGGTTCCACCGCTAGCATCCCGAAATATGCCATTAGCCAGAGAAAAAGAAAAAAAAACACAAGATAGAGCTGGTCTGCGATCCCACATGTAAGGTACCACACATGTCGAATACTCACTGCTTCCACAATTCATGCTTTTTTGCCATAAAAGTACAATGAAGAACTTAAAAAAGATTTTAAATCAAGGCTTTCAAGGATACAGGCAAAATATGCATACAGATATCTACATTGAAATATAGAAAGGGAATGTAAATGTAAAGCATATCACACTCACTAGTCAATATACATAATATATTAGAATAACCTATGTTCTTCAGTCATCGGTAAATATGGATCTTTCGAAAAGAAACTTGACAAATACAGACCCTATAAAAACGTTTTTCAACTGGATCCATCTACAAAAACCTATTCACAAACTTTTGCCTGGCTCCTAACACAAGAGGTTGCTCCGGAGTTTGATGTAAATGTTTAAAGAAAAAAAATTCAAACCAAATTCAGAGCAGAAAGTGTTCTGTTATGTATCTCCTGCAGAAAGATGAACTACATCTTCCAAAATCCCCTACTTTGCAGCCACCCATGAAACGTAAATATATCAGATTGACAGTAAATGCTTCTATTAAATAAACAGATAAACATCAGGCTGAAGTACATACGGGGAGCCATTTTTGAGTCCAAATGGAAGCGTATCTTCATTGCTGACGGAGTACATATCATAACAGTCTTTTATTTCATCCTTTAAGTCCTCTGGCAGAGTGCACGTGCCATTCCTCACTTTGAGCTGGCGCATACGGGGCACCCCCAGCAGCATGTTCTCATAATAGATAAAGCTCTGGTTTTCAGCCAGCGTTTGGTTATTGTACCACATGTCCCAGTACAGACCATCAAGTAGAGGGCCTTCAGTAAACTGTTGACAAACAAGGAAAAGGTCATCAAATCGTGACAGGTAACGATTAGGCTGGAAATTGCAAGATTTGGGCAAATCTAAAAATGAAAAACAAAATATGTCTCAGGTTCTGTTATTTCCTAAATTCAATCTTCATTTAAACTGTACCTTCCAGAAATCATCCATGGTCCGCAGAGTCTTGAAATTGGTGGGCTCAGACTTTGAGATGGGGGTATCCAGGAATAGCTGGGACATGGTTTTTGTGTAGAAAAACATACACGAAGTCACCATTCCATAAGTCACTGCATAGCAACAAAACAAAGAGTTTCCACAGGTTAAATAGGGAGTTGGGGAACACAAAACAAAATTCCTCTGAGCACAGTCTTCATCCCTGCTAGATGTTAAATTCCAAGAGATGCTGAGCTCATATGAAGAGGACATTCGCTAAAGCTGGTCTGTTATTATGTATTGTTAGTATAGTAAAATATGGTTTCGCTGCATAATGTAAAGTGGTTATTTTGCCATTCGAACAACAAAACAAATATTGCTACTCCAAAAGTAGGATACGTAGGTTTGTAATATATCTATCCACGTTGTCTAAAGGATTTTTGAAATCATCATTGTGAAAAACACAGTCTGGTATCACCCAGAAAGGGTGGCCTCAGCTGAATTGCCAAGGCAGCCTCCTCTGCAATACCTAGAGAGGTAGCCACTAACAAAGCCAAAATGATAGTCAGGGGCCGCAGTACCTCTCATGTAGCGGAGGCATTCTTGGCATGTCAATAGTGTGAAAAAGCACTCAATATTTTTAATTGAAACTTAACTTTAAAATTCCCATTGACATTTGAATAACGAATAATGAGAAAGGTCTTTAACTATAGCCAGGTTGCTTACAGCTCTTGCAGATCCCTCCAGATCCCCCCATCTGCAATGGTTTACACGGTTTAGAATATGAAAAAAGGAAGTTTATGAAGAGATACTTACAAATACATAAGATGGCCAGAAACACAAGGTAAGTCACCAGCTCCCGCAGAACAATTTTTAGGTATTTTTCCCTTGAAGTTATGCGATCTTCTGTGTACCTCGTTCCCCAAAGCCCTGAAAAAGGAAATGTCATGAGTTAACTAACCACAAGCACTAACAGGGTTATTCAGAGAAAGGTGAAAACCAGGAGAAGAGAACAATCTAGACCAAATAGCCGATTTGGAAAGGGAGATAAATGGTAGACTTTTTCTGGTTTGGCCATTTTGACCTAGAATTTTCACTTCTCCAGTCACTGAGTTTCACCTCTCTCTGAATAACCCTGTAAATGTGTGTGGGCACAACAGGTGACAAAATAAAATATATATACTAAGCATTTTTAACAAGGAATAGTGGGTTACAAACATGCCCTTGTTTTTTGTACTAATGAATACACAGATTCCAGCCCCCCCCCCCCCTTCACGTTACACTGTTGATGAAGGAGTTCTACCCGCCTTTACGGTGTCCCTGTTCAAAATGCAAACACTAAGGCCCCATTCACACTGTGCGATTTATCGCGCGGATTTTGCCGCGACGTCGCGCTGTGTAGCTTCTCCAATGCATTTCAATGGAGCTGTTCACATCTTGCCGCGCGACGTCGCCCGTCGCAGTAGCATGTCGCTGGTACATGACCCTTTTTTTTGCCATTTGCTATCTGCGATTTTGCGATTTGTATTGGTGGTGCTTTGCAAAAATTGCACAAAACAGCGATGTCGCGAATATGGAAATCGCGCGGAAAGTCGCGCGATTTTCAAATCGCACATTGTGAACAGGGCCTAAACTAGCAAGAGTAGGTGAGACAAAAAGAGTGGGATAGAGAGCGAATTTGAGTAAAAAAAAAACACGACACCAGGATTAAACGTCCCATTATTTCTACTCCGTGGTCTTACAGGGTTATTCAGAGAGAGATGAAAAGCAGGAAAGTGAAAATTCTAGGTCAAAATAGCAAAAACAGAAAACTTCTCCCATTTATCTTACTTTCCAAATCGGCTATTTGGTCTACATTGTTCTCTTCTCCTGCTGATTCTCCTGGTTTTCACCTTTCTCTGAATAACCCTGTTAGTTGTATTTTACCAGTGCTACATTTTAGGGGTATATGCCAGATCTCATGCGTCTACATGTTCCAGGAAGACGACCTGATGCACTACTAAACCTAAAAAGAGATATTCCAGTGTATTTTAAAATCCTCAACCCCAATCCCTCTAGATTGTAATCTCCTATGAGCAGGGCCCTCTACGCCTCTCGTTTCCATGTTATGTCCGTTTATCTGTATCTCGTTCCCTTTGGATATTGTAAAGCGCTGCGGAAACTGTTGGCGCTATATAAATGATAATATACCTAAATTGATATTCTAAATGGTGTACAATTAGACCCTAAAAATTATTTTTTTACTACCACCTGATATCAATACTTTTCCTCCTGAACCGAACAGCAACAAGGAGTCATTTTCATTACGTCCTGTATAATCCCAGGTATTGAGGGATAGCTGGAACTGCAATACTGACCCACAGGACAGGCCTACGAGCTGCTCTTATTACATAACCAGAGGGGACCCTATAAATCAGCCAAAATAAGTGGTTGCATAAACCTGAATTGAGCAGGGGCCTCGCATGAAGTAATTTGTGTGAAATGTCAGTATGCATTTGGGATTATCTGTCAAAATAACACAATCCACACAAAACCACTCCTACCTTCACTTAGTACGTCTACTAAAAGCTGTGCGATGTTTCATTGATTAAAAATTCTTGAACTTTCTTCTGCATTTTACGCATAAAACCAGGGATATCCATGAATGATCTTTGCATTAGGCTTTAGTAACAGGTATTTATAAAGCGCTAACAAGTTCCGTAGCGCTGTACAATGGGAGACAGAGCATATATATACATACAAGTTAAACAAGCAGAACAGGAGAGAGGACCCTGCGCGAGAGCTTACAATCTAAGGCTAGGGGCATACGATTGCAGTTTTAACGTGCGTTTAGCCGCACTTAATCACGGCTGCGCTAGCAACAAATGACGTCTAATGCCGGGCAACATACGAAGAACGGCCGCACGAACGTCCGTCAGCGCAACGCAAGTGACAAACGAACGCATTTTTTCGAGACCGTCAAACCGCTAGTACTGACGTACCGAGTGCGCTGCGTCCGCTAGCAGCGTGTTTGCGTGATGAGGAGACGTCAGACACTTCTAATGTCCGGCCTACATAACGTCCAGACGCAAAAAGTGTTTTATTGATGATCCGTAAAAAAATCACGCATGCAAATGCACATCGTATGACCGCTATCACGTATTCCGTGAAAAAATATATCCATTTGTTCGAACGCACTTTTTCACGGGCGACGAGAAAAATGCGTTCGTCTGACCCTAGCCTAAGAGGAGAGGGGTGACACATTAACCTCCCTGGCAGTCTATTTTTTTGACATCTTCATGTCAATCCCCCCCCCCCCAGTGGTATCCCGAGTGGTGGCTTGGGGTTATTTCCTATGTTGGAAGCGGTAACCCCGAGCAACACTCAGAATGCCGCTGGATACATCACTTCTCCTGCGCTACCTCCATGTCCCGCGCAGTCTCCTCCGGCGATCGCGACCTTATACTTCCTGGTTCCCTCCTTGCGAGAAGGAATCCAGGAAGTAAAAACGCACCGATCACCGGAGGAGACTGCGAGGATCAGCGAGGGAGCGCAGGGAGAGGTGATGTATACAGCCCGAGTGTTTCTCAGGGTTACCGCTCTCAGCTCCCCCTGACACACTCGGGATAACCGTCAGGGAGAGTGTAGAGCCGCTTCTGTACATAACATGCAAGTATGGAGCAGTGACCTGAGGACCAATCCCAGTGACAGAAAATAGGTGAGTGAACAGGCTCCTGAGTGCAGTGATGCTCTGTACCAGAGGTTCCTAACCGCAGTCCTCAAGTACCCCTAACAGGCCAGATTTTGCAGATCACCTTGGAGAAATGCAGACTGAATCCTGCAATCACTGAGCAGCGAATCATATCACCTGTACTGTGCTTCAGATATCTGGCAAACCTGGCCTGTTGGGGCTACTTGAGAAGCACTGCTCTGTACACATGAGGACGAACTTGCTTTTGCCATTGTTTAAAAACTGTAATGGACAGGGAACTTTCTGTAAGCTACACATTACAAAAACCAACATCTAGATTTACACGTAATATGTAGAATTCAAATATTTTGACTTAAATTGTCAGGTAAGGATTTGTAGGCAGCAAGATTACGTACGAATTTGGATCCAGCTCCCCACTTGATAGCAGAGCAGGCTGGGCTGAAAGCCCACCACAAGCTGAAAAGGAGGAGGGGGCAGTATTGGAGTCAGGAATCGGAGCCATTCCCTGCTTCAGTCACAAGATGTGTGTATAATACATACAAAATATTTTTTTTCCTCAAAAGTAACAGGATTTTTCCCAGACAAAATTCACACAAGAGTGGTCAACCTCATGCTCCCAAATCGTGAACGCCTTGGCTATGGCTGAGCATCATGGGATGTCTTGCTGTAAAAATCCCAAGCGCCAGCCATAGAGCAAGTGCATTGACTGGGAGCTGGCTCTCTTGTACGAAAGTCTGGAAAACCTTATAAAATAGCAACTACGAGTGGAAAGCACGAGCTGGGCCAAGACGCTGCTCCATGAGCTCACCGGGAAGAAATGCAGGAGGGAAGCGGGGAGTGCAGGACCAGTTAATTCACATTAAAAACCTCTGGATACAAGGACACAGTGGAAAACTAAACAGAACACCCACGGTCGACAATTTACAGAGACACAGGGCAGACACGGTTAACAGTATAAAGCATAGTTACATATTGATACAGAACTTTATTCCAAAACACTTATCCTTTGGTTCCTATTTAACACTAAATGTGGGGGCTCTAGTCACCGGCCACATCGTTACTCAAGGAGACGCTGATACAGCCAATCCTGCTCTACCCACAGCCTATTCCTAGTGACACATGGAGGGGACTTCAGTCGTAGAGTAGGGTTTCATAAAGGAGATGAGAAAGTGCATTAAGTGTAAACGTTATATATTTACAAACACAAATATGTGTTACATAGTTTATGTAGACGAAGTGCGCACGAAATAAATCTTTGGCAAAAGTAAAAGAAAAAAAGAAGAATGTCGTAAAAGATTATTATCCCAAAACATTTAACAATATTTGCGTATTTTACAATATACTGTATATTTATGTTGAGTATCCCTGATTACAAAAAGGTTTGAACGCAGACATGCTGCCACAACTGGAAAATTCCACATCTGACCTCATGTGTCAAGGTACCAAATTATTTAAAATATTGTATAAATGACCTTCAGACTATGTGCAGAAGATGCGTATGTCGATAAATCTCCAATATATCGCATTATTATATGCCAATATTCAAAAATGCAAAACACTACTTGCCCTAAGCATTTTAGAAATGGGATACTCCACCCGTATATAAATACATACATGACGCACCATGGTACAACAGGGATCATGGATCCACTGGTCCGTAAAAATGAACGCGTCATTAGTAAAAACACAGCAAGGAACGTACCATTTGCAGCTGAAAAAGAAGTACGGTGGGTGTGTGCTTAGTCAGTGCCAAGCTGTATTTTCATGTCTGTACACAAGCAAGAAAAAAACCACAGAGTTCACAGGGTTATTCAAAGAGAATTGAAAAGTCATCGCACATTCAGTGACTTTTCGTTCAATTCGGTGCGATTTGGCGATCCCATTTCGGCGACCCTGGGGTGTATTCAGCAGCGCCGTTGTATCAGGGAAAAGCCACCGCAAACCCGACGTACACTCACCGCAAAACCCGGCGAACGCACACCGAAACCTGCAAAAACATGTGGATTAACCCCGCCGAACACGCTAGAGAAACCCGAGCAGGAGCTGATCAGAGCAGCCACCGGAAAAAGCCGACACCGCAGATGAATGGAGTGAAAACAGTACGCTTGAATGTTTGAAAAGTGAAACACTGTTTGCAAAGAAACTAGAGCGAAAATGTCTGAAATTTATATATAAGATCCAATGAATGATAATAAAAAGGGCTGTTACAGAAAAAAAAAAACAGAAAAAAATAATTCCCCAAAAAAATCCTGAAAAAGGCCTAAAAAACATAATCTATAAATAACAAGACTTTTTACTGCACAATATTATAAATCAATGGTTTATTAGATATTGAGTTAAAACGGGAATATTTTTAACATGGAAGCCTATGAGATTCGCCTGAATAAACCTGCCGAATGAAACCACTGAACAGCAGGGCAATTCGGCAACTTTTCACTGCTGGTTTTTGTTCTCTGAATAGACGAAGCATTGCTTCTCTATGGGGAATTCACCGCCCTCGAACAGGCAACAAATGTGCAGGCAATTCGCCAACATTTGGCGAACTGCCTGTTGTCTGAATAGCCGAATGGCCAGGAAAGGTGACCAAACGCTGAATTTCACGGTTTGGTTACCTTTCGGCCACAATTCGGATCTCTTTAAATAAGACTGCTCTGTAAGTTTTCTTTTGGCCAAGGTGTCATTTTTTGCCAAATCGGATGGAAGGAGATGGCCACGAATTTAACCAAAGAATGAAAGAGGGAACTGCACATCCCAAGTGAAGTGACACTGCCATACAGATACCAAGTATGGCATGTAACCTGCCAAAGCCAGTGTCCAACAATCACCAGCCGAAATGAGCCCACGTGTACCCCATTGTTTCATCAAATATGCCTATGATCGAGGTTACCCTTGATAAAAAGCATTTGTGATGAGGTTCTGGAGGTACCGGTTACATGCAACCATTGCTTTCTGTAAGGCACTATGATTTTTTTTTCCAGAGTATTCATCATTGCCTTTTATTTAGAATGATATGTCAACAACTATATATATATATAATGTTTGCTTTTAAGAGGTGATACAGTAACTGCCTATGTGTGTGAATATACTGAATTGGCCATTTTATGTACTTTAATTAGATTAGTACTGATCTAATTAAAGTATATATTGTTCGATTTATTCAAGGTTTGCGGTTCCTTTTTTCTTGAAAGGGACGATTGAGTGGAAGCTGAAAACGGTACCCACAGCACACTTTTCATTAGTTGGGCTGTCATAATTTGCAACACAAACTTTAATTATTGTAATGAATATAGCGCAGTCGTGTGATCGCGGCCCAATATTACGGTTATTAATACACAGATCACAGATGACACATCACGGTGGTGGCGACAGAAAAGAACCCTATAGTTGTCATGGTTGGATACCCCTGCTGGTTCCCATGGCGACTCCTCGCATCATTTTTGGGCCTGGCACTTTATTAAACCTCCCATTTCATGGTCCTAAAGTAATAAAGCAAAAAGAAAAACCATCCAAATCATAATTACAGGAGAAAATAAAAGTAGAAAAACACAAAAAGAACACTAAGCATAGACCCTGTGTACCCCCTGGTTTGCTAGAGGCGTGCCAAGGTGGGTGCCATGGGGCAGGAAGCGGGGGACTTACTCCTGAGGGTATAAAGGATCCTGGCTTGCCCCTGGGGGCCCGGGGACTGCTCTGTGCCATGCTCGGCTGTGCCAGCTGCCGTGGTGCCCGTCTCCCCTCTCCTCCTGCGGCCCCGGGGTCCCTGGCTAGTGGTGTTAGGAGGGTGAGGGAAGCCCCCCATGCCAGTGCTGCCCCCGCTGCTGGAGGACACCAGGGAGGAGGACCTCCTGCCAGGACCGGCAGAGGGATGCCACTCCACGTCCATCTCCACCACCATGCCGTCCTCGCCATCCTCCTCCTCCTCCAGGCCGTCCTCGTCCTCCTCGGCGTCGAATCCCGGGTTGTCGCGGCTCCATGCCTGCCTGGAGCATGAGGAGAGCGGGGAGGGGGTGCCGCCCGGGCCTGGGGGGAGGCTCTGCAGCTCCAGCATGTCCTGCGCCGGGAGGGCCGGAGAGGGGGCCCGCTGCTCTTTTCTCCTCCTGCGCTTCCTCTCCTCGCCCTCCATGTCCGGCGGCGCCTGCGGCTTCACCCGCCCCGGGTTCACCATCAGCCCTGCGGCCTCTCACACAGCTCCAGTGGTCATCACCCGCTGCCTGGGAACGGTAACGGTATGCGGAGTGTGCCCCGCCTTGGCCGCAAGACAGAGGGAGGCCACGGTTGTTCCATTCCCTGCCCAGGTCCACAGCTCCTCCCAGTCTGCCCCCTCACTCCCACAAGCTCCGATGCCTCCTCCTCCCACGCCAAAACCAGGGTTTATGTTACTCTGACAACATCCCCTCACTCCCTCTCCACTTTACATCCCGTTACACTTCCAATCCAGTGCCTCTCTCCTTTTCTGCTTCCCTTTACACTTCCAGTCCCTCACTCCATCTCCTCTTACTTCCCTTTACACTTCCAGTCCCTCACTCCATCTCCTCTTACTTCCCTTTACACTTCCAGTCCCTCACCTCTTACTTCCCTTTACACTTCCAGTCCCTCACCTCTTACTTCCCTTTACACTTCCAGTCCCTCACTCCCTCTCCTCTTCCCTTTACACTTCCAGTCCCTCACTCCCTCTCCTCTTCCCTTTACACTTCCAGTCCCTCACTCCCTCTCCTCTTCCCTTTACACTTCCAGTCCCTCACTCCCTCTCCTCTTACTTCCCTTTACACTTCCAGTCCCTCACTCCATCTCCTCTTACTTCCCTTTACACTTCCAGTCCCTCACTCCATCTCCTCTTACTTCCCTTTACACTTCCAGTCCCTCACTCCATCTCCTCTTACTTCCCTTTACACTTCCAGTCCCTCACTCCCTCTCCTCTTACTTCCCTTTACACTTCCAGTCCCTCACTCCATCTCCTCTTACTTCCCTTTACACTTTCAGTCCCTCACTCCATCTCCTCTTACTTCCCTTTACACTTCCAGTCCCTCACTCCATCTCCTCTTACTTCCCTTTACACTTCCAGTCCCTCACTCCATCTCCTCTTACTTCCCTTTACACTTCCAGTCCCTCACTCCATCTCCTCTTACTTCCCTTTACACTTCCAGTCCCTCACTCCCCCTCCTCTTACTTCCCTTTACACTTCCAGTCCCTCACTCCCCCTCCTCTTACTTCCCTTTACACTTCCAGTCCCTCACTCACTCTCCTCTTACTTCCCTTTACACTTCCAGTCCCTCACTCCCCCTCCTCTTACTTCCCTTTACACTTCCAGTCCCTCACTCCCCCTCCTCTTACTTGCCTTTACACTTCCAGTCCCTCACTCCCTCTCCTCTTACTTCCCTTTACACTTCCAGTCCCTCACCTCTTTAATATTTTTATTAGTGATATTGCAGAAGGTATTAATGGAAAAGTATGTCTTTTTGCTGATGACACAAAGATTTGCTCCAGGGTTGACGTTCCTGGAGGGATCAGCCAAATGACAAATGATTTAGGTAAACTAAAAAAATGGTCGGAGTTGTGGCAATTGAGTTTTAACGTGGATAAGTGCAAGATAATGCACCTGGGACGTAAAAACCCAAGGGCTGAATATAGAATATTTGATACAGTCCTAACCTCAACATCTGAGGAAAGGGATTTAGGGGTTATTATTTCAGAGGATCTAAGGGTAAGTAGTCAATGTAATAGAGCAGCAGGAAATGCTAGCAGAATGCTTGGTTGTGTAGGGAGAGGTATTAGCAGTAGGAAAAGGAAGTGCTCATGCCACTGTACAGAGCACTGGTGAGACCTCACTTGGAGTACTGTGTGCAGTACTGGAGACCGTATCTCCAGAAGGATATAGACATCTTAGAGAGAGTTCAGAGAAGGGCTACTAAAATGGTGTATGGCTTGAAGGAGAAAAGTTACCAAGAAAGGCTTAATGATCTTAACATGTACAGCTTGGAAAAAAGACGAGACAGAGGAGATATGATAGAAACATTTAAATACGTAAAGGGAATCCACAAGGTAGAGGAAGGGAGTATACTGTATTTAAACGGAAACAAAGTAGCAAAACAAGAGGACATAGTCTTAGATTAGAGGGGCAAAGGTTTAAAAGTAACATCAGGAAGCATTATTTTACTGAGAGGGTGGTGGATACATGGAACAGTCTTCCAGTTGAAGTGGTAGAGGCCAAAACAGTAATTGAATTTAAGCAGGCATGGGATAGGCATACGGCTATCCTAAACAAAAGATAAATCCAGGTAAAGTATCCATGTAATTAGGCAGACTAGATGGGCCGAAAGGTTCTTATCTGCCGACATTTTTCTATGTTTCTATGTTTCTTACTTCCCTTTACACTTCCAGTCCCTCGCTCCATCTCCTCTTACTTCCCGTTACACTTCCTGTCCCTCACTTTCTCTCCTCTTACTTCCCTTTACACTTCCAGTCCCTCACTTTCTCTCCTCTTACTTCCCTTTACACTTCCTGTCCCTCACTTTCTCTCCTCTTACTTCCCTTTACACTTCCAGTCCCTCACTTTCTCTCCTCTTACTTCCCTTTACACTTCCAGTCCCTCACTTTCTCTCCTCTTACTTCCCTTTACACTTCCTGTCCCTCACTTTCTCTCCTCTTACTTCCCTTTACACTTCCAGTCCCTCACTTTCTCTCCTCTTACTTCCTTTAACACTTCCTGTCCTTCACTCCACATTTCGCCCGAAACTACACTTGTCTTTGCCCTTACAGCAGAATTATACGTATCTGGTAGCACAATGTCAATCGCTTCTCAGGGCCAGGGTGTCTCTCATATACAGTACATCATCCATATGGGTAACATGCATAAAAACAGAAAGAATATATAATAGTACAGACTGTATTGGTACAATGGTAAAGATGGTGGAGAATTCTCAAACTCACAAATACAGAGCCCTGTCACTGGCTCTGAGTGTTAGGCTAGGGTCAGACTAACGCATTTTTCACGTTGTCCGTGAAAAAGTGCGTTCGAACGAATGGACGTATTTTTTCACGGAATACGCAATAGCGGTCATACGATGCGCAGTTCCATCCGTGATTTTGTACGGATCATCAATAAAACACTTTTTGCGTCTGGACGTTATGTTGGCCGGACATTAGCAGCGTCTGACGTCTCCTAATCACGCACACACGCCGCTAGCGGACGCAGCGCACTCTGTACGTCAGTACTAGTGGTTTCACGTTCTCGAAAAAATGCGTTTGTTTGCCGCTTGCGTTGCGCGGCCGCACTTTTGTGCGACCGTACTTCGTATATTGGCCGTCATTGCCCGGCATCTGCTGCTAGCACGGCCGTGATTAAGTGCGGCTGCACGCGCGTTCGCACTGCCTCAGTCTGACCCTAGCCGTATAGTGCATCTGGGTTGTTTTCTTCTGTTCCAAAGGTAGCCCACACCTTTAAGGTATATGTGACTTTTTCTTGCTCGTAGGATATGGAAGAAAACCAGAGAAGAAGGGCTCCCTAGTGCAGATCAGCTGATATTAAATCAGAATAGATATAATGGGAGGTTAACTCACGTTTGGTAGAGCTATAAACCCAGCTCTTGGAAATCAGGCATGTGGATTTATTTGTGGGTTAAATCCATGAAAACCCCAGAATCGATCATCAGGACATGGAGGCCAAGAAAAATCCGTAATGGATGTAAATTAAAAAAGGCTTAATTAGGCCTTGTTTTATTATAAAAGTTATAAAAGAAATGAAAGTGGCCAGAATGCGTTTCGTCGCGTACTACGGCTTCATGATGTACCGTATATGAGAGACACCCTGGCCCTGAGAAGCGATTGACATCGCGCTACCAGATACGTATAATTCTGTTGATTGTTGCATTTGGTTCAGGGGAAACCTCTACACATCTGGTTTAGCATCAGGTGATGGGTGTTGTCACATTTTTGGGCGCTTACCATTTCCTTTCAAATTTGCCCTTACAGCCCCTAACTTTTAACTCTTTTCTGATCCCTCACATTTTCGTTTTCCCTTTCAGTTCCTCATTTATCCCTCTTACAACACCCCTCTTCTCTTTCCCCATCAAAATCATCACTTCCCATTCCCCCTCTAGACCCTCATTCTTTCTTCCAACAGATTATTCTCTGTGCAGTCCCCCCCCCCACCACTTAATCCTCCCCTTACTTCCCTTTTACATTAGGAGTCCATCATACCCTATACTTTTTACTTCCAGTACCAAACGTCTCTTCTCCCTTTCCAACCCTTCACTTCCCTTTCCACCTTTAACTTCTCTTGTCTCTTTCTAATATTTTTCTTCCAACTCCTTACATCCATTTCCTTTTCCAGCAGGTCATTAACATTTTCCCCTTAAAGCTTTTTCTTCCCATTATACTTCCAACTCTCACTTCCTTTTATTCTTTGTTTTTTAATTGTTCTAGGCCGCTTTGCATCTCCAGTACTTCACTTCCCTTTTCTCATTATAGCCCTGTCTCCTTCCAGTCCCTTGTTTCTTTTTACACCTCCATCCCCTCACATTTTTTCCTGGTCTGTCAGCGTACACTATTTTTCTATCACCTTGCTCCAACTATAGGCTCTATATTTCAACCCCAACTCCCTCCGTCCTGCGTCCAAACTCAAAGGAGCAGCACCAGCTTTTCTAGCAGTCTAAGGCCCGTGTTAGACGAGCGCACTGATCACATCTGTGTTGCCGCACATTTGTACGTCCGTTACAGCTTATAATTATGACCAATGGAGCCCCACATACAAAGTACGTCCGCATTGAACTACAGACGCGGCAAACAGACGCAGGTTATTCAAGAATGTAAATCCGCTAGAACGGACGCACAGAGTGCGCTGCGTCTGCAACGTCCACATAGCTTTGTGTGTGAGTGATGGAACGTAGTCAGACGGACTGAGTTTTTCACGTCCAGCATTTTGACGGACAAAATAGTTTTTCATATTAATTTATTTCCCCTCTAAATCAGTCAAAAATAATGTCAGTCACAAAAACGGACTGTGTGGCCACTACCTTGTCGTCAGTCAGAAAGTACGTCCGTACTGCACGGACGCACAGTCCGCACAGAATGCGCTCATCTGACCCTAACCTTAGGCTAATGTCAGATGAGCGCATTCTGTGCGTCTGTGCACAAAGGAAGTACTTTCTGACTGACGACAAGGTAGTGGGCACACGATCTGTTTTTGTGACTGACGTCTTTTTTGACTGATGTAGATGGGAAATAAAATTAATATGAAAAACATTTTGTCCGTCAAAAATGCTGGACGTCAAAAATGCAGTCCGTCTGACTACGTTCCATCACTCACACACAAAGCTATGCGGACGTTGCGGACACAGCGCACTCTGTGCGTCCGTTCTAGCGGATTTACGTCCTTGCCTAACTTGTGTCCATTTGCCGCGTCCGTTGTGTGTCCGCAGTTCGGTGCGGATGTACTTTGTGTGTGGGGCGCCAATGGTCATAATTCTATGCTACCACGGACGTACAAATATGCGGCAACACGGACGTGATCAGTGCGCTCGTCTGACACGAGCATTAAATGATAATATCAATCCGTATATATTTACATGCACGCTGCAGAAAATAAATATGTTTAAAACCCCGAGCATGATGGAAATCCCCAAAGACAGCAGGAAATTGAGAGGAATTGCAAACTTTCAGACAGTGTTGTCGTGGCACTGCAGTCCATTTTCTCTGATGCAATTGCTAAATGAGGTTTGGGAATAGGTTTGCCAGATCAGCCATGTTTTCCTGAGCACATATAATTTATTCATTCTGATGGCCAGTGCATGGCCAGACAATTTCAACCCTGCAGCATGTAGAATCCATGTGCTGCAGGTAAATCCAAATGGAATCCGAGGTTATACATGTTGCAGAGCAACAGTTTTCCCTGTGCTTTCTCACTGCATGAAATAGTAATATGTATAAAGGAAAACATGGCTTATTTTGCAACCATATTTTTGTAATAATGTGCAATCGCCTTATCAGTCCTCTGTAACTCCTGGTTTAGCAAACAAACCCATCATGATCTGTGCTAATCCCATTTCCTGATGAGGCCCATGTGCATCGTCTCTAAGGCTGGGTTCACACTTGGACGTAGCGCTGCGTCGCGCAATGCATGCGTTTTTTTACGCACGTTCGCGCATACGAAAAACCGCGCGAACGCGCATTACAGCGCGTTCGCGGCTATGTTTATGGCCGCGAACGCGCTGCTGTATGCCCGAAAAGAAGCTCCTGGACTTCTTTTTGTGTCGGCCGTTTTAAAGCACGTTCCTGCGCGCTTTAAAACGCTTAAGTGTGAACGGGGCCCATAGCAAAGCATGGGATTTCCCCGTTCATGCGTTTTAAAGCACGCACGAACGCGCATTAAAACGTCTAGGTGTGAACGGGGCCTTAGTGTTTTATCTCCTGTGTGTGGAACGCAATATGAAAAGTCAATAAATGATTTTGTACAATATCAGCTTTCCTTACATGCAGATATTCAAATAGATTCCATAATTTTGTGATTAATGGGAATTCTTCAAATGTGGAGACATTTACAGCAGTCTCAATGGGTTGTGGTATAGTGTTCCCTGGCGGCACACATACAGTTGTGTTCAAAATTATTCAACCCCCACTGAAATTGAGTGTTTTGGCCAGTTTGACATTGATTTTTATCATTCAGTCATCTTGCTTACAATTAAATCAAAGAGGCACGTGTAGGTCAGACAAATATAACATAACATTTATATTGAAATAACCACAAATGTCTTTTCTGTGCTCACATCATTATCAGTTTTATTCAACCCCCAAGTGACATTCAATCTTAGTACTTAGTACAACATCCTTTTACAGTTATAACAGCTTTTAAACGTGAAGCATAGCTTGACACAAGTGTCTCGCAGCGATCTACGGGTATCTTCGCCCATTCGTCATGGGCAAAAGCCTCCAGTTCAGTCACATTCTTAGGCTTGTGCACTGCAACTGCTTTCTTTAAGTCCCACCAGAGGTTCTCAATCGGATTTAAGTCTGGTGACTGCGATGGCCACTCCAAAATGTTGCAGCCTTTAATCTGCAACCATGCTCTAGTGGACTTGGAGGTATGCTTGGGATCATTGTCCTGTTGAAAGGTCCAACGTCTCCCAAGCCTCAGGTTTGTGACGGACTGCATCTCATTGTCATCCAATATCTCCTGGTACTGAAGAGAATTCATGGTACCTTGCACACGCTGAAGCTTCCCTGTACCCGCAGAAGCAAAACAGCCCCAAAGCATGATTGACCCCCCGCCATGCTTCACAGTAGGCAAGGTGTTCTTTTTTTCATAGGCCTTGTTCTTCCTCCTCCAAACATAGCGTTGATCCATGGGCCCAAACAGTTCTAATTTTGTTTCATCAGTCCACAGAACATTATCCCAAAACTTCTGTGATTTGTCCACATGACTTTTGGCATACTGCAGTCGACTCTTCTTATTCTTTGGAGACAGCAAGGGGGTGCGCCTGGGAGTTCTGGCATGGAGGCCTTCATTACGCAGTGTGCGCCGTATTGTCTGAGCTGAAACTTCAGTACCCACATCTGACAAATCTTTTCTCAGTTCCTCAGCAGTTACAAGGGGACTTTTCTCCACTTTACGCTTCAGGTAGCGCACAGCAGTCGAAGTCAGCATCTTCTTTCTGCCACGACCAGGTAGCGTTTCAACAGTGCCCTTTGCCTTGAATTTGCGAATGATGCTTCCTATGGTCTCTCTTGGTATGTTTAACATCTTTGCAATCTTCTTATAGCCGTTGCCCTTCCTGTGAAGAGTAATCACCTCTTCTCTTGTCTTCCTGGACCATTCTCTTGACTTCACCATGTTTGTAACCACACCAGTAAATGTCTAGAAGGAGCTGAGTATCTCAGTCATTTTAAAGCTGCCTAATTGGTGCTTATTATGCTTTATTGCTGCTCCGTGACATCCACAGGTGTTTTCAATACCTGATTGAAAACACTTGAATGAACCTCTGTTCTTCAGAGTGGTGGTCTTTAAGGGGTTGAATAATTGTGTCAATGAAGAATTCACAAAATAAACATTTACTACTGTATTACAAAACCAATTGATGTCATTTTAGTTGCATATGGTTCTTTAAAAAGTCCTTGTAGGGTTTCATTCTGAATACAATTACAAATGTACACTAAATTCCCTAAAACCCTTTACAGCATTGGGGGTTGAATAATTTTGAACACAACTGTATGTACTTGTAGCGTTGCCTGCGTAGGCCAGCAATGTGCTAGAGTGATGGCAAGACATGTTCTTACTCGGGTTGCTAGGCAACATACCCAGTAAAGCTGATGTCTCTACTGATGCCCCCCCTAGGAGAGTCAGCAGGCTTTTCTTTAATTCTGTGAGGAGAAAGACGCATGTGACTAGTTACTTATTCAACCATTGATAGCCTAGGAGAGCCTCGATCTAGCCAGCATGACACTAATATATTGGAAAGCACCGGTCCATGTGCTGCATTTCATTAGGGTGAGCATCCATGGAATATTTATTACAGACTGCAATGTAATTTCTTTAAATAGAAACTGATATGAAAATTATAAAATGAAAAAACATTAGGCACACAACTAGGGTTGCCAGATCAACCGTGTCTTCCTGGACACATATTACCTAGTTACATAGGCTGAAAAAAGACATGCGTCCAACGGGTTCAGCCTCTCACACAACACCTACTGCTGTTGATCCAAAAGAAGGCAAAAAACCCAGTCTGAAGCGCTCGCCAATATGCAACATACTGGAGAAAAATTCCTTCTTGACCCCAGAATGGCGGTCAGATTTCTCCTTGGATCAAGAAGCTCTTACTCACATATTAACCCCTTAAGGGCCGCTGACGTACCCTGTACGTCTTGTCCTCGGGTCTCCCTTAGACCCGCGGACGTACAGGGTACGTCAGCGGCGCCTAATCCCCCTCCCGCCCGATATTCACCTCCCTCGCCGGATCCCACGGCGATCTGGCAGGGAGGAAGCCTGCCCATGTGATTTACATGGGCAGGCGAGGCTGATGACGTCGCCACGCTGCGTGGTGACGTCATCAGCAGGCGTCCCCATGCATTTCAATGGAGGGGAGGGGGGGCTCCTTCAGAGCCCTCTATCTCCCCAACCATTGAAGCTAGGGAGATGCCGTTTGCACCGCTGGAGAGGGGAGAGCCTCCCCTTTCCAGCGGTCTATGGCATTAACCGTTTTGCCACCGGATCACGTTGCGGCGCCAATTGGCGCCAAAACGCGATTCAAACCTGGAGGGGGGCTGACATCTTGGATGTCAGCCAAGCCTCCAGGTCCCCCCCACCCACTGACAACCTCACCATATGTGTGAGGATGTCAGTGGGCCAGTTAACCATCTAGCTGCCATGTAGAGATAAGGGGATCCTAAGGATCCCTTTATCTCCCGATCCATGGCAGCTAGATGGTCATATTTTCCATCATTTGAAAGGCCTGATTATGGCCTTTCAAATAATACCAAACATGACCAGGATTGGTTTTAAAAAAAAAAAAAAAAAAAATTAAATAAAAAAAATATTAAAAAAATTAAATAAAATAAAAAAATGTTTTTTTTTTTAAAGTTTTTTTGTCTGGAGGGGGGGTTTAATTAAATAGGACCAAGGCTGTCATCTAAAAATAATTAGCACAAAATGGTCAGAATGAGCGCAGCGCACATGGTTGAACTGTCTCAGCAGGGAAGGGGTTAAAAAGCAAACGCATGTAAAAATTGGGTATTTCTAGTCTCGGGACAAAATTTTGAACCTATTTAGCCGGGGTCGTTTTGGGTGGTTGTAGATTTTGGGGATTAAATTACAAAAAAGTGTGTTTTTACCATTTTTTTCCTCATATTTCATATTTTTTTTATAGTAAATTATTCGATATGATGGAAATAATGGTATTTCTAGAAAGTCCATTTAATGGCGGGAAAAAGGGTGTATAATATGTGTGGGTTGATTAAACGAGTAAGAGGAAAATTTGACCTAAACACTAACAGCGCAGAAACGTAAAAACAGCAGCGGTCACTAAAAGACGGATTTGTGTAAAACCGCCCGGTCACTAAGGGGTTAAATGTTATAACCCTTAATATTCTGTGTCTGCAGGAAGTCATCCAGTTGTTTTTTAAAAGTCTGTACAATCTCTGACCCAACCACCTCAACAGGCAGAGAATTCCACAGCTTTATTGTCCTCACCGTAAAATAAATATTCCTATGCTTTAGGCTGAATTTCCTTTCGTCCGTCCAGTTTAAATGGGTGACCTCGTGTCCTGTGTATAGTCCTGTTAATGAATAGGTTTCGAGACAAAGGTTTATAATGGCCCCATATATATTTATATAAGGTTATTAGATCCCCTCTAAGGCGCCTTTTCTCTAAACTAAACATGTTTAAGCTTGTTAGTCTTTCCTCATAACTTTTTTGAGTAAGGATTTTACCAGGAAGGATACATTGAGATTTCTCTCGGTTTCAAGTATGTCCTGGGTGGCGAGTATGTACCATTAGGTGTCTTGCCCAAGGACACTTACTGGAGAGGTGCTCGTCGGGATCGAACCCATGTCTCCCCAGGCTCTCTCCATGCAGAGCAGTGATGTTACCTCTACTCCACCCAGCCGGTACTTAAACCTTCCATTCCTCTTATAATATCCTTTCTTAAGGCAGGTGCCCAAAATTGCATGGTATATTCAAGGTGCGGTCTTACCATTGATTTATACAGAGGCAAAATATCATTTACTCATGCTGATGGGCAGTGTATGAAACATTAGAGTATGTAAGGACAGGCATGGCAACTCTATCTTTCATTAGTGTGTGACTGGGGACAGCACGCATCCCACTTGAACAAATTCATGAACGTGGACATCACTAGCCGTGATTTTATCATAGTTCCCAACACTGGGCGGTATGAGAAAGTTATGCCTTTCAAAAATAGGGACTGTCTTGCCTAAAGCGATGCTAGGTATTCTTTCCATTAGAATAATCATTTCAAGTTAGAGTATTAGATTTGGCAGCTCTCAGAAGCAACATTCATAAATTCTATTAGAAAGAGGATGGCTACTTCATCGAAAAAATTTCAAAATATGTCAATAATAATGTAATGTATCATACGATTGCAAAAATCAGATCTGCTTGTTGCAGTTAAGTGTAATAAATATCGGTGATCTTGATTTTTTTTTACATGTAATGATGTATTCTAAGATGGACATTGTCACCTCGTCAAATCACATGTTTACACTTTGCCTTCTAGTCACTAAGTGTTGAATTTCACTTGTCAGTGTCACTTCATATTTTGCATTTTGGCTTTACAATTAAGAACGTGAGATTAATCTAAAACATTATAAACAAACCTAGGAATTCGAGACGAGGGGTACAGAAGGCCCTGCTCAATCAGGCTGGGGTCAGACGAACGCAGTGTGAACGTGCGTTTAGGCTAGGGTCAGACTGAGGCAGTGCGAACGCGCGTTCTGGCGCACTTAATCACGGCCGCACTAGCAGCAGATGCCAGGCAATGACAGCCAATATACGAAGTACGGTCGCACAAAAGTCCGGCCGCGCAACGCAAGTGGAAAATGAACGCATTTTTTCGAGAACGTTAAACCGCTGCTACTGACGTACAGAGTGCGCTGCGGCCGCATAGCAGCGTGTGTGCGTGATTAGGAGATGTCAGACGCTGCTAGTGTGCGGCCAACATAACGTTCAAACAGCCGGATTTCCCTAGACTTCTTTTCACCCCATCGTCATGAAATACGTCCAGAATTGCGCATCGTCTGACCACTTAAGCGTATTCCGTGAAAAAATGCGTGCGCACGCATCGACGTACATTTTGACGGTGGCCGCAGAAAATGCGCTCATCTGTCCCTAGCCTTAGCCGCACTTTATTACGGCCGTGGTAGCAGCAAATGACGTCCAATGACGGCCAACATACAAAGTACGGCTGCACAAAACTTTGGCCACGCAACGCAAGCGGCAAACAAACGCATTTTTTTCAATGACGTCGAAACGCTAGTACTGACGCACAGAGTGCGCTGCGTCGGCATAACGGCATGTGTGCGTGATTAGGAGACGTCAGACGCTGCACATGTCCGGCCAACATCACATCCATTTGTTTTTTATAGCTCTGTCAAAAATCACGGCCTTAATTGCGCACCGTGTGACCACTTTCGCGTCTTTTGTCAAAAAGTGCGTCCATGCGTCCGGACGCACTTTTTGACGGAAGACGTGAAAAATGCGTTAGTCTGACCCTAGCCTTACATTCAAGAAGTACCGATCCTCTCGGAAAATTGAACTGAAAGAATTCAAAGCCAACAAAAGGAGATGTTTAGTCATTTAGAAATTTTATTAAACATCAGATAATCATTAACAAAACAAGTGTTACACTGGTAAAGTACAAGTATTGAGTGTTAACTTAGGGGGAAAAAAATCACAATCAAGTATAAATGCATGCAGTAGAAAGACTTGCAGCTACGCAAGACACACCAGATAATGCATTTGTGTCCCTTCACTAAGGGAAATAAAATATATATGAAAATTGTACATCAGCAGCAGGTTATTGGTAATGTAAAAGAAAAAAATATCGCAATCGTACCTTATTCCAAAACATCTGGGGTGTTTTTTTTTCATATGTATTTAGTATCCAATGGATATTCTATTTAGTGTTCTATTCTAACAGTAGAAACATTATGAGTTGCACATGCATTATGAGGACACTAGCTATAAAACAATTAAAGTGGACTCGCCACCTGTCCTTTCAGTATTATTAGAGCTGCTTCTATCACATCTTCAGACGTAATGACTTCTTTGTGAATTTTATTGTGTGGAGTCAACACCAATAGCAGCAATGTTTCAGCCATGTTCACCAGGCTTTTATCAAGCTTGTTAAAGGCCTATTGAGACTGAAGGATTGCTGCTACTGGCGTTGATTCTATAGATTAAAAGACACAGGGTAATATTACAAAGTTGGCGCTAACGTAACCAGAGCTAACTCTGAATAGACTCACCTGGACAACCCAGAAAGGGGGGGCACTCGACTAACCATGACCCTTTAAATGAAATTCTCACTATTGGTTAATGACTATAAATGGTAAAATGTATAATTTTGAATGTTGGAAAAGCAAATCCACTTTAAATGTGATATATGTGTCTGTTGTACATAGGGTCTATTCACTAAACACCGAAATTTCTGTGCTTTTCCCTTCGGCGCAGTTCGGTGCACTTCGGCGATTCCATTTCGCCGACAGTATGGTTACTTCACTATTCACCGGATGGTCACCGTAGGGCACCAAAAACGGAGTCACCAAAGCCTCATAAAAAAAAGTACACTCCTATTTTCCCAATAGGTGTTTAAACCAATAAAATGCATTAAAATGTATTGAAATAATAAAAAGGTCCTTTAAAAAAATATTAAAAAGGTCTGTTACAGAATATAAAAAAACACCTTTTAAAAAAATTGGGAATCAAAAATTTTGTCTATAAAATTATATTACTTTTTTTACATTGAATCCTACGGGATTCGTCTGTTTAATCCTGCCAAAACACCGAAAATCAGGACATTTCGCCGACATTTCAGTGCAGTTTGGCATTCACTGAATAGACGAACCATATCTTCTCTGTGGGACAATTTCACTGCCGCCGAACTGAACCGTATTTCAGCTTAGTGAATAGTCTAACTGCCCCGAAAGGTGAAATTCATTGTTCGGTGTAATTCGGTGGAAGGTCGGTGTATAGTGAATAACCTCTATAGCATTTAGAGCACCAGGGATCTTGTAAACCCTGTTATTACTGCAGCTAACACAGTCTACAGCGATCATTTGAGTACTAGTAAATGCATGTGCATGAATTGCACATGCAACCTCACATCTCTTCACATCTGAAGACATATTCTGTAAATGTGAAAACAGCTGTATATACATTCACACATGTAAATGAGAAGAGGACAGCAGCGATTAATGGGGAAATGGTGAGAACTGGTTATTGTGACACCTAAACAGTAGGGTTAGCTGATGTTGTTTCTTCTGAGCTTTCCTCGGATGTGTCTGGAGTTGCTGTGGCTTGCTGGAGTGCTTGAAGTGGAGCATTGTTGTTGATGCCCTCATTGCTGTCTTCTTCAGAGCTCTCTTGGGTCTGAGACTGTACGCTTGTGCTTTCAGTGGTTGCACTTTGGTCTTCAGAAGTGTTGCTTGATGATTTCTGTGTGATGTAAGGAACAAATTATTAATTTCAAATATGCAAGCACATACAAATATATGCAAAAGCGATGCTCAGAAAACATTGACCACATTTATAACTACTCACTCAACTGCAACCACCCTTTTAAAAGTTTTCAATGATGCCCAAGTTAGCATGGAACAAGGAAACCTAACTGGAGCCATCTTCCTTGATTTTGCCAAAGCCTTTGACACAGTAGATCATGGCATCTTATTACAAAAACTTAAAAACACTGGTATTAGCGATCACACACTAACCTGGTTTCAATCGTATGTATCCAACCGATCACAATATGTGTCCATTTCTGGCAGCTCCTCCCTCCCCCTCCCAGTCACTTGCGGAGTACCCCAAGGCTCAATACTCAGCCCCCTGCTGTTCATGATATTCATAAATTATCTGCTCAATATCTGCAAAGCCTCAACTGTACACATGTACGCAGATGACACCATAATCTATACCAGCAAACCAAATATCTCGCAGCTGGAGGCAGTGCTGCAAGAACAATTCACAAAGGTAGAAACGTGGATTGCAGATAACAAACTTTTCTTAAATACTCACAAAACTGTAACGATGCTCTTTGGAACAAAACCTAAACCACATAAATTGCAAAATCCCCATCTATGTGTCAGGACAAAATCAAATGGCACGCTGACCACAGTCACTTCTCTCAAATATCTACGTATGTGGCTAGACCCTAATCTATCCTTTGGCCCCCATATTGAAAAACTCTCATCTAAACTTTACCCCAAACTAGGCGCCCTGTACAGAAACAAATCCTGCCTCAGCCCCGCGGTAAGAAAGCAGATTGTACAACAAATGCTTATGCCGGCTATTGAATACGAAGAAGTAGTGTATGCAGATGCCCCGCAAACACACCTTCATAAACTTACTACATTGTAGAACTCATTCTGCTGCTTTGTGCTACAATGTAACTACAAGACCCACCACTGTGACATGTTAAAAGAGCTAAACTGGCCATCGCTGGAATCTAGACGCACTCTTCACCTTTCCAACCTGGTGTTTAAGAGATTTTCTGGGAAGCTACCACCCTATCTGAATAGGCTGCTTCCCCCAGCAGTTCCCTCATCCTATAACCTCCGATCCAGGACCAGCACCTTACTTGCAATACCACAATACAAAAAGAAAGTGGCTCGATGCTCATTTTCTTACAGAGCACCGCAATTATGGAATAACCTCCCAGACGCCATCAAATCTTCCCCCAGTCTTAAGTCACTCAAGAGCTCTCTATTAACATACCTCAATACGGAATGCACCTGTAAACATGTAACATAGTGACTATATTAATGAAAAAAAGAGAGTAATGTGGCAAACAATTTTTTTTAATATTTGCTGCCAACTGGCTTGCCAATGCCACCTGTGCTGATCTAAAAAAATATTAGACATACAGTACAAAAGAATAGTTTAGTAAATACTTCTAAAATAGACATATATGATTGTACATTAGTAGTGACCATGTGTAAACTGTGCAAACCAGACTAATGGGTATCTGGATAAGCTACCATTGATAAGGTACTTGTGGGTATAGGTGTACAGAGAAGGTGCAAATAAACTCTTCCTTATACTCACGGCCAGGTGTATATCGCACCCAGTTCAGGGGTATTGTATTAGCGATCCACGTGGTCTGGTTTGCACAGTTTACACATGGTCACTACTAATGTACAATCATATACGTCTATTTTAGAAGTATTTAATAAACAATTCTTTTGTACTGTATGTCTAATATTTTTTGATATCAGCAAAGGTGGCATTGGCAAGTCAGTTGGCAGCAAATGTAAAAAAAAATTTTTTGCCACATCACTCTCTCTCTTTTTTTCATTACTAATTGAAGGTTTAATCCTATTATGCTGGTGTTGACTCTGTAGTCCATTTGGACTGTTCTTTCATATGTTAATAGTGACTATATTACTTACATATTTATTTTCTGTGTTAATCTGTATATTTGTGTTTTGTTTTTAATATCTTGCATTTATTACTTTGTATTTTTGTAACGACTGTAAAATTTCAATGTTCTTGAACCCAGGACATACAGTACTTGAAAACTACAGCAATCTCAATGTATCCTTCCTGGTAAAATACTTTGCAAAGAAATAAATAATTCCAGCTTGAAAAAAAAGTAATTGAGACTAGAGAACAATTTATATGCAGACAGGAGTTTCAGTATTTTTGAATGCAGCATGCAAGTGAATGTAGGAGTGTATGTGTGCGGAGTCTCAAAGTGTACGAATCTAGGGGCACATGTGATGGATCTCTGAGTATCTGATTACATGTATGAATGTGTGCAATAATATTGGTGTATGTGTGAAATCAGGAGAGTGTGTTGATCGTACCTGTCCATTATTTTCTTGTTCTGATAAATCACGTTTCAGAAGGGTTAGTATGTTTGTCTCAGATGCTGGTTCATCATTGGGTAAGGCATTGGGTGCAGTGGTAACTTCCTCAGATGAAGAATCTGAATTAGAGTTTGTGTTGCTTTCGTTTGAATCTGAAACCTGAAATACATTGGAAATAAAGAAAAACAATTTAACATTAAATACTAAATTTACTTTTTATTGCTGTCATATGCAGAACTTTAAAGTAAAGCTATTTTATGACTGTGATGATAGTCACTTTAAACTCAGGGTACCTGGACTTGGCATTACTGTTGGGAGATGTGGGACTGTGGGTTCTTCTGAGGGGTCTGACACATCATTTTATTCCCCAACCCTCTCCTACGTCCAAGTCACCCTGTGCTTATAATGTACAGGATGTCTTCGTTATGTGTCATTATTGTTACTATCATTATTGTCTTTGTTTATATGTTACTGTTATTATTTCTAATATCATTACAGTGTATGTCACTGCACCCCTTAACCCCCCCGTATAAATTATATTTTACAGCTGTGAGTGGTCTTTGTTTTCCAAACATTGCCGCTCTATCAGACTGATGTGTTTGTATTATCTGTTATCGACTTTATTCATGTCCACCTTTTGGTTGTAATCTGCCCTGTTGTTTCATGTCTGCAGATTAAAATGAGCTATGGCTAGGTATTAGCGCACTTGAGGAGAAGAGGGTGGCAGGGTGTCATCTTCCCGTGGTTCAGGGGTGGACTGACCCATGGGAGGGCCTGGACTGGGGCCCCATCAGTTTTCCTTGCTGCCCGTCAAGTGCATGGACATGCATGGACCATCATGGGGATTAACTTCCCAGCTCCACGCACATTCTGTTGTGTTGCAGCTTGGCCCTCTCTAGTGATGCTGTCACATTGTGCCCCCATTGTGCCACTCTAATTTACAGATGTATGCGTATTGGCAGCCAATCAGGGGACTGTAAAAACCAGAAGAACCGACAGCAATGCTATTATCATTCTCTCGTCTACTGTACTGGAAATGGCACTGATGGAGGGGCAGCACATTTAATAGAGATTTATATAAAGTGTATTCATTTTTCCTAGCTAGCTAGCAGAATATAAATCCCTATATAATCAACCAAAAGTGAACCTGGTCATGACAGATTTAATGAGGCTCCAGATTAGAAATATATGTTGATGTATTTTATTTATTTTATTTATTTATTTATAAAGTATTTTACCAGGAAGGATACATTGAGATTTCTCTCGTTTTCAAGTATGTCCTGGGTTCAAGAGCATTAAAATGTTACAGTCGTTACAGAAATACAAAGTAATACAATGCAAGATATAAAAAACACAAATATACAGATTAACAGAAAATAAATATGTAGGAAATAGTCATTATGTTACATAATGTTCTGCAACTGATCAGAAAAGGTTTCATTAGAGCAGTTTGCAAGTGTTTTTGTGCTTTTGCATACTAGGAGTTTTGCTTATCCCCTACCTGTACAGCATTTTCATTTCCAGACACATCACGTTTTACGAAATTCCGGAAATTGTCACCTCTAGCTTCAGCATTATATGTGGCTGTCTCATTGGGAACCTCAGTGGGTGCAGGGGTAGATTCTTCTGAGGAAGAACGTGAAGAGTCTTGGTCTAATTCAGATGAAGGGCTGCTGACACTGGAGGATGACCCCTGGGGAAAGAAACACAATCAAACATTGTCAAAGGTATTTTTTTAATAAAGAACAGATTATATAATTCTCTATAACTGCTCCATCATCGCTCATGTATGGAAGAGCCGTACTTTTCTATACCTTACAGAAAGTGACTATCATTTACGTCTGTTTCTCAACGCATATCAATCCCTTCCTCATTTTCATCATATACTTCAAGACCATTAATATATTTTTTTCCTCCTAACTTCTCCTCATGTTATAATCTGTTGGTTTCTCCAATTACTAGATTAAGCATTTTCCTTCTTCCTCCATTATGCTTCTCTTCTTGGGTGAAATAAGTAAATTCCTCACTGACAGTCACACACCCCACTACCTTTACCTAGGTCTCATCAAAAACCCTTGATTGGTTCATTTGTATTGTAAATGATCTAGCTGCTCTGATCCTTGCAACTTAAATGGTTCTTTGGTTTACTAGACACTTTCCTTGTTGCCACGTATCCTAAAATTAATTCAAAACGTAGCTCCATCCAATTTTTCATGACATGAACTACCTGTCTCAACAGTCTTGTCTCTCAAAAATCGAGAACTTCTACACATATTGGGCAATATTCCAAAGCTGGTGCTACTTAACCAAAGCTGTTGTAAACTTAACAACCCCTTAGACTATAATGGCTCTGGTAAGTTTACAACAGCTCTGGTTAAGTTAGCACCGACTTTGCAATATAGCCCATTATGTATATCCATTCATTTCTAGAATATCGTGATGTTTACATTTACTATTGATGTCAACCAAAGCTCCATCACTGAGCCCATTTGTAGAATCCATACATTACCTCCTACCTTAGCCCCTGATTTTTCCTCGTATGCTAAATTCACACAATATATGGTTCGGCAGGGTTTGGTGTCAGCTATAGATTACCTGTCCAGCATTTTCGTTTCCTGTCAGATCGCGTTTTTTAAGGCTCAGTAAATTATCCCCTCTTTCTTCAGGAGTTGCTTCACTGGGGGTAGCGGTGACTTCTTCAGATGAAGAATGCGAAGAGTCAGATTTAGTGCTACTTTCACTGGAGGATGAATCCTAGAGGAAGAAACAACACAGAATTTCTAGAAATGCTTGATTATATTCTTGTGTATATAGTTGGACAAGAAGAACAAATTAAGTCCATAAACACAGGATGACATGGTTTTGGTTATAGTAAATTAAATTACTGAAAATGAAGGGGGCAAATTTTTATGCTTTTACATTACAACGTGAAAGACATTTTCAAGAACATTTCCATTTTGGTACCACTTGAATATATGAGTTTGTTGTGATGAAGTTTTTGGCATTGAGAATAATTACTGATTAAGTCCTATTTTCAAATACTTAAAACCTTGGACGAAATACTATTAACATGTAATGAAACAAATAATGTTTTAGAATTGTTACATAATTTACTAAGGTGCATCTAAAATATTCGTACAGGAAAACAATGACCATTGACAATAGCATATGTTATACCATAGAATGTGGTTACATGATGTATAGCATATAGACAGATTTTTGAAAAACTGTTGGATCACAAATAAATAAAAATTATAATAGACAAGATAGACAAAACATAATTATGAAAAAAAGAAGATGGTCAACATTATAGCCAAATAAATAGCTTCAAGGTATTAGCCAAGTAATAAATAGTCAAATTTATAGATTAAATAAATTATATGAATACAGTAATTCTTGCATTGTATGAAATATTCATATTATTCACTAAGAGTATGGGGAGAAAATTATGGAAAGAGAATCAGGACAGTATTATATGTTGTTACATGGTTTGTATAATTAGCCATTCTAATTAGGTCATAGTTTGGTCATTATTTGACGAGTTGTCCTGCCAAATATAAAGCTTGCCTGATACCTATATATGAAATTAAACATTTTCTTTAACCAGAAATTAGGACCCTCTTTCGTGAGTAATGCTGCATGAACGTTAGGTTATGTGGGAGAGGCTGAACCCGATGGACGCATGTCTTTTTTCAGCCTATATAACTATGTAACTATGTAACGTCTTCCTTAATTGTAAGACACTTCTTTGGATATAAAACAAGTACAGAATAGCTCAACACAACAAGTAAGCTAAACCAGCAATATTTATAGGACTGACCTGATGAGATGAATGGCTAGAGTTGTCCAAAATATTGATTTCACGTTTTGACTAAAAGAAAGACAATTGAAAAAGTCAGAGATACATTTTTCTACATATATATGTATATCCTTATTAGTAATAATTAACACTTACTGCAGAGTGCCGCAAAAAAAGAAGTAAATATAATTCATAATACTCTTTTAGGTCAATTCATAGGAGTTTTGAGGTGAACAATGCACATCTTAAGGATAAAGGAAGCAAACTTCCATTATATCCCCTAGGTTTCCATTAGTATAATAGTGTATAATTTGAAGTTCCTATTCATATATAGACACTTACAGGGTTATCCAAAGAGATTCGAAAAGTCACCGCACGTTCGGTGACTTTTCGTTCTCTTCAATTCGGTTCCTTTTGCCGATTGCATTTCGGTGAACCTGCGGTGTATTCAGCAAACAGCACAGGGTCCCCGAATTGCAGGGAAAAGCTGCCGTAAACTCACCGAAAACTAACCGAATGCACTCTGAAAACAAGCAAAAACATCTGGATTAACCTTCGAAGAGGAGCCGAACAGGAGCCGAAAAGGAGCCGAATCACACAGAGCCGAAGCAGCTGTGACGTAGAGGAGGCAGTGAATAAATTAGAAAAACCATTTGTATGAATCTGGGAAAAAGAAACGCTGTTTGCAAAGAAACTACTGAGCGAAAATGTCTGAAATTTTCACAGGAGGTCCAGGGAATGATAATAAAGAGAGCTGTTACAAAAAAAATAAGCAAACTGAAAAAAAATCAAAAAATTTTTTTTAAAAAATTCAGAAAAATGCTTAAAGTATCCTAAAAAATCTATAAATAAAGAGACTTTTTGCTGCAGAATTTTATAATGAACGGTTTATTAGATATTGAATTAAAACAGGAATATTTTTAACATTGAAGCCTATGGGATTCTCCTGAATAAATTTGCCGAATTAAACCACCGAATGGCAGGGCATTAGGGGAACCTTTCACTGCTGGTTTGTGTTCTCTGAATAGCCGAAGCAGTGCTTTTTGATGGGGATTTCACTGCCCTCGAACAGGGACCGAACAGGCACCGTATGGGCAGGCAATTCGCCAGGATTTGGAGAATTGCCTGCTCTCTGGATAGCCGAATGGCCAGGAAAGGTAACCGAACGCTGATTTTCAGCGTTCGGTTACCTTTCTCAAGCAATTCGAATCTCTTTGGATAACCCTGATAGATCACAGTAATCATCTATGGATTAAATAGAATCTATCAATGAGTTAAGATCTAAATAAGCCAAATACCAGTCTATTCACTAAAAGGTGAAACTCAGGAGAATTGGCAGGAGAAGATTACAATCTAGAACAAATAGCCGATTTGGGGCTATATTACAAAGCTGGAGCTAACTTAACCAGAGCTGTTGTAAACTTACCAGAGCCATTATAGTCTATGGAGTTGTTGAGTTTACAACAGCTCTGGTTAAATTAGCACCAACTTTGTAATCTAGTCCTTGGAAAGTAAAATATATGGGAGAATTTTTCAGGTTTGGCTATTTTGACCTAGAATTTTCACTTCTCCAGTCATTATCCTGAGTTTCACCTTTAGCGGAAAGACCTGATAGAAATAAGAATTCTATATGGGAATAAACATCACCCATTGCAATTTTTTTTAATAATAAGTACTTTAAATTCTATATTTTATATCTCGCTTTTTCTCGTTTACAAAGAACTAAGATCACCTTTTTCCATTAGACAGTGACCTAAGGGTATTATCCATTCTGGGCTAGATTTCGATCCAGGTGTAAACTTAACAGAGCTGTTGTAAACCTCCTAGAGTTATTAAGGTCTATGGTTCTGGTAAGTTTACAATAGGTCTGGTTATGTTTACATCTTTAATCAGCTGAAATCTTTCTGACTTTTATTCAGGTGATAGTATTCTTAAAAGAAATGCATACACAGATAATCAAAATAATATTTCTATAATATATAGTCAGTATATGTTGGTTAGCGCAGTTCTATGGTCATGATGCATACTGAACATGTACCTTTTGTTTTTGACATTGGTTATCAAGGAAATCATTTATTTGTTGGTCTATATTATGAGTTCGACATCAGCACTTGATGCTAGATTTACAGAAACCACTAATAGCACTCCAGATCCTGTATATCAAATGGAATCCTACCCAAATTTCAAATTCGTAAAGAGGTACACTTGACAAAGACATTTTGCTGGAACGCTGATATGCTGTATTTGTGTTGACTAATAAAAAAGGAGATAGAGTGATGGCCCAGTTCCTCTTTCATTCTAGAAGAAGCACACTGGCATTTTAACGATTGTTGTTTTAAAAGATTTTTATGTAAATAAAAATGTGCTTCAGAACAAGAACAAAGGATCTTATTTGTATAGGTTATTATATTTTAGAGATCCATTCCTTTGGGTCTTATTGCTTTGAAGCTCTGTTACACTCACCTAAATATATGAATGAGCCCCTAAAACAAGGGATATAGGATACAAAAGAGGATCACAAGGCTACAGGCCATATAGGTACTGTCCCTCATAAATAGGATCACCTGTAAGGTGTTATTCAAATGGATTTTGTCCTTCAAAAAGGGGCATGTGAGCATGAATTACTCTATTTTAAGTCTCTGGGTCTCCATTATATCTGAAGTATATTTTAAAATTAAAAACACAGAATCTTTACAACTTTGAGTGTGTTTTTATATTATATAATACACTTGCTAGAAGAAAACACTTAACATACCAAAAAATTCATAAAAGCTGTTGCATTGGGTGCCTTTTTAGTATTTTTTAAAAAACTTTTAAGAACGGGAAAACTATTAACAAGTCAAGAAATACTCACAGGATATGCAAAGGCCAGGCCTACAAGGCAAACGATGAGCAGTGCAGTCTTCATTTTTTCCAGTAAATTATCTGTAAGAGAATATTAGATATATGAATTCCCATATATAAAGAAACATATAATATATATTTGTATGATATTGTTATTTATTACATGCATTAAATATGATAAATGCCTTACCTTATTTTTCCTGTAGTTCTGGTGTTTCTCTTTTGCTTTTTTCCCCAACAGCTTTCAGGTAAGTCTGTAGCTTTGCCTTGGCTTGAGCAGGACAACTGACGCTTTCTGGTTTGTTGTGAAGTGACTGGCAGCTTGTCGAATTTAAACATTGTCTCCTGCCACTTCCAGCCAATCACCACCAGGCGAGGGTGTGCGACACAGTGACAAGTCTAACCATATGACTTGCCCCCACACTTCCTCTGGCTTCCTCTTGGTTTTGTGGCTTTTCTCTGTCAACAGAATGAATACTTCTCCACTAACATTCCGGCTGGCGAACAGTATAATTAAGCTGCTTCATTGCGATACGTTCTATTGAGCATCTTACAGGAAGTTTTAGCAAGGATTTATTATGTTTTCGGGAGATATTACACAATTCTGAACAGGTTTACGTGGTTTTTTTTTTTATAACCTTTCTGAACCATGTGGAAGGAAAGGGTTTTGTATGGGTGTGAGATGAGTAATATAGGCCAATATGAGGTAAACAAACGGAAGGTTATTTAGACAGCCATAACAAGTTGTTCGCCTAATATATGAATAATTTTAAGAATAATTAACCGAGATGTATTAAAACGTCTAAGAACACATTTGTCTAACTGCTCAGTATGAATAACCTACTGTGCAGGAAGCATGAATTTAGACTCTGCTGAAAATAATTAACCTCCTGAGTACCACATGGTTTTTCATCTGGGGAAAAAAGTTGTATTCAGTAGACTATATATTGTAGTGACTGTAATAAATAGGCGCGGTTTCTGTTTCTTGGGAATTTTAGTCCAGAGGGGTTATTCACTAACCACCATTCTTTAAATTAAAGAACTGTGAATTTGTTTCAGCGACTATCAAGGGACTACAGTGGATCATCTACATTGAAACCATGGTGATTTCACTGTTTAGGGACCATCCACCATACTGGTCATTGTTCTTTCTACTGGAGTTTCTGACAAAGTAGTCCAGTGTAGTTCTCAGTGAAATTCTCACCATTCTTTCCACCGTAGTTTGTGCCGTAGCTATATATTGTACATTTCACTGTAGTTTCCACCATAGAGTCAGTTGAAGTTGTCAAGCAGTCCTTTCACTAAGAGTGTGCAATTTTTTTTGCCAAAGTCGAAGGGTCATTTTGCTGCCCCCACCTACTAGTCCCCATACGTCACTATCCAACCAAATACTCCACTATTAATCCCTAAACGACATGATCAAAACTATTATCACCCATTCTCCCTGTGTTTCTGTCGCATGAGGGTTCCTATATCATTCTATTATCTGATCACCCTTCTCTGTCACCTCTTTGTCTCCTACCCTTCCCCTCAGCTCCCGCTCTGTCCCTGCTAATCCTCCCAGACCCTCCTCTGCCCTCTGGCAACTTCCCCATGTCTCCACTGCCCAGTGTCCTGCCATCCTCTTCAGCTCCCACGCAACACTCTGCCACCATTCCCAGCCTCAAATGTGACCTGTGTTCTTCTCCTCCCCAATGTGCCCTCTGACTCCCCAGTGCCACAATGAGTCATTTCCAGCACTCACTATCACATTTCCTCGCCATTACTATGTGAAATGCTGTCCTCCCCAGCCCTCACTAGGTCTCATCTCACCCTCCCCTTCCTTAGTGTGCCTTTGTCTACCCCCACAGCCCCCAGTGTGCTCCGTCACCCTCTTTAGCCCCAGTGTGCCCTATGTCTCCCTACCTCACCCCATTGTGTCACATCACGCTGACCCTTCACAGCCCTCACTGTGTCTCCTCTGTCCACAGCCCAAGGGTGCCCTACATCTAACTTCCTACCACCCAGTGTGCCCTATGTCACCCATCCCAACACCCAGGGTGCCCTATGTCACCTTCCCTTGCCCCTAGTGTGCCATATGTCACCCTCCTCTAGCCCCATGTGTACACTATGTCTGCCTCCCTAGCCCCCTCTTTTTCCCCTGCTACCCTTCCAAGTCCTGCCCTTTTACCTGCCTCATCCCAGGCCATGCCTTCTAGGCTGTGCTGGATGTCAGGGCAGTTGCTCCTGGGCCTGGCTCTACTCCTCCACACAGTTGCAGGCACCTGCTGGTGGTGCTGTGTGAAGAAGGGAGCTGGGGTTTGTGCAACAGGCTCCCACTGGCTCTCTGTGTCATAGAGCAGGGGGCAGCCATGATGATGGGAGGGCTGCTTCCACTACTCTCCCCTCCCCCAGTACATCTCATGGAGATGGCTGGCTACTCTGCACCAATGCCAACAGGCATGAGAAATTAAAAATCCAAATCCCTGGTCAGTGAGTGGAGACTTGGATTTTTGCGCCCCAAGGCCAGTGGGCGCCTTTGTTGCCATATAGGAAGTGCCAGCCCTGATCATAAAAGGTATAATTACGGTGAACTTTGCAAACACAGTGTTATTTAGTGAATAACCCCTTAGGGTTGGAGAATTAAAAGAGAATTTCTTAGGCCAAAACTTGGAATAGAAAACATTTTCCAACAGGTCGTTGCTTCAAGTCAGCTATTTTGGCCTAAAATAACAATTCCTCCAGTTTCTATTAATTATCCTTCAGCCCTCTAAGTCCTCTACTAAGTCCTCTCTATGCCGAGGGTCAAAGTTGCTGTCTAGGGCTCTCCATACTCCTATAGATACATGCACACATATATATCCCTATACATACATTTATATATCTATACACATGCAAAAATACCTATGGATTTATATGCAGAAGAGAGTGTGCTTTTTTAAAATCATGATACAATGTTCTTTTAGTCAGGTAGTGCAGCTAAAGCAAGATATAGGATTTCTGAAAACCTCAAAAAGCACAGATTTGACGGACCTCCCTGCCTACAAAAAAATGATGGGACTCTGACCTCTCCACATCCCTGACTGTAGAAGACTGGGGCAAGGTCTTTAAATCCATCAAATAACCTTTCACTCATTTAGGGACCTCCCTGTACAAGATACTAACTTTAAAGTTCTGAGTAGGTGGTATGTGATTCCTACTGTCCTTCACAAATTTGACCCATCGGTTCCCCTTATTCGGCTGCATTCACAATATTCCGGCCTTGACTGCTTAGACCTGGATCCCCAATCACCCATACCCCCCAATAAACACACTGACACAATGTAATGGGAAAATAGGGTATAGGCCACAGCTTTATTTACATTAAATCATACAGTCTTCACGCAAAAACGCACGCGCAATGCGTGAATTTCTGCGCCAAGCGTTAAACGTTTATGTGGGTAAATCACCGCTGGAATTACAATCCTCACGCGTTTTTTCATCCATCGATCAATAACGCGCGTAAACCGGACGCGCACAAATGCTCGCGCAGTACCGTTGCGAGCAGAAATCGGTGTGCGGACTGTTTTTTTCTCGCGATTCAGCCAATCAGAATTAAGAACCACAATTATCTCACGTTAAGAAATTGCGCCTGCCAAAATCAATCTGTGCATATCTGCAGCAATAATAAATGCACACACAACTTCTCCATTTTATTGGTTTGGTATGAGTAGAATGTGTAAATATACTTTGCTGCATTTTTTTTTGGGCTGGTGTATTTGGTTTCGGCCAGGTTGATAGAATTTGCCATTAACACCAGCTTTTAGGAGTTGCTAAAATTATGCGCGCAAAGGCTGTGCGTTAAATCCTGCGCATAGATTGTAATAACATCCGTGTACGAGCGCACATTCGCGTTTGCGCTCACAATGTTAAGTATAGGACGCGCGCAGCACAGTACGCTGGCACAGGGTTCGCGCAGGTTCTCCTACGGTAGCCGATTACACTAGTTTGTTGCGCTGACAATGTAATATGGAATTTCGTCGCTAAGCGTTTTACCCCTCGCGTTAATGCATTTTTGCGCCGGCGCAAACAATTGCGTGGAGAATGTAATTTGGCCCCTAGAAACTTATACCAGTAAAGTAGTTGGGGGTGCTGATTGCTCTTATGCTCTTTTTTTTTAAAAAAAATTCTGCATATGTGAATTGTAACTTGGATTTGAGGCAGGGTATAAAATGCTAGAAAGTAAGAACAGTTCCTTGCGTTGAAATAGTTCATCGTCAGCTTCTGAAATATTATCAAAGGAGCAAACCTATGACATCAACATGTCGGATTAAAACATAATTAAAAAGGGGATAGTCTGCTTATGATTGTCTGTACGGGAACTGTTCACGAAGAGGTGACATGATTGGATGGCCAAAGGTGGGAGCCCAATTCTCCACCGAACGTCTTCACTGAGGGATGCTGAGGGGATCCGTCTGCCCCAGCATGAAAAAAACCAAAGAAACCGGGCTACCAGTGCAGGGATAGGCAAGCAAAGGTTTATTCAGGATAAGCTTCTTTGGGCACAGAAGTGTTTTCTCCAGGCGGCCTTATTCATTACTGTTCCGACTTTGTTCTAGTGTATGGAAACTGTTGACATTTTATGTGAGGCATATTCTCAGTTTACCAGCACAATTTAACTATTATGGCAGCGAGTTTGTTGTACAGAGCCGGACAGTGGTCTTCATTAGGGATGAGCCGAACACCCCCGTGTTCGTTTCGCATTCGAACTCGAACAATTTCAAAAGTTCAAGTTCGAACTCGAACACGAACCGAACTCAATGCAAGTCAATGGGACTCAAAAGTTCGAATTTTAGAGTGCCCTCCAAGAGGGCATATATGCAAGATATTTGCCATAAAAGGTGTATGGGAGTCCGGGTAGTGCCCTGTGGGACAGGAAACCAGGACAAAAAGTAAAAAAAAAAAGTTTTTAAAGGAATAGTGAGTTTTCCATGAAAAATTCCTTCAAATATCATGCCTAGGAGGTCCCCATAACCTGCCCGTGAAGTGGCGGATTTGTAGGATGTATAGAAACATTTAAAATAAAAAAAAAATGACATTTCAAATGACGGTAAACGGTTTTCCTTTAATCTATTCATAAACAACTGCTTGGGGCGGCAGCCTGTATGAAAAGACATTTTAGGACGCGCAGAACAAGTTTAGTGATTTTTTGGCTAAATTATGGTGAAACTTATGCAGGCTTTGGATGAAAGTAACAACAGGTGCTTTACAATTTGGCCTTTAGTGTCGGCAACAGTGCCTTCACACCGTAACCCTTTTGTGGTATTGTGGAAGAGTGCAGGGTTGGACCATGCGGTCCTATATTAAAAAGATATGAATCTGGTAAAGGCGCCAGTGCACCCAAATATTGTGCCTTTGGTGGCAGCAAGTGCCTTTACACCGTAACCCTTTTGTGGTATTGTGGAAGAGTGCAGGGTTGGACCCAGCGGTCCAATATTAAAATTATATGAATCTGGTAATATAGGCGTCAGTGGCAGTGCACCAAAATATTACTGCGCTATAGTGTATGGCAGGATGGAAGCGCACCAGCAGTAACAAGCAGCGGCATATACCAGACAGGGGCACAGAGCGAGAGTAGTTGTTATAACAAAACCAGCTCAACAACGTTTAGACACTAGTACTGCGCTTCTGTATATGGTGAGAATTGGCACACACCAGTTCCGGCTGCTCTGCGTCATCACGCCGCGCCCTGCCCCCTGATCACTCACAGCTGCGCCGGGTGCCGCTGGAGCTCCTGGCATTCGGCCAGCTGGTAGCACCATGCGTCCGGGGCCCCCCTGATCGCTACCCGGGGCCCTGGATGTCACAAGATTACAATCCAAACGCAAACGGGTTAAGTAACCAAATTTGTAAGAAGAATAATTAATGCAGCATATGAATCCTCACACTGCCGGGCACCACCTTAAGGCCCGGTTCACACCTAAGCGTTTTACAGCGCGTTCCTGCACACTGTAAAGTGCATAAACAGGGAAATCCCATTATTTGCTATGGGACCCGTTCATACCTGGGTGTTTTACAGTGCGCAGGAACGCGCTGTAAAACGTCCTACGTCCAAAGAAGTACAGGAGCTTCTTTGGGGCGTATTGCAACGCGTTCACTCTGCAGTCTATGGCCGTGATCGCGCTGCAATGCGCGTTCGCATGTTTTTTTATGTTTGCGCTATACGCGCGTTAAAAAACACGCGTATTGCGCGCGTAAAAAAAACGCAGGTGTGAACCCAGCCTTACAGTATAATTAATGTAGCATATGATTCCGCACACTGCCGGGCAGCACCTCTACAGTTTGTGGATCCAGGAATCAGGTGAGTATTAGAAAGAAAAAAAAAGTCTTATTTTATGTTGCTGGGGACATTTAAAAATGTCCTCGGATTTTATTTTTTTTAAAAATGTGTCGCCTTACCTTAGCCTGGTGGTCAGTGGGGGCTCCCTGGATCCTGGTTGGGTGGAAGGGGGATCTGCCGTGGCTCTCTCCCTGGATTTCCTGCGCCACCTCTCTGCCACATGCACCCTGCAACCTGGATCCTGGTTGGGCGGAAGGGGTGTCTGCCGTGGCTCCCTCCCTGGAGTCCCTGCGCCACCTCTCTGCCACATGGACCCGGCTGGCCAACTCGCACAGTCGCAGCTCTGTAATCTTGCGGCCGCATGCTCCTCAAGTCAAGGGGTCCTTTGGAGGGAGGCTCCGGCGGGCTGCCCTCTACAGTGCCTGATTTAGAGGGCCTTGTCTGCCTGATGTTTTAGCAACAAGAATGTTTTATCCCATAGGCTTCAATGATAAAAATATTCCCGTTTTAATTCAATATCTAATAAACCATTGCTTATAATATTCTGCAGTAAAGAGTCTCTTTATTTTTCGATTTTTTAAGCATTTTTTTAAAAAAAATCTATTTTTATTATTATTATTATTATTATTATTTTATAAAGCGCCAGCATATTCCGCAGCGCTGTACAATAAGCACAGTACAGACAGGGTTACAATACATTGAACAACATTTGACAAACAGTACAGGAGGAGATGAGGGCCCTATTCCCGTAGGAACTCACAATCTAGGAGGGTTGGGGTTGGAAACAGGAGGAGAGGACTGTAAGGTGAGAGTGATTGATGGTTGCGTCAGTGAGTTGGGTGGTAGGCTTCCCTAAATAGGAATGTTTTCAGGGAGCGTTTGAAGGAAGAGAAGTTAGGGGAAAGTCTGACAGCACGAGGGAGAGCGTTCCAGAGAGTGGGGGCTGCGCGTGAGAAATCCTGCAGTCTATCATGGGAAGAGGTGATGCGGGGAGAAGCTAGGCGCAGGTCACTGTTTGACCTTAGGGAGCGGGCTGGGGTGTATTTGGTGATTAGTGAGGACAGGTAGTGGGGCGCTGAGTTAGTGAGGGTTTTGTAGGTAAGGATAAGGATTTTGAACTTAATTCTGCAGTGGATGGGGAGCCAGTGAAGGGACTCGCAGAGGGGAGCGGCAGAGACAGAGCGGCGGGTGAGGTGAATTAGCCTGGCGGAGGCGTTCAGGATGGATTGTAGGGGGGAGAGGCGGGACAGAGGGAGGCCAGATAAGAGATTATTGCAATAGTCGAGTCGGGAGATTACCAGGGCGTGTATGAGTTGTTTTGTGGTGACAGCGGTAAGAAATGGCCGAATTCTGGAAATATTACGCAGTTGGTATCGGCAGGAGGAGGAAAGAGACTTGATGTGGGGGATGAAGGAAAGAGCAGAGTCCAGTGTAACTCCAAGACAGCGAACTTGGTTTGATGGGGAGATGGGGATACCCTCCACCGTGATAGAGAAGTCAGGAGGTGGGGAGGCATTAGAGGGAGGAATAAGTAGGAGCTCAGTCTTTGACATGTTGATCTTTAGGTGGTGGGAGGCCATCCAGGAGGAGATGCCAGATAAACAGTCACTGACTTTTGAAAGGACAGGGGGAGAGAGATCAGGGGTAGAGAGGTAGATCTGAGTGTCATCAGCGTAGAGGTGGTAATTAAAGCCAAAGCTGTTGATGATTTTGCCCAGGGAGGAGGTGTAGATGGAAAAGAGCAGAGGACCAAGGACAGAGCCTTGAGGTACACCAACAGATAGAGGCAATGAAGAGGAGGAGTTACCAGCAAAGGACACACAGAAGGACCTGTTGGATAAATAGGAGTCAACCCAAGCAAGTGCAGTGTCACCGAGACCCAGAGAGTTGAGGGTCTGTAGAAGGAGGGGGTGGTCAACAGTGTCAAAAGCAGCCGAGAGGTCAAGCAGGATGAGAATAGAATAGTGGCCGTGTTTTTTAGCAGTTAGGAGGTCGTTGGTGACTTTGGTGAGGGCAGTTTCAGTTGAGTGTAGCGGACGGAAGCCAGATTGCAGGGGGTCAAGTAGGGAATTGGAGGACAGGAAGAGGGAGAGGCGGTTGAAGACTAGTTTTTCTAAGAGCTTTGATGTGAAGGGAAGCAGGGATACAGGGCGGTAGTTGGATGGAGAGTTGGTGTCTAGGGATGGTTTCTTTAGTAAAGGGGTAACTAGCGCGTGTTTGAAGGCGGATGGAAAGGAGCCAGTGGAGAGAGATAGGTTGAAGATGTGTGTGAGAGCAGGGGTGAGGGAGGAGGAGAGGGGAGGAATTAGATGTGAGGGAATGGGGTCGAGCGGGCACGTGGTGAGATGTGAGGAGGACAATAAGGAATTGACTTCCTCCTCAGTGGTTGGGAGGAAGCGGCAGAGGGTGGCAGAGGGGACCTGTGGGAGTGGAGGTGGCAGATAACTATCTTGTGTTGGGATGTTGCTTCTGATAGTTAGAGTTTTACTGAGGAAGTAGTCTGCCAGGTCTTGAGCGCTGAAGGCAGCTGAGGGGGGAGGTGCAGGTGGGTGGAGGAGTGTGTTGAAGGTGGACCAGAGCCGTTTAGGGTTGGAGGACAGCGTAGATATAAGAGATGAGAAGAAGGATTGTTTGGCCAAGTGGAGGGCAGAGGTGTATGACCGGAGAATAAACTTGAAGTGAACAAAATCAGCTTCAGAGCGGGATTTCCTCCAGGCACGCTCTGCGGTGCGGGAGCATCTTTGCAGGTAGCGAGTTTGGAGGGTGTGCCAGGGCTGAAGCTGGCGGCGTGGGGCCTTGCAGAGTCGAAGAGGAGCAAGAGTGTCTAGAGCAGAGATAAGCGTAGTGTTGTAGTGATTAGTGGCAGCATCAGGGCAGGTGAAGGATGAGGTATGAGGGAGGTGGTGAAGTAGGTTGGAGAATTGATGGGGGTCCACAGCATGTAGATTTCTGCGAGTGAGTGTGCGGGGTGGGGGAGCAGGGTATTTTTTTTCCGAACTTTTGGCGAACACCTCAAAAAGTTCGAAGTTCGTGAACTTTCGAACTGCCAAAGTTTGAATCGAACTCTGAACTGATCGAACCGAACAGCTCATGCCTTGTCTGCATGTGCTCAGAGCTGAAGATTTTGGTGTGCCATTACCCTATCTCAGTCACCTTCATCATGCATCTCCCCTAATAGTTTCACCCCCATTGAGCTACTGTGGTTTAATAACTACCCCAGTAAATCTATGTTCGATCTTTTTCAGTCCCGTTTTGCCTATGCCTCATCTGTCTCTACCCTATTGTATTTTGTCCTTTACTTCTGTATGTTTGAAGGTAGTTTTTACCTTTTCTCCAGACTAATTTTGATGTTTTAGACCTGGAGCTCCAGCTCTAATAGCTCCTATTATCCAGCCCTAGATTTGTGTGGGACTCCCCTCTGAGAAGTCTTCATAAACCCTTTCACTACCAAGCGATTTTCCAAAAAAACATTGTCAGGAACCAGTGGTTTTTTTGAAAAATCATTTTAAATTAATTATACAGTAAGAAATATTTGGTTCCCTGCATTGGCTGCTGAAAGACAAAAATGTCTTGGCATTTATCAGATTATTTTAAATAGTTGTATCCCTTTGGGCATTATGCTCACAGGACTAAAACTTTGGGGGCACCTTTTGCAGCCAAAAAGCAAACAAAATTAGTTTGCAGCAAAAGAATTTAATTTGCCTTTGTCCTTCGGAGCTCCAGATCGAGATAACTCGATATCGGGCTCCTGATGGTGCCTTTGAAGTCCCGAGTTATTTCGATCTTGGTAGTGAAGGGATTAATATCAAATAAATTGTGTCAATATTTGACATTGAAAGCAGTGCTATTATGCAAGAGCAGGTAAATTCAGCCTTGTGATAATACTCTTAGTGGTAATAACCAATGGTATAACCATTCCACTGGTTGCATTCGACAAACTTTCACTTAGAGCCAGCACTTATCAACAAGAGTTTCCAACTGGTAAGTTAGTTTCCGTTACTGAGATCCTGCTAGTGATAACGAACGACTCATAATCAATCTCTTTTCACTGGTTATTCTCCTGTGTGCTGTGTTTGGTACTTACATATACAATATAGTAAGCCTGTGATAAGCCATGGCAACTCAATTACAGCACGACTTTTAATAATAAAATGAGCCAAAATTATAGCATGAGTTATAATAGTAATGATTGGTTCAGGTTATGACTGAAACTCTTAAGACCTTTCTGACAGTGCTGAGAGGATGCTGGAGTCCTGGGCAGTCTCTGATGTAAACACATCTGTGGTATAACAGCTTACATCTATAATATACTTTCAGATAGACTGTAGACACAGGGCACTATCACATTCCTAACGCAAACGATAATGCTCACTTGCGTGAGCATTACCGTTTGCCGCGGTATTTACCGCATATTACAATCCAAACGCAAACGGTTTAAAAAACCCGTTTGCTTTTGGTATCTTGCACTTCTCTATGCGAGGTTACTGTACTTTGCGCTTCCTATGTTTAACATGGGGAGCACAAAGTGTTAATCAGCGCTGGTATTACAAAGTCCCAGCGCTGATTAACGCCTGGCTCTGGTCAGCGCAAAGTTAACCAGAGCCAGGACTTCTGCAGAATCCGTTAACACCAGCTTTAAAAATAAAAAAACAGATCCTATACTCACCCTCTGTCCCGCGGCGAGGAACGCAGCTCCGATCGCCTCTTCCGGCCGGCGGGAGCATGGAAAGACTGGGGGAAAAAGTCTCCTTCAGTCTCTCCCTGTGTATCACTACGCAGACCGGCCGGACTGGACTACGCGACTGGCAGGGAGGTCCTATGGACTCCAGCGAGTGGATGCTCGCGGCTGCGCTCAGCGCTGCCGCGAGCATCCAAGATTTTACACTTGATAACAATGCAGGCAGCACAGCATTTTTTGCGCCTGCATTGTAATCCAGCGCTAAACCGCAGGCGCAAGGGGGAAAACTGCGGGCGCAGTTTTTCCTCCCTTGTGCCCGCGTTTTAACGCTAAGAGCCCACAATGTACATTCCTATCCAGGATCTAGATAATGCTGTATTATAAATCATTACATTGAGTTGTTTTACAGCTGCAATGCCATTAATGTTGCTCATTTGTTTATTGCCATCATGTGCCCCTGTATTCTGTAACATATCTACTGATTCCTCTGTTTATCTACTGTATAACTTTGATTACTGTAGATCACTCGATGCTATATCCATCATCCTAAATCCAACACGTAGACAGGAGTACTTTTAAGTTACCATGAGAAGTAATGGCTAGACCATAAACCACAGAGCTGTACATTGCTGTCCGTAAACCCAGAGGGCTGTCCAGCATAGGCTAATTGACAGTCTTCCAGGTTGCAAGAAACTCTCCTCTTGTCACGAGTAGTGCCACAGGTCGAGGTTGCAAGCCCAAGGTGCAAGTGATACACAGGAAATACTTGAGATGTTGCAAATCAAATGGGGATTTATTAAAGGAAAACAATAAACATGGAGAAGCATTACTGGAAAGTCTCTGGT
Source organism: Leptobrachium leishanense (assembly GCA_009667805.1). Classification (NCBI taxonomy): domain Eukaryota; kingdom Metazoa; phylum Chordata; class Amphibia; order Anura; family Megophryidae; genus Leptobrachium; species Leptobrachium leishanense. The sequence continues at coordinate 316,203,283 of CM019063.1, forward strand.
TGGGGAGCGCAGAAGGGAAGTCTTGGGACAGGTGCAATAAAGGGGTCTCGAGGCACAATACCGGTAGGGGTGATCCAGAATGCAGAGTCCAGGGGGAAAGCCAGGGGTTCGGTACACAGATATCAGTATAGCTATGGAGCTTCTGGGCAGGCTTGATGTCAGACTTGGAGTGTTGGCACTTTGCAAGCAAAATGCAGAAGCATCCTGGGACAGGCGTGCCTCTGCTAAATAGCCATTGTAGGTCCTCATTAGGTGCACCTGCTGATCCTGCAAGTGTGAGTCTCGAAGCAAATTCCAGCAAGACAGGGCTTGAAGGGTGCTGCCTGGGGAAATCAGGATGGTGCAGCACCAGATCTGCCTTTCTTCCGCCGGCGGCGGCGTGGCACGTGACACCTCTGGAAAACTGACACAGCCTGTGGGAACAGCCGATGAGTGGTGGGGGTGCTCAGCTCGCCTTATCGATTGAAAATACATTAAATGTTCATTGCGGGTAGAGTGTCCCTTTAATGTTAAAAAAATATATAAAAAATAACATTCTATGTGAATTTGTGTCATATTCCTACTTGGTTCAAATACTTTAATAAAAAACACTGGAAAATTTGCTTTTTTTTCCTGTAAGTTGGTTACTAATTTACTCCAGCCACACAGAAGACAGTTCGTCATGGGGAAATTTGATGTAATATGTCACAGTTTCATCAGAAACAGGGAACACAAGACCTTCATAGTAACATGTGAGGAATGTTTATTTCGAATTCAAACAATAACAGTCAACTGTCTGTGAATACAGGCAGGATTATTCAAAGAGATCCGAATTGTGGCCGAAAGGTAACTGAACAGTGAAATTCAGCGTACTTACCTTTCCTGGCCATTTGGCTTTTCAGAGAGCAGGCAGTTCGCCATATCCTGGTGAATTGCCTGCACATACGGTGCCTGTTCGAGGGCAGTGAATTCCCCATAGCTTTGTCTATTCGGAGAACAAAAACCAGCAGTGAAAAGTTGCCGAATTGCCCTGCTGTTCGGTGGTTTCATTCGACAGGTTAATTCAGGAGAATCCCATAGGCTTCAATGTTAAAAATATTCCCGTTTTAATTCAATATCTAATAAACCGTTGATTATAATATTCTGCAGCAAAAAGTCTCTTCATTTATCATTTTTTCTTTAGGATCTTTTAGGCATTTTTGGGAAAATATTTTTCCTTTTTTTTTAAAATCGATTTTTCTTTTTTTGTAACAGCCCTTTTTATTATCATTCTTTGGATCTTATATGTAAATTTAAGACATTTTCGTTCTGTAGTTTCTTTGCAAACAGCGTTTCACTTTTTAAACATTCAAGCGTACTGTTTGTTTTTGTTCACTCCATTCGTCTGCGGTGTCGGCTTTTTCCGGCGGCTGCTCTGTGCTCTGTTCAGCTCCTGCTCGGGTTTCTCCGGCATGTTCGGCGGGGTTAATCCAGATGTTTTTGCCGGTTTCGGTGTGCCTTCGCTGGGTTTTGCGGTGAGTGTTCGTCGGGTTTGCGGCAGCTTTTCCCTGCACTACGACGGCCCTGTGGTGCTTGCTGAATACACCGCAGGGTCACCGAAATGGAATCCCCAAATCTCACCAAGTTGAAGAGAACGAAAAGTCACCGAACGTGCGGTGACTTTTTGATTCTCTTTGAATAACCCTGAAGGGCCCGTGCTAGGTCCAAACCGTTCATTGGGCAAACTAGGCAAATACATGTGAATTGCACGATCCCGATCTCCTACAACAAGACTGAAAGATTTCCATACACGAAGCAGCAGTGGTAGAAAACAGGCATTGCTCCATTAATTGGAGTTCAATTATTGTATTTTTTTGCCATTAGTATCAGTATCAGGAAAGATACTGCAAGTCCTTATCACGATGGATTTTTTGGTTTGGTCGCGATTGTTTCGGCACTCTGTATGGGCGGATCCTGAATGTTGCATTACTCAAACAGGATTGGTGGCTCAAAAATAGTAATCGGGATATCCTTAATTACAAACTAGATGGATAGCAAACACTACACTCTCTGAAATGTCCACATATTGTTCCTTTGTCTTGAATTCAAAAAGCCTCTAACAATAAAAAGTAGTTCAAACATACCTAATTGATTTAGCACTTATATTGCTCTTTGCACATTATTTTACAAACATTCTGCCTTATTTCCATTTTGTAGCAAAACTTGAGCAATTTGTGTTTTGCTCACTTTTTTATTACCTCAAGATGTTTCATGGAGGAATGCGTTTTGCAGCTCCGTCAACGCGCGTCCTAGCGCTTTGATGGAGAGGGCTGCTGCACGGACGCAGCAAGGCTGCTGTTGCATCCGCAACAGCATGAGGCTGGCCCGGGCCCGTCGCAGCGCCTCAATGCTGCGACGGACGCCAGAAGGCATGTCAGTACGGGCGCACATAGTGCGCTGGTCTGACGCCAGCCTTATTAGTTTAGCTGCCCGGCTAAGCACTTTTTCTAGTGCAATAATAGCTTGTCTTAAAATAGATGGTACATCTTCTAGATAAACTGAGTCATGTTGAGGAATTGCACCCTATTCATGTATATCTGCTCTCTCCTCCTCCTTTTTTGAAAATGTCGGTGAATAATAGCACCAGTGACGAACATGCTAGTGCTGACATTTCCTTTTGAGGTCTCTACTAAGCTTCTGTCCTCTCTTCTCAGGTTCAGCTATAGCTCTGAGCTGTAGAAAATTGTAAGAGGTATTTACTCCAGTTTTTTGAGTAAAATAAGTCTGTGCTAAAGTACTCGAGTATAACGCTGTATTTTGGTGACAAAAATTTACCTTAAAATTGGAGGGGCCGCGTTATACTCGAGACATCTGCATCGCATGTAAAAAAGAAAAAAACTTGATCAGGGATCCCAAGTTTCCCGGAAGTTCCGGTAGTCTCCCTGAAGTGAATGTGGACTCCCTGATACCTGCAAACACTTCAGGAACTCCCAGATTCGGGAGAGGTGGGATCCGTCATCCGAACAATAGCCAGCCCCACCCTGTTGTTGCCCCTTCCTGATGTCACTGCAGACGCACTGCACGATTCTCCTCACATTCTGCATGTCAGGAGCTCGTTCGGGGGGCTGGCTATCGGCGGACAATGCAGTGGATGAGCCTGCCTGCTGGAGCCGAAGGTCAGAAAACTACACCTCCCGGCGAGCTGGCTATCAGTGAATGATTCACTGCGTTAGTCACCTTGCTCCACCGGCCATCTTATTGCAAGTAAAGAAGACAGGTGGCCTGCGGCTTCATACTTAGTAACAACTGCAATCATTCTAGAGCAGAGCACCATGGCCTGAGGGAGAGCTTGACTGTGTTAAGAGAACCTGGAAGGATTTCAATGGTTTACCGGTACAGTGTACTTTTATAATTTTGCTCCTCGCGTTATATTCGAGTCTTGAGTATTCTCTCATTTCCATAATAAATCTCTATCCATCGCGTTATATTCGGGTCGCGCTATGCTCGAGTATCTACGGTACTTGAATTTTGTGAGCAAAACTTGAGTTATTCTCACCCTATACTAAAAAAAACTGGAACAAAAATCATGGTAAAAATTTTCAAGTACAAATTTGAGCATGGAAATAATTACAAGATGTAAATACCATTTTCTGAGCAAAAATTGCAAATTTTGCTCAAAACTTGACTTTTGCTACAAGGTGTAAATAGGATTGCTAAGGGCTATTACTGAGGTCTGATGAAGTCCAGACGGTGCAGCGTAAGATATATTTTAAGGAAATAACTGAAGTATTGATTTTGGGGTTATAACATGAAAAGTATCATATTTCCAGTCTGTGACCCATTGGCGTGAATAGATAAACAGCTGGAAATAAAAACACACCAGACTGTCTAGGTAATAAGCTTAACACTGTGATTTTGAAAACTTTCATTGCGTAAACCAAACAGGCTTCCTGTGCTAATCTGCTAAAAAAGCCAAAATGACCGCAGTATTGGAATCTCAGCTAACTACAACACAGCGGGATAATTAGTGCTTTTGCATAAACCAATTCTGGCAAAAATCCCCATTCAATTCAAAGTAAGCATTTGTCTTCATACAGTCTTTTACATATTTTAAGGAGTGTTGTTTACAGGATATATAAATGTGCAGTCACAGGATGTAGAAGTGCACATAAGGGATAAGATCTCATGAAGACATTCAGTTAATTAGATGCTTTAAGGTTAAAAATATTCATAGTAAAATGTGCAGCTGGTTTGAAAACGACAAATTGTGGCCTTGCTGTTTGCGTTTTATGCAATAACCCGAGAACAGGAAAAGGGATAGATGTGCACTTTTTAAATGAAACATGGTAGTATGACTTGTTTAGAGCTATGGCAATTCTGGGCTTAATATTGAGTCACGTGATTTAAAAATAAGGAATCACTGATTTTCCAGCAACTCTGAGCCCTGTCCCAATGAGCCATTATGGTTAAAAAGCAGAGGCAGACTGAGAGTTTGTGAGGGTGAAGGCAAATCTCAAATCTGAGGCCCATCTTATTTTGCTGACATTAATCTAATGCAATTTAAATGGGAAAAGGTTTCACATGCTCTTTTGGCAAATAAGAGTTTGCTGATGTAAGAGTCTCATTGGTGTGAAATATGATGATGAGGATGTTGCAATGACATGTCACATAAGCGTGTGAGGTTCCGGATTGGGTGATGCCTTCGGCCGGGGACAGGCAAGTGTTTTTAAGAGCGGAAAGGAACGTCCGTGAGAGTGGACGTTCCTTCCACTCTGACGCCCGTCTGGCCACCTCGCTGAGCGCAGTTAGTGCGCTCAGTGCTGCAAGGCTTGATCCTGCTATGGAGGATCACGCTTTGCAACCCCATCGGACACACGTTGTAGCGTTTCGAAGGGAAGGGTTTCAGCAGGTCCACTGTAGCGTCCGCAGTTCTTGCATGCGCTACAATGTGTGCTCGACCCCATCGAAGTGTCACAACGCTGTGACGGACACCTGGAGACACGTCAGTATGGGCGCATGTAGTGCGCTCTTTTGATCCTGGCCTTAGGCAACTACATATTTTGCATAATTATTGAGCCACCTCTGTTAACAAATGAGCCCACTCCTTAATCATAACGGTCCCCCTATTATTCCAATCGATCCGCAAACTTTGCTTGGAGCGCCGCTTTCATGGTAGTGTACTGAAAAGAATGCTTAACTGTTTGTATAGGAAACGCTAATTAGGATGAGGTCGCCCGTTATCTTCATATGTAGCTGCCATTAAAAAAAAAATTACTGCCAGCCAGAACTTGGTGTTAAATGATTGGGTGTTTGCAAAATCAATTAATACTAAAAAAATAATTAAAAAAATACTATACTCACCAGTGACGTCCAGCACCCCCCTTCTTCTTGCAGCCATGTGACATGCTCTTTTCCTGTAAGCCAGGAGCTTGTCACATCTGGAGCATCGGACACCAGCTTTGCACTGGATACAAGATGCGTTTTAAAACTATCTAGGGTACTATTATAATCTTAATGGTAATGTTAGTGCTCAGTTATGTGAACGTTAACGCTAGACTAAATGGCCCAAACGCAGGCCGTCTATATTGCAATCCAAATGCTAACAGGTTAAAAAACCCGATAGCGCATCAGGGATTGCGCTTGTTCCATGAACTTACTGTACTTTATGCTCCCTATGCTTAACATGGGGACCGCAAAGAGTAATTAGCGGTAGGATTTCAAAGTCCTAACGGTAATTACTCACTGCTGCGGTTAACTGAAAAGCTAACCACAGCTACAAGCTGGTGCTAACTGTTTCCACTTCTGCAGAATCCATCAGCACCAGCTGAAAATCCCCACAAATTTCATATACTCATCCCGCGGCGAGGACAGTGGCCCAACTCGCTGCTTCTGGCCGCCGGGAACTCTTGATAAAGCCTGCTAGACAGGCAAAATGCGTTGAGATGTTCATGGTTTTAACAGTTGTCTAGGATTATTATTATTTATTTATATAGCGCCAGCATATTCCGCAGCGCTGTACAATGGACACAATATAGACAGGGTTACAATATATTGGACAACAATTGACAAACTGGTACAATAGTAAAAGAGGGCCCTATTCCCGCGGGAACTCACAATCTAGAGAGGTTGGGGATGGAAACAGGAGGAGAGGACTGCAAGGTGGGAATGATGGACTACCAGGTGAGAGCGATGGACTGGCTGCGTCAGTGAGTCGGGTGGTAGGCTTCCCTAAACAGAAATGTCTTAAGGGAGCGTTTGAATTAAGGGAAACTAGGGGAAAGTCTGACCATACGAGGGAGAGCGTTCCAGAGGATGGGGGTTGCACGGGAGAAATCTTACAGTCTATCATGGGAAGGGGTGATGCGGGGAGACGCTAGGCGCAGGTTACTGTTTGACCTTGGGGAGCGGACTGGGATGTATTTGGTGATTAGTAAGGCCAGGTAGTGGGGAGCTGAGTTAGTGAGAGCTTTGTAGGTCAGGGAAAGGATTTTGAATTTAATTCTGCAGTGGATGGGGAGCCAGTGAAGGGACTCGCAGAGAGGAGCAGCAGAGACCAAGCGGCGGGTGAGGTGGATGAGCCTGGCAGAGGCATTAAGAATGGATTGTAGGGGGGCGAGGCGAGAGAGATGGAGGCCAGCAAGAAGATTATTACAGTAGTCAAGTCAGGCGATTACAAGGGCGTGGATGAGTTGCTTTGTGGTGTCAGCGGTAAGAAATGGTCGAATTCTGGAAATATTACGTAGTTGGTAGCGGCAGGAGGAGGAGAGCGAGACTGGATGTGGGGGATGAAGGAAAGAGCCGAGTCAAGCGAACCTGGTTAGATGGGGAGATAGTGATACCATCAACCATGATGGAGAAGTCAGGAGGTGGGGATGCGTTAGAGGGGGTAATTAGTAGGAGTTCAGTCTTGGACATGTTAATCTTTAGGTGGTGAGAGCCCATCCAGGAGGAGATGCCAGATAAATAGTCGCTGACTTTGGAAAGGACAAAAGGAGAGAGATCGGGGTAGAGAGGTAGATCTGAGTATCATCAGCATAGAGGTGGTAATTGAAGCCAAAGCTGTTAATGATTCTTCCCAGGGAGGAGGTGTAGATAGAGAAGAGCAGAGGACCTAGGACAGAGCCTTGGGGTACACCCACTGATAAAGGCATTGAAGAGGAGGAGCTTCCAGCAAATGACACAGAGAAGGACCTGTTAGTCAGAGAAGAGTGAATCCAAGAAAGCGCAGTGTCACAGAGGCCAAGAGAGACGAGAATCTGTAGAAGGATGAGTGATTGACAGTGTCAAAAGCAGCCGAGAGGTCAAGAAGGATGAGAATAGAATAGTGGCCATGGGTTTTAGCAGTTAGGAGGTCATTGGTGACTTTGCTGAGGGCAGTTTCAGTTGAGTGTAGGGGACGGAAGCCTGATTGCAGGGGGTCGAGTAGGGAATTAGAGGACAGGAAGAAGGAGAGGCGGTTGAAAATTAGTTTTTCCAAGAGCTTGGAGGTGAATGGAAGCAGGGATACAGGGCGGTAGTTGGATGGAGAGTTGGGATCGAGGGAGGGTTTCTTTAGTAAAGGGGTAACCTGTGCATGTTTGAAGGCGGATGGGAAGGAGCCGGTGGAGAGCGATAGGTTGAAGATGTGTGTGAGAGCAGGGGTGAGAAAGGAGGAGAGTGCAGGTATTAGATGTGAGGGAATGGGGTCAAGCGGGCACGTGGTGAGATGAGAGGAGGACAGTAAGGAAATGACTTCCTCTTCAGTGGCTGGGATGAAGCGGCAGAGGGTAGCAGAGGAGGCTTCTGGGATTGGAGGTGGTGGATTATTGGTTTGGGATGTTGCGTCTGATAGTGAGAGTTTTATTTAAGAAGTAATCTGCCAGTTCCTGAGCGCTAAAGGCAGATGAGGGGGGAGGTGCGGGTGGGTATAGGAGAGAATGGAAAGTGGATCATAGTTGTTTAGGGTTGGAGGACTGAGTGGATAGAAGAGATGAGAAGAAGGCTTGGTTTGGCCAAGTGAAGGGCCAAGGTGTATGAACGCAGAATAAACTTGAAATTAATGAAATCCGCTTCAAAGCGGGATTTCCTCCAGGCATGTTCTGCAGTGCGGGAGCATCTTAGCAGGTAGCGTGTCTGGATGGTGTGCCAAGGTTGAAGCTGGTGTCGTGGGGCTTTATAGAGTTGAGGAGGAGCGAGCGTGTCTAGAGCAGAGATGAGTGTAGCGTTATAGTGGTCAGTGGCAGTGTCAGGGCAGGTGAGGGTTGAAGTGTGTGGGAGATGTTGAAGTAGATTCGAGAATTGACGGGGATCCACAGCATGCAGATTTCTGTGAGTGCGTGTGCTGGATGGGGGAGGAAGAAGTTTAGATAGTCCAGATAGATAGATAGCCCAGATATAGAAGAGAGAAGGTGGTGATCGGGGATATGGAAAGGGGTGGCAAGCGAAGTCAGAAATGGAGCAGAGGTTGGAAAAAACAAGGTCAATAGAGTGACCTTCACAATGGGTAGGGAGAAGGATGGATTGCGTAAGTCCAAGGGAGGATGTGAGCGAAAGAAGTTTGGAGGCAGCAGGGGCAGAAGGGTCATCGATTGAAATGTTGAAGTCCCCAAGAATTAGGCATGGAAGGTTAGTAGAAAGAAAGTGAGAAAGCCAGGCAGCAAAGTGGTCAAGGAACTGGGAGGTTGGTCCAGGTGGACGGTAGATGACAGCCACCCTGAGAGCCAGGGGAGAGAACAGGCAGATGCAGTGTGCTTCAAAGGAGGAGAAGGAGAGAGATGGGGGAGGAGGGAGATGCTGGTAGGTACAGGTGAGAGAGAGCAGAATTACAACCCCGCCACATGTCTCTCACCCGGTCTGGGGGTATGGCTGAAATGTAGACCTCCATGTGAGAGAGCAGAAACAGAGGCAGTATCAGAGGGAGTTAGCCAGGTTTCAGTTAAAGCTAGGAGGTTGAAGGAGTTGGGGATGAAGAGGTCGTGGATAGCTGTGAGTTTGTTGCACACAGAGCGAGTATTCCAGAGGGCGCAGGAGAAAGAGGACAGGCGATGAGGGTTTTTGGGAACGAGGTGGCTGGGATTGCGGTGCGATAGGATAGGGTGTCTATGCATGTGTATTGCAGTTATGTTTATTTTGGTGAGTCATGAAGCATCACCGTATCAGTAATCCTTGATAGGTATTCAGGAAGTGCTACAGGGGGGTTATCTGAGACAGAGCTGGCGATTACGTATGTTTGATTTGCAGCTGTCTTCCTAAGCAATACTATCAGGGTTATTCAGAGAGAGGTGAAAAGCAGGAGAATGACTGGAGAACTGAAAATTCTAGGTCAAAATAGCCAATTCGGAAAGTGAGATAAATGGGAGAATTTTCCTGGTTTGGCTATTTTGACCTTGAATTTTCCATTCTCCAGTCATTCTCCTGCTTTTCACCACTCTCTGAATAACCCTGTATGAGTTTCTGAATTGTTCTGTGTATGTTAGTAAAAAAACACAAGGAGGCTGCCTGCACCATATTGACACCCCTACCATAGTATCTCTTCTTGAAATCTGTATATGATAGTTACCACTGAGGGTGATGCTGGAACAAGCAGGTCTATTCAAAGAAAGGTGAAACTCAGGAGAATGACTGGAGAAGTGAATATTCTATGTCAAAATAACCAAACCAGAAAAATTCTCCCTTTTATCTCACTTTCCCAATTGGCTATTTGGTCTACATTGTTCGCTTCTCCTGCTAGTTCTCCTGATTTTCACCTTTGAATAACCCTGTATGTCTTTCTGTTTATATGCTCATATCTTGGTGTCTGACTGAATACCTTAGATATAGATACATACTCACCAGATGAAATGTTTTGATCAATGGCGGAACTACCGCCATAGCGGCCCACGCGGGTGCTATGGGGCCCGCAGCCGAGTGGGGCCCGGTGAAGATTAGCAGGCCTGGACGGGCCCACGGGTTGAGGGGGGCCCGGATGCCACGCAGGGGGGGTGCCCGGTCCTGAAGAACGTGAGACACAGTGTTGAAGGGGAAGCGGCTGCGCACGTGCGCAGGTCACGCGGTCCGGCCAGTCAGGTGGTGAGTCTCTGTACCACCTGACTGGCCGGACCGCGTAACCTGCACACACACACAGCGCGCAGCCTCTTCCCCTTCAACACTGTCTCTCACGTTATTCAGGACCGGGCACCCCCCTGCGTGGCATCCGGGCCCCCCTCTGGCACCCCACTGCTACCCAGAGTGCTCCGCGGCCTGGAGGGACCCCCCTGCTGTCTCCAGGCACCCCACACCCGTCAAAGAAAGGTCCTTTCCGGTAACTATAAAATATATATTAAAGAATTCTGATTCGCTGACACACACTGCACATTGCTGGGGGTTTATTGCTGTGGATTCTGATATGCTGACACACACTGCACATTGCTGGGGTTTTATTGCTGTGGATTCTGATACGCTGACACACACCGCACATTGCTGGGGGTTTATTGCTGTGGATTCTGATACGCTGACACACACTACACATTGCTGGGGGTTTATTGCTGTGGATTCTGATACGCTGACACACACCGCACATTACTGGGAGTTTTATTGCTGTGGATTCTGATACGCTGACACACACCGCACATTGCTGGGGGTTTATTGCTATGGATTCTGATACGCTGACACACACCGTACATTGCTGGGAGTTTTATTGCTGTGGATTCTGATACGCTGACACACACCACACATTGTGGGGAGTTCTATTGCTGTGGATTATGATACGCTGACACACACCGCACATTGCTGGGGGTTTATTGCTATGGATTCTGATACGCTGACACACACCGTACATTGCTGGGAGTTTTATTGCTGTGGATTCTGATACGCTGACACATACCACACATTGTGGGGAGTTTTATTGCTGTGGATTCTGATATGCTGACACACACCGCACATTGCTGGGAGTTTTATTGCTGTGGATTCTGATATGCTGACACACACCGCACATTGCTGGGGGTTTATTGCTATGGATTCTGATACGCTGACACACACCGTACATTGCTGGGATTTTTATTGCTGTGGATTCTGATACGCTGACACACACCACACATTGTGGGGAGTTTTATTGCTGTGGATTCTGATACGCTGACAAACACCGCACATTGCTGGGAGTTTTATTGCTGTGGATTCTGATACGCTGACACACACTGCACATTGCTAGGAGTTTTATTGCTGTGGATTCTGATACGCTGACACACACCGCACATTACTGGCGTTTTATTGCTGTGGATTCTGATACACTGACAAACACCGCACATTACTGGCGTTTTATTGCTGTGGATTCTGATACGCTGACACACACCGCACATTGCTGGGGGTTTATTGCTGTGGATTCTGATACGCTGACACACACCGCACATTACTGGGTGTTTTATTGCTGTGGATTCTGATACACTGACACACCGCACATTGCTGGAAGTTTTATTGCTGTGGATTCTGTGCCCAAACACCCCAACCATGACTGAGTTATATTGCTGTGGATTCTGTGCCTGCTCATACACCCCAGACATTACTGTAATATTGTTGTGGCTCTTGTGTATACTCATATGCCTATTACTGTGAAAACTGTGGATTCTGTGTATGCTTATACCCACACACTGCCCATTTGCATGAGAGTTTATTGCTGTGCAGCTCTGTAATACGCTCATACACACGGCACATTACTGTGAGTTTTATTGCTGTGCAGCTCTGTGATACGCTCTGTGATACTGTGTTGTTCAATGGCATTAGTTCATTTTTTGTGTGGGGGGGCAGACTGCAGGGGAGGTGTTAGGTTGCAGGGGGTGGCATACAACATTTTGCTATGGGGCCCTGTGATTTCTAGTTACGCCCCTGGTTTTGATACTCTTCAGATGAAAGAAATCTTCTTCATTATATATGCACATGATATCCTAGCTTATCTTCTCTTGTGTTCATGTGTTTTATTCTTTTTTTTTTTTCGTGTTTGACATTAATAAAATTTACTGCATAGGGACCTAGATCCCGGTAGGCAGCTGGTTGCCCGGGTGCTTGTTTTGTTGTATGAATATTGAGGTGGGTTAGGTCCTTTTGGGATCTGATTTTCAACACCACCCTGTGGTCCCGCATTGGAACCACACCAGTGTTTTTTGTGTCTTACAAATCCTTCCCTTGGGGCCCACCTTGTGAAATTGCCTTCAAGGTAAGCTGGGTGAATGTATACTGTGTGTGTCCCCTTCACACGTAATATGTTGTGGGGGATATGCCCTGTCCATCATCCCAGTTTTTGCACCCATGAAAGTGTTAATATTAAAATGGATTGAAAAATTGCCAAAATGTCCTTGTTCCTTAGTTACTTGATAACTCAGAAATACCTCAGTCAAAATAGGCCAAGCCAAATTGTATTTGCATTTTCTGTTCTTATGGATAGCCTGGAAGTCAGTGCCTTGTTAACTAGTTAATGTTTAACCCTCTGTTAATGAGAGAAGGCTTCCAGTAATCTTCAAAACAAGAACAAAACAGTGAGCACGATTGCTCGGATATGCCTAATTTCTTCTTCCCCTTTGTTTCTTGTGCACCCCACGACTTCACATACTCTGCCACTTACCCTCACCTACTGTGTCACCCCTCTCCTCTTAGATTGTAAGCTCTTGAAGAGGGTCCACTCTCCAGGGCTGCCATCAGGGCATTACGGCCCATGCTGTGGTAAGGGGCCCGGGGACCGGGGGGGTAGGGATGAGTGTTCGGTTCGGATCTGTTCGGAGTTCGATTCGAACATCGCCCGTTCGTCGAACTCCGAACATTTCCGCATGTTTGCCGCATGTTCACGCACAATGGACCACAATGCACTTTTCCACTGGCATGAAGCTTGTAATTGGCTACAGCCTTGCTCCTGACCGCAAATCAGGTGCAAGACTATGGGCAAATTTTGCCCAATCATGGGCTCACAGAGCTAAGTCCCACAGCACACTATATAAGGCTTCCCTGCCTGCAGCCCCAGAGTGTGTGTTTGCAGGAGTGAATCAGAGAGGAGAGGAGATTGTTCTGTCAGGGTGTATCAGTGACGTTGTAGGAGATTTCTGGGAATTAAAATCTGTGTTGGCACTGCCAGGCTATCAGGGACAGTGTGTATCAGAGAGTTCCACCAGAGTTCAGCAAATTAGAATCTGTCTTGGCACAGCCTGTTATCAGTGTGTATCAGTGAGTTATACCACTGCACTCTTCCACAATACCACAGAGGGGTTACGGTGTGAAGGCACTTGCTGCCACCAAAGGTAAAATATTTGGGTGCACTGCCACTGAAGCCTATACCAGATTCATATTATTTTAATATTTGACCGCAGGGTCCAACCCTGCACTCTTCCACAATACCACAGAGGGGTTACTTACAGTGCGAAGGCACTTGCTGCCACCAAAGGCACAATATTTGGGTGCACTGCCACTGACGCCTATATCAGATTCATATAATTTTAATATTGGACCGCAGGGTCCACCACTGCACTCTTCCACAATACCACAGAGGGGTTAAGGTGTGAAGGCACTTGCTGCCACCAAAGGCAAAATATTTGGGTGCACTGACGCCTGTACCAGATTCATAACATTTTAATATTTGACTGCATGGGTCCAACCCTGCCCTCTTCCACAATACCACAGAGGGGTTACGGTGTGACGGCACTGTTGCCGACACTAAAGGCCCAATTTTAAAGCACCTATTGTTACTTTCATCCAAAGCCTGCATAAGTTTCACCATAATTTAGCCAAACAAATCACTAAACTTGTTCTACGTGTCCTAAAATGTCTCCTTTTTTCATACAGGCTGCCGCCCCAAGCAGTTGTTTATGAATAGATTAAAGGAAAAGCATTTACCGTCATTTGAAATGTCATTTTTTTGTTTTTAAATGTTTCTATACATTCTACAAATCCGCCACTTCACGGGCAGGTTATGAGGACCTCCTAGGCACGATATTTGAAGTAATTTTTCGTATTTTTTCTTAACCTTTATTTCATGGAAAACTCACTGTTCCTTTGAAAACGTTTTTTTTTATGTTTCAAAATATTTTTATTGAGAGGTGTTTACAACATAATCACTGTAAATAACATTCAACCATCATATGAAATAATCAAGTATGATTGCAGCGGTATCTCTCAAACATTTTTATAATGACAGATAAACTATAATAAAATAACATAAAAATAAAAGAAATATATAAGAAAAAAAAATGGCCTAAAAAACAGGGAAGGGGAAAGGGGAGGGGATCTCAGGATCAGCAGGAGAAGGCAATTTCTCTGAGGCAGTGAGTGCACAAGGAAAGTGACCTAGAACCAGAATTCTATCAATGATGTTATCACAAGCCACACGCCTTGTAAATCTTATAAATGTCCCAGATAGCCCATGAGTCTTGTTTAGGGGGGCGAAAACCCCACGCCGAGGTAGCTTTGGAGTCGAAGGAACGATATTGAGTTAGTAACGTAGCTATCTGTCTTTGTGTTGGGACGGCGGTCGATTTCCAGTTCCTGGCAATAAGCAACATTGTCGTAGAGACAATTATAAATAACATTTTGAGGTGTGATCGAGGAAGGTGGACCATTCCCAGCAATAAGATCTCCGGTGCGCACTGTATCTGACTGCCCAAGACTTCCGATGCGAGAAGAGATATATCTTTCCATAATGGTGCTATCAGTGGACAGTGCCACCAGATATGACCCATCGTGCCCGGGGCAGACAAACATCTCCAGCAGACGTCTGAAGTGTTCAGGGCAAAACGGCTAATCCTTGAGGGCGTAAGATACCAACAGTATAGTACTTTTCATTGCGTTTCAATCAGCGTTGCACACCTTGAGGCTCCAGACGAAAACAAATGTGCCATGGCCCATTGCGAGGGGGTAAATTGCATAGAAAGGTCTTTTTCCCAAGTGTTGTGAAACTTCCACGATGTTATTCCAGTCGGGGTATTCAGCAATCGATAAAACAACGAGATGGGTTTTGTGGTGGTGTGCGGGTCTAGCCAAAATAGTTCAGTGTCCGAGAGGAGCGGCAATGTGGTACGTAAATTAGATATTACTGCATTGGATTTAAAATAAGAAAAGAGTTGCATATATGACAAAAACATTGAGGATGGTATCTTAAATTTCGTTTGTAAAGTTTGGAAGGACAACATGTCCGGCAGCGAAAACAGATGGTGTAGGTGCGTGACCCCAGATTGAATCCAGGGCCCTGCTCTAAAGTGAGGCAGCAAGTATGACATAGATGTGAGAGGTGTGGCCATGGATACTGGATTCTAGTTTTGAAATAAGTGGGCATAACGGTCCCACGCCTTAACATACAAAATCGTGGAGGGTAGGATCTCCGGCAGACGTGGTCTCTTTATACGAGGCACGAATAATAGGTCGGCCAAAGTGTGTCCGGGAATAAAAGTATATTCTACTACCAGCCATTGAGGCATAGGGTGGGTGTGAACCAGTTCTGCTAGTGATGCCAAACATGTGGCCCAATAATAGTTATGTATATGGGTAACGTTAAGGCCTCCATCCCTATAGCGGTAATACAATAGTTTTTTTCAGTATTCTGGGCCTTTTATGATTCCAAATATATCTCATTATGATAGATTGTAAGGTATCTAGGAAGGACGTGGGCAGCTGCAAGGGGAGAGTGCGAAAAACGTATAAAATTTTTGGCAACACCATCATCTTCACCGCCGCCATCCTGCCCAACCATGAGATCTCCCGAAGTCTCCAGTGATATAACTGTGATTTCACCTCTGACAGTAATCTATCATAATTATAATTAAACAGTCTCTCTGGAGTTCTAGCTATTTTAAGACCTAGGTACACAATATAATCAGTTCGCCAGTCAAACCTATAACTGGCTCGAAGGGCTTCCAGGTGGTGATGGGGTATATTAATCGGGAGTGCTTGGGTTTTTAATATGTTCACCAAATGATATGAAACCTGACTATACAAGTCAAGTTCTTGTTGAAGGGAAGGGAGAGAAAGATCAGGGTCCGTCAAGGTTAAAAGGATATCGTCCGCGTATAGGTTGAGTTTATAAGTCACCGGGCCTGCCTGTATTCCACAAATGGAATCATTTTGTCGTATGGCCTGCGCCAAAGGCTCCAAAACCAGGGAATATAAAAGTGGGGAAAGTGGGCATCCCTGTCTTGTCCCATTAGTTATTACAAATTCCTCCGACACAAACCCGCTGCAGAGTACCCTAGCAGATGGAGAATCATACAGAGCCTGTATCGCTGTTATAAAGGAGGGTGGAAATCCGAACTTGTGTAAAACTCGATACAGAAAGTTCCAGTTAACCCTGTCAAAGGCTTTTTCTGCGTCCAATGACAGAATCAAGCTGGAAAAGTCCCCACGTCTCATCAGGCCAAGTAAATTAACCAGTTTTTTAGTGCTGTCAGCTCCCTGGCGCCTCGATATAAGCCCTACCTGATCTAAACCTATTAGAGTGGGAAGAATATGTTGGAGTCGGTTGGCCAATATTTTGCTGAATATTTTAACATCTATATTAAGCAAAGAGATAGGGCGTAGGTTAGGACAACGGTCAGGAATTTTACCCGGTTTGGGCAAGGTAATAATGTGTGCTCTCAACATGTCTACTGGGAAGGAGCCACCCTCCCACGCTTCGTCAAAGCTCGCACTTAAATGAGGTACTAGTTGGGAAGCGAAGGTGGAGTAATACAGTCCCGTCAGTCCGTCAGGCCCGGGGCCTTCCGTTTTGGGAGGTTTTTAATAGCCTTCAAAATATCGTCTGTCATTATGGGTGAGGATAAACTTGCAATATGTGTCTGGGACAACGAAGGAAGATGAACCCGCTCCAGGTAGGTATCTATATCTGCCACCATAGGGCATTGGACTGTATGTTTCGCATCCAAATTGTATAGACTTTCATAATAGGTGGCAAATTCATTCGCTATAGTTTTGGGGTCATAGATAAGTCCAGTGGGGGATTTAAGGGTAATTTGTTTACGGGGCGTGGTAACTGGTTGAAGTTTGCGAGCTAAGAATCTACCAGGTTTGTTTCGAAGGGCGTAATACCTAGCTCTCCGCCTCCAAATCTCTCAACAGACCCATAGTGGAATCTATAGTTTCTATTATTTCTTGAGACGGTGCCGTCTTGTTGCGCGTGTCTAGGTCTTGTAATTTAGTAAGTAGGTCTAGTCTGCGTGATATATATTGCTTCCTAAAATGAGTCGCCCATTTTATACATTCCCCTCTTATTACAGCCTTATGGGTTTGCCAGATAGTAAGGCGGTTGACATCAGGCGTCACATTTTCTTTAAAATAGTTATCTAAGGCTGCCTGTATAGCTATTCGCGCCGGTTCATGAAGTAAAAGGTCATCTCGAAGTCGCCAAGGGGGCCTGGTATAGGTCTGATAAGCGTCGCCTAATGTCATTATCACTGGAGAATGGTCAGACCAAGTAAGGGGCAGTATAGTGCAGTCTATTGTGTATGGAAGGGCTGATCCTGATATCAGAAAATAATCTATTCTTGAGTAGCTATTGTGGACTCTGGATCGAAATGTGTAATCCCGTTCGGTGGGGTGTAGGAGACGCCACGCATCGTAAAGATTATATCTATGTAACAATTGGCAAAATCTCTGGGAGGAGGTCCCATGCTGACTACATGTAACCACGGACGAACGGTCTTAAGGGATCTAGTCCCATGTTTAATTCTCCACAGATTACCAGAGTGCCCGATTGAATATCTGTTACCTTTTGCAAGACCTGGGACAGAAACTGAGATTGGGCAGCGTTGGGAGCATAAATTGACACCAGAGTATAAATTCTCGAGTTTATCGTGCAGACTAATATTATGTAACGACCTTTCGGGTCTTTAAGGATACGATGCATTTGGAATGCCACTCTATTGTGAATCAACAGGGTGACCCCTCTTGCTTTAGTTTTGAACGTGGAGTGATACTGTGTTAGGTATTGGGGAGTATATAGCTTGGGATGATCCAGACGGCGAAAATGCGTCTCTTGAAGACATACAATATCTGCATCATGAGCTCGGAGATCTCGATATAAAGAGTGCCTTTTTACGGGCAAATTTAAGCCCTTAACATTAAAGGTTAATACTTTCATAGATTTTCCATTAAGTGCGTCATGCAACGGGGATTGACTAGGCCAGGGGGCTTCGTATTTATGGGGCATTTCAACGTGTGGGCGGGATAAAAGAACCAGTCCCATTGAAAACATAAATCCTGAGATTGAAGAAGGGAGCAAAAACAAATAAATAACATTCCAAGAATTAAGAACAACCATTGCGTTGTACCATTGTAGCTCAGATACAAAGAACAAGTAAACAAAACATTATATACAAACCCAGAAGGGTACATCTCCTGTGACAAGTCCCGAAATTCGGGGACACTTCTCAGACTCCTCAGCCGAGGAGGGAGAGTTGGGTATGGAGGGCCATACCCGCACAGTGCACACCAAGCGGTCCCCTTGGCATTTTGGCCCACTCATCAACCCGGGTGGGGGGTTGAATGGTCATCTGGCAGGTTAAGCAACGGAGTCTCGGAGATCTTGCAGATACCAGGTAAAATATTATTGGAGGAGCCAGATATTGGAATTCGAAAAGGGGCATCATGACCCAGGATCGACAAGTCAGCGTTTGTGCCACTCTGGATCCAACCGACGAGGCGCTGTTTGTCTCCTAGGCTGGGGAGGATGATCTCCAAAACCCCAGTCACGAAGTAGCTTGTCACCTTCCTCCACAGAAACCGCCACATGGATAGTGCCATTACGTGAGATCAGCAGTTTAGTCGGGAAACCCCATCTATAGCCGGTGTTATTATTTCGAAGTATCGCCGTGATGTGTTTAAAATCCCTCCGCTGCTGAAGAGTAGCCTTGGACAGGTCAGGGTATACAGATATGTGGTCGTATTCGGGTTGTAGCGCCCCTGGGTCCCGTAAAGCTCTCAGTATATCCTCACGTGGTTTAAAATAATGGAGGCGCAAGAGAACGTCACGAGGGGCTTTCACCGGGGCTGATGGAGGTTTCGGCAGACGGTGTATGCGGTCAAATAACAACGAATCTGGCGTAGCATCTGGGAGTAAACTCTGAAACAAATCTGTCACGTAGGAAGTAAGTTGGAATGAGGTGACAGAATCCGGGATGCCGCGTATTTTTAAATTATGGCGTCGCGAGCGGTCTTCCATGTCTGCCAATTTTAACAAAGTCACCTTAAGTTTTTCCTCCAGAGTTTCAACTTGTTCAACTTGTATTGTGGGCATCTGCAAACTCAGACATCTTCGTTTCCAGTCTGTCTGTTCTCTCACCAATTTCATTAATGTCGCTGCGGATGGCTGTCGCCACTGCATCCAACCTAGCTGTTAGAGTTGCGGAGAGGTCTCCAAGCATGTCAGCCATACGGGACATAAGTGCTTCCAGATTTGGATTAGCTGGTGTTGCGGCGCTCCCTGTCTCCATCGCGCTCGGGGAAGCTGGAGAGGAGCCGCCGCCATCTTGGGAGGCCGCAGATTCCTTCAGTTTCGTGGCGCGCGGTGTAAAAAACTCAGATTTTGCTGCTTTTTTCCCCCCTTTGGAGGTAGCCATGGTGGGCAGTACTTGTTCCCCCCCCGAAATCGAGCGAGTGGGGGCCAATTTGCTTATGTAGTCCGCTGATTTAGAGGATCCGGTGCAGGAGCTCTGCTCTCACACGTCCTCCATGTGCTGCGGTTAGGCCACGCCCGAAAACGTTTTTTTTTAAACTTTTTGTCCTGGTTTCCTGTCCCCCAGGGCACTACCCGGACCCCCATACACATTTTATGGCAAATATCTAGCATATATGCCCTCTTGGAGGGCACTCTAAAAAAAAAAAAAAAAAAAAAAAAAGGGGAAATTAAAAGAGAGGAGGAGAGGAATGAAATGAACATGAGATCTAAGAGTGGGGTGAAATGAACATGATAAAGGGAGGGGGACCTGAAAAAGGAGAGACTCTCTGTCTTTACTGTTGGAGGTTTATTGCTGTGGATTCTGTCGTAACAGTAAAGGCAGTGAGTATGAACGTACACATAATTCCCGTGTATGTTCACACCCTGCCTTTATCATTAGAGGTATATTGCTGTGGATCCTGTGTACATTCAAACTCACTGCCTTTACCGTGAGAGTTCTATTGCTTTGGTGCTCTGTGATGCTTAACGAGTGGAATTATCTAATTATACTTTTATGTTACATTGTTTGCACTAATACACATTTTATGTGATTTTTTAAGGTGTTGAGATCAACACTCTGTAATACAATCTTGATTCATATTTTTATTTTTATTAAGGTGAAACAACCAGAAAAACCAGTGTACAACATCACAGCTGGTGGAGTCATAAAGTATGCAAATAAGAGCACATGTCAATAGACCATGAAAAGCAATTGAAGAGACGGATCACTGGAAGTAGGAGTGCAACACCGGAGTAATAAAACCGTGTTCCCTCTCCAAGAAGAGCGGGTAGAGGTAGAATTTTGTCAGGATCCTCGCAACAGAGAGCGCAAGAGGAGGTATGAAGGAGAGTGAGGGTAGGGGGAGAGGAAGAGCCAGATAGAAAGAAGGGAGAGACGAGAAGAACTAAGACTAGGGAAAGGGAAAAAGAGAGAGAAAGAAAAAGGAGGGGGAAGGGTGGGGTAGCTTCGGGGAAGGAGGGGTTGACGTCCAGGTTAGAGAATAGTCCGCTCGGACATGGGAGGAGAGAGCAGGGGAGGCAAACCTTAAAGTCCGAAACATGATGGGCGCAGGCACGCGGTCCCGGGATCGAGGAAGACCCACAATTCAGCTGGAGAACGCCAGGGCGTTGGCGGTCAGGGGCGCAAACACTGCCAGCCAGGGAGACCAAACCCGTTCGAAGTGGGGCATCCGGCCACGAAGAACCGCCATCAGACGCTCCATGGTAACCATCAACCAGATTGGCGTCCACCTGTGCCCTGTCAGGAGGGGGTCCTTTCCAGGTGTGCGCCAAGCTGAGACGAGTTGAAGTGCATACCCGAGCAATCAGGTTGTCAGCGCAGCGTTGAAGGGGTATGCTCTGGTAAGGGCGGTTGAGTAGGGCCGTCCATGGGTCTGGCTCCAGATGTACTCCAAGACAGCGGCTTAAGGCTGGGGTCAGACCAGCGCACTTTTAACGTGCGTTCTGGCGCACATAATTACGGCCGCACTAGCAGCAGATGACGGGCAATGACGGCCAATATACCATGTACGGCTGCACAAAAGTCCGGCCGTGCAACACAAGTGGAATTTGAACGCATTTTTTTGAGAACGCTGAACCGCTAGTACTGACGTAGTGAGTGCGCAGCTGCGGCATAGCGGCGTGTGTGCGAGATTAGGAGATGTCAGACGCTGCTAATGTCCGGCCTACATAACGTCCAGATGCAAAAAGAGTTTTATTGACGATCCGTACAAAATCACACCCGAAAATGCGCGTCGTCTGACTGTTTTTGCGCATTCCGTGAAAAAATACGTCAATGCGTTCGGACGCACTTTTTCACGGGGAAAAATGCTTTTGTCTGACCCTAGCCTAAGTCAGCAAACATCGCGTCCCAAAGAGGTCTCACACCCTGGCATCTCCACCACGAGTGCAAATACGTCCCTTCCTCTCCGCAGCTCAGAAAGCACTGGGTAGAGGACCCCGGATGTAAATGGGCCAACCAACGCTGGTGGAGATATCATCTGGAAAGGACTTTAAAGCAATTTTCCTGGACTGCCATAACCCAAGAGGAACGGTCCCAGATCTCTTATGGCCACTTACAGATTTATAATGAGAATATATAGTGAGAATGTGGTGAACTGCCTGCTCTCCGAATAGCCGAATGGCCCTGAAATGGCACTGTACGGGGAAATTCCCTGTTCGGTGACATTTCGGCTCTCTCTGAATAACCCCTCAAATGTTTTGAATTTGGAGTTCCAATAATTTTTCAGTAGGATATTAATTTTATCAGCATTTATATAGCACCAACAGTTTACGCAGTGCTTTGCAATGAAGGATATAGAATTAAACTAACAAAATTACAAACAAATTTTGAAATCAGAGGCAAGAGGTGTAGAGGGGCTGGCTCAGTGGAGCTTACAATCTAGAGCAGCCATCCCCAAGGCTCTCCTCGGGACCTGCTAACAGGCCAGGTTTTGTAGATATCTGAAGCACAGCACAGGTGATATGATTTGCTGCTCAGTGATTGCAGGATTCAGTTTGCATTTCCCCAAGGTGATCTGCAAAATCTATCCTGTTAGAGGGTCATGAAGACAGGATCAGGAATGACTGGCTTAGGGAATAGTCGTTATCTATCTATGACCCTGAATATCCTCAAAGTCACCTTGATAACGCAGGACTAGAGCGAGACCACAGGCAGAACATAACCTGAAATACCCCAATGCAGAGTACAGTATTACTCAAAATATGTAAACAGCTTCAACTCCAAAACGTGTTTCAGAAATAATTTTGGGTAAAAGGACATTGATGTTATTTGCTGTTTCTGCACATCCAACACTATCTATTGAAGCTCTCGGTTTTTTTTATTTTATTATGGCTCTTGGCATTCGAAATATTATTATTTTTACACAAATGTCTGCCTTACTTCCTATTCCATTCAGTAATTTATAAAACTGCAGTGACATCTTAAAATAATCCACCAAAAACACTTCTGGAACATGGAGTTCACTCAGTCACACACAACACTTGGCTCTCGTTGCCTTTGCCTGAGCTTGACCTGGACAGCACAAACATATTACCGCGTCCTCTGTGACTCAAAACATAACTAAATAAAATGTAGGTTACTGTGTTCAAGGATGAATGAGTACACTTCCTAAACAAATCCAAGTTCTCATGAAAGCAATCTTTTGTCCACAGCAGCAGTGCCAGTGGGAGTTTGTGGACTGAGATGACCAAAACTTGACCAGTCTAATAATAGTAGAGGAGTCGTTAGGACACAGTCATTTGTAGTAATCACACAACAATTTTTCTTTAAGGGTTTTATTCTTTTTTTCTTTAAACAATAGGCCTGTCTGTATAGCTTCACTGCTGACTGGTCATGGTCAGTTATTAACTCTTATGAGATCATTTGTTGATTTATGATAACACTTGCCCTGGCTTCAACTAACTATTATTTGCTGGCGTAATGTCTTACTGGTAAGGGAGGTTACTTTCACAGCCCCAAAAGATTGCTTTCTGCTGTTATTGATGTCCAATTGCTCGGCATGGGCGTATTTTGGTGACAGGAATGTTACAATGAAGAAATCTGTCATCATAGCTTTGCCATGTTTCTAAAACTTAAAGTGGAAGTGTCACTTTGGCAATGCAAAAAAAATTAAAAAACCTCAACACACTTTAGTCTTCAAAATGGTGGAATTATTCCATCCTCTCCATAACACAGGAAGACATTTTCCAACATAGGCGGGTCTATGGCAAATCTTTCTCTGAGGCCTCGTTCACACTAAGCGATTTATCGCGTGTTTTTTTGCCGCAATATCGTGCATATTTCGTGTATTCAGTAGGGATGTGCAAATCGTTTTGTACTGAAATCGATTTTCAGACTAAATTTACCATTTTCATGCTTCTGAGGGCATCCCGAATCCGAAATGTCGACCACACAAAATTTTGGGTCGATTCGATGATTCGGGTCATTCGGTTCAGTTGGTTTTTCGTTTTATGCTGCATTATAATACTGTAGAGGTGCTGCCCGGCAGTGTGCGGAATCATATGCTGCATTAATCATACTGTAGAGGTGCTGCCCGGCAGTGTGCGGAATCGTTAGCTGCATTAATTATACTGTAGAGGTGCTGCCCGGCAGTGTGCGGAATCATATGCTGCATTAATTATACTGTGGAGGTGCTGCCCGGCCGTGTGCGGATTCATATGCTGCATTAATTATACTGTGGAGGTGCTGCCCGGCAGTGTGCAGAATCATAAGCTGCATTAATTATACTGTGGAGGTGCTGCCCTGCAGTGTGCAGAATTATATGCTGCATTAATTATACTGTGGAGGTGCTGCCTGGCAGTGTGCAGAATCATATGCTGCATTAATTATACTGTGGAGGTGCTGCCTGGCAGTGTGTGGAATCATATACTGCATTAATTATACTGTGGAGTTGCTGCCCGGCAGTGTGCGGATTCATATGCTGCAGTGTGCGGAATCATATGCTGCATTAATTATATTGTGGACAGAGGCGTCGTAACGTGGGGGCGGGGGGGGTGCGGCCCGCACCAGGTGACACCCGCCTTTAGGGTGACACCGTCACCCTAAGGGCGGGTGTCTCACCCTGCGCCGTGTGTTCGCTCCCTGCGAGCGTCCGAAGCATGCAGCTTCGGCGCTCGCCTGGGGGAAACACGTCAGCCGATCGCGGCTGATAATGTGGCTCCCCCAGGCGAGCGCCCAAGCTGCACGCCGTCGGATGCTCAGAGGGAGCGAACACGCGGCACAGGAGGAGAGCTGGGGCATATCCATGAGCTGCTGGGGCATATCCGTGAGCTGCTGGGGCAAATCCATGAGCTGCTGGGGAAAATCCATGAGCTGGGGCAAATCCATAAGCTGGGGCAGTATATCCATGAGCTGGGGCAGTATATCCATGAGCTGGGGCATATCCATGAGCTGGGGCAAATCCATGAGCTGGGGCAGTATATCCATGAGCTGGGGCATATCCATGAGCAGGGGCAGTATATCCATGAGCGGGGGCATATCCATGTGCTGGGGCAGTATCCATGTGCTGGGGCATATCCATGAGCTGGGGCATTATCCATGTGCTAGGGCAAATCCATGAGCTGGGGCAGTATCCATGAGCTGGGGCCATTACCCATGAGCTGGGGCCATTATCCATGAGCTGGTGGCAATATCCATGAGCTGGGGGCAATATCCATGAATTGGGGCCATATCCATGAGCTGCTGGGGCATATCCATGAGCTGGGGCATATCCATGAGCTGGGGCCATTATCCATGAGCTGGGGCATTATCCATGTCCTAGGGCAAATCCATGAGCTGGGGCAGTATCCATGAGCTGGGGCCATTATCCATGAGCTGGGGCCATTATCCATGAGCTGGGGGCAATATCCATGAGCTGGGGCCATATCCATGAGCTGCTGGGGCATATTCATGAGCTGGGGCATATCCATGAGCTGCTGGGGCATATCCATGAGCTGGGGCATATCCATGAGCTGGGGCCATTATCCATGAGCTGGGGCAGTATCCATGAGCTGGGGCAGTATCCATGAGCTGGGGCATATCCATGTGCTGGGGCAGTATCCATGTGCTGGGGCATATCCATGTGCTTGGGCAAATCCATGAGCTGGGACAGTATCCATGTGCTGGGGCATATCCATGAGCTGGGGCATATCCATGAGCTGGGGGCATATCCATAAGCTGGGGCATTATCCATGAGCTGGGGCAGTATCCATGAGCTGGGGGATATCCATGAGCTGGGGCATATCCATGAGCTGGGGCAAATCCATGAGCTGGGGCAATATCCATGAGCTGGGGCAAATCCATGAACTGGGGCAAATCCATGAGCTGGGGGCATATCCATGAGCTGGGGGCATATCCATGAGCTGGGGGCATATCCATGAGCTGGGGCATTATCCATGAGCTTGGAGCATTATCCATGAGCTGGGGCATTATCCATGAGCTGGGGCATATCCATGAGCTGGGACAATATCAATGAGAGGAGCTGGGGCAAAATCCATGAGAGGAGCTGGGGCATTATCCATGAGAGCAGCTGGGGCAGTATATTCATGAGAGGAGCTGGGGCAGTATATCCATGAGAGGAGCTGGGGCAAAATCCATGAGAGGAGCTGGGGCAATATCCATGAGAGGAGCTGGGGCAAAATCCATGAGAGCAGCTGGGGCAGTATATTCATGAGAGGAGCTGGGGCAGTATATCCATGAGAGGAGCTGGGGCAAAATCCATGAGAGGAGCTGGGGCAATATCCATGAGAGGAGCTGGGGCAAATCCATGAGAGGAGCTGGGGCAGTATATCCATGAGAGGAGCTGGGGCAATATCCATAAGAGGAGCTGGGGCAATATCTATGAGAGCTGCTGGGGCATATCCATGAGAGCTGCTGGGGGCAGTATCCATGTGTGCTTGGGGCAGTATCCATGTGTGCTGGAGGCATATCCATGAGAGCTGGGGCAATATCCATGTGTGAGCTGGTCTGGGGCAATATATCCATGTGTGAGCTGGTCTGGGGCAATATATCCATGTGTGAGCTGGCGCAATATATCCATATGTGAGCTGAGGCGCAATATATCCATATGTGAGCTGAGGCGCAATATATCCATATGTGAGCTGGGGCAATATAAATCCATGGGTGAGCTGCTGGGGGCAATATATAATTGTGAACTGGGGCAATATATCCATATGTGAGCTGGGGGCAATATATATCCATGGGTGAGCTGCTGGGGGCAATATATCCAGAGCTGCTGGGGGCAATATATATCCATGTGTGCTTTCACTGCCTTCGAACAGGCATCGTACTTGCTGGCAATTGGCAAAAAGTTGTGCGAGCATATGAGAGAGCTCCACAGCAATAAACCTCACAGTAATGTGCGCTGTGTGTATGAGCATTCAGTGTTATATGGGAGTACTGATTTAGGAGTAGGAGTAGTTAAAAAAAATCCCTAAAACTCAGGGGGGGTGACACCATAAGTTACCGCACCGGGTGACACCAACCCTAGTGACGCCACTGACTGTGGAGTACGGATGAGCTGTTCGGTTCGGAGTTCGCATCGAACATAGCCTGTTCGTTTGTTCGCGAACTACGAACATTTCCGCGTGTTCGCCGCGTGTTCGCCCACAATGGACCACAATGCACTTTTCCACTGGCCTGAAGCTTGTAATTGGCTACAGCCTTGCACCTGACCACAGGTCAGGTGCAAGACAGGTTCAACATTATGCCAATCACGGCTCAGAGTCCTGATTGGACAAATTTTGCCCAATCATGGGATCACAGAGCTAAGTCCCGCAGCACACTATATAAGGTTTCCACACAGCGCTTCTGCACACGTTTGAGAGGAGATTTCATAGGAGATTGTTGTTGTGTTACTGTGTTCTTACTGCCAGTCTGCCACCAGCTACTGGCGGGGTCTCATTTCTACCAAATATCTGGGAATTGTTGTAATCATTGTGCTCAGTCCCAGCAACTATTTTGGGTGCTCAGTAATTTCAGCAAAATATTTGGGAATTGAGGTAATCTTTGTGCTCACTCCCAGCAACTATTTTGGGGGCTCAGTAATTTCTGCAAAATATTTGGGAATTGAGGTGATCTGTGTCTTGTGACTCACTGCAAGTGCCACGCAGTATTTTGGGGTCACTAATTTCTACAAAATATTTGGGAATTGAGGTGATCTGTGTCTTGTCACACAGTCAGTGCCACGCAGTATTTTGGGGGTCACTAATTTCTACAAAATATCTGGTATTTGAGGTGATCTGTGTCTTGTGACTCACTGCCAGTACCACGCAGTATTTTGGGGGTCACTAATTTCTACGAAATATCTGGGAATTGAGGTGATCTGTGTCTTGTCACACAGCCAGTGCCACGCAGTATTTTGGGGGTCACTAATTTCTACAAAATATCTGGTAATTGAGGTGATCTGTGTCTTGTGACTCACTGCCAGTACCACGCAGTATTTTGGGGGTCACTAATTTCTACAAAATATCTGGGAATTGTTATAATCCGTGTGTTCTCACTGGCTGCCACCCATCAGGGGGTCTCACTGATTTATAGGAGGTTTCTGAGACTTGTAATCTGTGTCTTCTCACTGCCACCCATCAGGGGGTCCCACATACTTCTAGCAGATTTATGGGAATTGTAATTTGTGTCTTCTCACTGCCACCCATCAGGGGGTCCCACATACGTTTAGCAGATTTATGCGAATTGTAATTTGTGTCTTCTCACTGCCACCCATCAGGGGGTCCTACATACTTTTAGCAGATTTATGCGAATTGTAATTTGTGTCTTCTCTCTGCCACCCATCAGGGGGTCTCGCTGGTTTATAGGAGGTTTATGCGAATTGTAATTTGTGTCTTCTCACTGCCACCCATCAGGGGGTCTCACTGATTTATAGGAAGTTTCTGGGAATTGTAATCTGTGTCTTGTCACTGGCTGCCAGCTATCAGGGTGTCTCACTGAGTTATACCAGAGTTCTGTAAATCTTTAATCTTTATACCAGAGTTGAATCAGAGTTCTGTATATATTTAATCTATATATCACTCACTATGTCTGAAAGAACAAAAAGGACAGGCAGACGCTCCCAGACACAGATAAGAGGGCAAGCAGCCCCTGTGTCGGGAGGCTGTGCCTCTGGTCATGGTGGACGTGGTGCATCCTCTGCAGGGGCACGCTTGTCCTTTCTAACTGGTGCTGGCAGTCTTAAGCAGCAGCAACATACTGAGGATTTGGTGGATTGGCTAACCAGGCCATCCTCATCCTCCGAGTCCTCTGCCAGCCAGGCTTGTAGTGCTTTACAGTCCACCTCAGCTGCCAAAGCATCTAATGCAACCTCCATGTCCATAGCTACTCCTGCCGTAGCCTCGCTATCACACACGGAGGAGTCAGCTGAATTGTTTGACTACAATGACAGTGACATGCTGCTTGAGGATGCGCAGCTAGTACAGTGCTCTGATTCAATCTCTGAGGTTGAGGAAGGGAGTATAATCAACCTAGAAGAAGGGGGTGCCAGTGATGACACACAAATAACTGGCACTCATGTTGCCCCAGCAGCTGCAGCATACTGCCAAATTGGCTCCAGTGACAAGGAGATAGGGGATGATGACAATGATGATGAGGTCACTGACTCCACCTGGGTGCCTGATCCAACAGAGGAATCAAGTGAGGAGGAGGGGGAGGGGGAGGAGGAGGCACAGCAAACACGAGGCACAAGATCCTCTATGACCAACCGTAGCACTAGCCAGTCCAAGGCATCAGTTGTCAGAGCTGCTCAGGTGCAGAGCACTGTTGTCTCAAAGCACACATGCAGGAACTCTGCTGTCTGGGAGTTCTTTAAGAAATGTGCAGCAGACCACACCATTGCTATTTGTAATCTATGTCAGATGAGGCTCAAGCGTGGGAAAGACACCGGACACTTGGGTACCACGTGCTTGAGGTGACATATGACCTCCTGCCACACATCCCATTGGCGCAAAACTTTGCGTAGGTCCTCCTCCTCCTCATCTGTCTCTACCCCCACTGTATGTCCTGCCATGTCATTGCCTGCTACAACCTCTACTGACAGCGATGATGCTACAGTAATGGATGTACCAGCTCCTTCCTCACAATGTGACAGCATCCCATCATCTGAAGATTTACGCAGTCAGATTACGTTGCCCCAGCTGCTGCAGCATAAGAAAAAATATAGTCCCAGCCATCCCCAAGCACAGCGTCTAAATGCCAGCTTAGCAAAATTACTCGCATTGCAGCTGCTGCCTTTCGAGCTGGTGGACTCTGCTCCCTTCCGTGAATTTGCTGAATGTGCTATACCACAGTGGCAGGTTCCAAAACACCATTACTTTTCACGGAAGGCCATTCCAGCTCTATACCAGCACGTGGAAGACAATGTTATCGAGTCATTGGGAAAGGCAGTCAGCAGCAAGGTGCATGTGACTTTAGACACATGGTCCAGCAAGCATGGACAGGGTCGTTACATTTCCTTCACAGCACACTGGGTAACTCCGATTGCAGCTGGGAGGGATCCAAGACGGGGCTCTGTGCTGGAGCTTGTTCATCCACCACGCCTCCAGAAAGCTGCTTGTATGAGGTTTGTCTGCTCCACCACCACCACCTCTTCCTCCTCCTCCTCCTCCCCGACGCGTGGCAGGGGCTACGCAATGGCTCAAGCAAAAAGATGCCATACTGTGCTTGAGCTGGATTGTTTAGGGGACAGGAGCCACACCGGGCCAGAAATTCTGTCAGCTATGCACGGGCAGGTGCAGAGATGGTTAACACCATGCCAGCTTCAGCTGGGAATGGTTGTCTGTGATAATGGCAGCAACCTTCTCTCCGCCCTACGCCAGGGTAAGTTGATGCATGTACCATGCCTAGCACACGTCCTAAATCTGGTGGTACAGCGTTTCTTAACCAGGTACCCAGGGCTGGCAGAGCTTCTCAGCCAGGTCAGAAAAGTCTGCAGCCACTTCAGACGGTCATTCCCAGCAAGCGTTCGCCTGGCAGAAATTCAAAGAGAATTCCACCTTCCCACAAACCGTCTGATCTGTGACATGCCCACCAGGTGGAACTCAACATTAGCAATGCTGCAGCATCTGCACAAGCAGCAGAGGGCCATCAACGAGTACCTGTGTGAGTATGGCACAAGGACAGGTTCAGGTCAACTTGTTTCCCCCCCGCAGTGGCTGATGATCAAGGATACATGCACTGTACTGTCACCATTTGAGGAGGCAACGAGGATGGTGAGCAGGGACAGTGCATGCATCAGTGACACAATTCCTTTAGTGTTCCTGCTGGAGCACACTCTGTGGGGAATTATAGATGTGGCTCTAGAGGCAGAGCAGCAGGAGGAAGAGGAGGCCTTCCCTAGCTCTGAAGGCCACAGTCTTTCTGCAGACAGCATTCCAGCGGGTCCTCCTCAGGTCAGACAGGAGGAGGATGAGGAGGAGGAATATTTGAGTAGTGGGGGCATTGAAGGTGGGGATTCCTCAAGGGAGAGTTTTGTGTGCCCAGAAACACAAGGACTGGTACGTGGCTGGGAGGAGGAAGTGCACGATGGGGTCATCCTCCTCATTGAGCAGGAAGACTCGGAAGCTAATGCCACCTCCAACCTACGCTACATGGGCTGCCTTATTATGCAAAGTCTGCTAAAGGACCCCAGGATTCGTGCTATCAAGGAGAGGGATCATTACTTGTTGGCAACCCTTCTTGATCCACGATACAAGGGTAAAGTTGCAGAGCTCATCCTGCCCGCACAGAGGGAGCACAGGATGAAAAAACTTGAAGACGCTCTAAAGCGACACTTGTGTAACACCTTTCCAGGCACTGGTAGATTACCAAGTGATGACACAGGTGCTTCTGAGGCTGCGGATGATCAGAGGAATAGTGGTGAAGGCCGGGGCCGCTTGACTGATGCCTTTTTAAATTTTTTTAGTCCACGACGCCTAGGGACGTCAAATGTAGGCACCCATTGCCAGCGTCTTCACCATATGGTGCAGGACTACCTAGGGACAAGGGCAGACCTGGATAACTTTCCAGCAGATGATCCACTGGCTTACTGGGTGTTGAGATTGGATCACTGGCCAGAACTTAGCCAATATGCTATGCAGCTACTAGGTTGCCCTTCATCTATCGTGCTTTCTGAAAGGACGTTCAGTGGCGCTGGAGGTTTTGTCACAGACAAAAGAGTGCGTCTGTCCACCGACTCTGTAGACCGGCTAACATTTATAAAAATGAATCAGTCCTGGATCAGCAGCTATCAATCCCCTGGTGCTGACGTAACAGAATAGATCCGGGATGTCTTTTGCTTTCCCAAAACCTCCAGCACTGAACTCTTCCACAATACCAGCAAAGGGTTACGGTGTGAAGGCACTTGCTGCCGTGAAAGGTACAATATTTGGCTGCACTGACGCCTGTGCCACATTTATATCATTTTAATATTTTGAACCGCAGGGTCCAACCTTGCACTCTTCCACAATACCACAAAAGGGTTACAGTGTGAAGGCACTTGCTGCCATGAAAGGCACAATATTTGGCTGCACAGACGCCTGTGCCACATCTATATCATTTTAATTTTTTGAACCGCAGGGTCCAACCCTGCACTCTTCCACAATACCACAGAGGGGTTACTGTATGAATGCACTTGCTGGCCTGGCACCAAAAGCACAATATCTGGGTTCACTGATGCCTTTACCAGATTCATATATTTTTAATATAGGACCGCATGGTCCTCCCCTGCACTCTTCCTCAATACCACAGAGGGGTTACTGTATGAATGCACTTGCTGGCCTGGCACCAAAAGCACAATATCTGGGTGCACTGACGCCTTTAACAGATTCATATCTTTTAATATAGGACCGCATGGTCCACCCCTGCACTCTTCCACAATACCACAGAAGGGTTACTGTATGAATGCACTTGCTGGCCTGGCACCAAAAGCACAATATCTGGGTGCACTGACGCCTTTACCAGATTCATATCCTCAGAGGGGTTACTGTGTGACGGCACTGTTGCCGACGCTAAAGGCCCAATTTTAAAGCACCTACTGTTACTTTCATCCAAACCCTGCACCATAATTTAGCCCAAAAAATCACTAAACTTTTTCTGCGTGTCCTAAAATGTCTTTTCATACAGGCTGCCGCCCAAAGCAGTTGTTTGAGAATAGATTAAAGGAAAAGCATTTACCTTTATTTTAAACGTAATTTTTGTGTTTTTAAATGTTTCTATACATCCTACAAATCCGCCACTTCACGGGCAGGTTATGGGGACCTCCTAGGCACGATATTAGAAGAAATTTTTCGTTTTTATTTTTAACCCTTATCTCATGGAAAACTCACTGTCCCTTTAACCCTTTCGCTGCTGAGGCTTTTCCCGCCCCTATGCTGAGGTCATTTTTACCTGTTTTGCGCATCATGTTTAAACGTGTTTTGAAGGCTTATTTTAGTATATGACCCAGACATATTATATATCGTTCTTTCCGTCAGACTCAGTAGATTCATAATATGTCATTATTATATGTATACGTTATGTCATGTCTGTATATTATAACAAAAAATGCAATAAAATATGTATTTTCAATAATTTACAATGTGTAAAGTGTTTTTTTCCACATTTTAACATGCGAGCAATTGCGGTTATATTTTGTATCGGGTGCGCTTGTTAAAAAAATTAGAGATGGGGTCTCGTTACATTTTTTTTTGGGGAAAATGACACTATTTTTAACAAACGCACCGCATACAAAAATCGTTAGTGCAGCATCATTGTTCACATTATAATTGAAATGGGAACAGTATTGCTGCATTAACAAACCAAAAAAAATAAAAAAAAGTGTTAATTTTTTTTTTTTAAATTTTTTTAATTTTTTTTTTTCATTTTTTTTTTTTTTACAAAATTTTTCACTTTCATGTTTGGTATCGTTGGAACGGCCATGCTCTGGCCGATCCAACGATACCAAAATTTAACCCCTAGCTGCCACGGATCGGGAGATAGGGAGTTCATTGGAACTCCCTATCTCCACAGTTGGTGGCAGTTAGGGGTTAAGTCTAGGACTGGCGTCATCGTGCTACGCACGATGACGCCAGTCCTCTGGGGGAGTTCCCGGAGGCTTGGCCGACATCCAAGATGTCGGCCAGCTCCGGGAAAGGATCGCGAACCGGCGCTTTTCAGCGCCGATTCGCGATCCAGCTCCCCAGGGGTTAATGCCAGGCATCATTTGGAAGGGCAGGCTGTGCCCTTCCAAATGATGCCTGGGTTAACCCCCTGTGTGCCGCCGATCGGGAGGGAGAGAGGTCCGAAGGACCTCCCCCCCCTCCCTTTCAGGCGCCTCCTCCGCACATGCGGGGGGCGCCTGAATTAGGTGTCATCGCGCCCCCGCGATGACACCTAATTCTGGCGGCTGCTGGTCCGGATGCCGGGCTGACATCCAGGATGTCAGCCCGCACCGGAGGGGCCAGCGATCGGCCGGAACCCGGCCGAACGCTGACCCCGATGGGAGGACGCGCTCAGCGCGTCCTCCGCATACCAGCGGGACTGCTGAGGACGCGCTGAGCGCGTCCTCAGCAGCGAAGTGGTTAAAAAACTTTTTTTTTTTAATACTTTTTGTCCTTGTTTCCTGTCTACCCGGACCCCCATACACCTTTTATGGCAAATATCTAACATATATGCCCTCTTGGAGGGCACTCTAAAAATCGAATTTTGAGTCCCATTGACTTGCATTGAGTTTGAGTTCGAGTTCGAATGCGAACCGAACTCGGGGGTGTTCGGCTCATCCCTACTGTGGAGGTGCTGCCCGGCAGTGTGCGGATTCCATTGCTGCAGTGTGCAGATTCATATGCTACATTATTTATACTGTGGAGGTGCTGCCCGGCAGTGTGCGGATTCATATGCTGCATTAATTATACTGTGGAGGTGCTGCCCTGCAGTGTGCAGAATCATATGCTGCATTAATTATACTGTGGAGGTGCTGCCCGGCAGTGTGCGGATTGATATGCTGCAGTGTGCAAATTCATATGCTACATTATTTATACTGTGGAGGTGCTGCCTGGCAGTGTGCGGAATCATATGCTGCATTATTATACTGTATAGGTGCTGC
The DNA here is from genome assembly GCA_009667805.1 of Leptobrachium leishanense. Lineage (NCBI taxonomy): Eukaryota > Metazoa > Chordata > Amphibia > Anura > Megophryidae > Leptobrachium > Leptobrachium leishanense. The sequence continues at coordinate 316,237,438 of CM019063.1, forward strand.
CCAGCAGTGTGCGGAGTCATATGCTGCATTGAAACCTATTAGTTAAAAAGCCTTGTTTTTTTTAAAAAAGTTAAGAAACCTAAAATTTCACCCAAAAAATGCTTAAAAAAATCTTAAAAGAATAAACAAGTAAAGGAACTTTTATTCTATTGGTAGTAAATCTACTTCCCATTCTTAAATAAGCAATAAAAATCCAAATAACGAAAAACCAAACTCACCCGAATCGATCTGAAATTTCGAATTGATATCGAAACGGTCAAACGACCCCAAGCGAAATTTTCAGCGTTGCACATCTCTAGTATTCAGTTCATAAGTGTTTCCCTTGTTGTATTTGATTTTTCTGTTTATGTTATGTTATATTCTGGTTCCCCGGTTACCGATTTTGGCTTGGCTGACTTCCCTCCAGGTTCTGAACCCCTGTATCTGTATAACGTTCTCGCTCTGGTTCTGCCTCCTGGCCTTTCCCTTGATTACGCTTATTCTTCATCATTGTCTGTACCGTTTATATTGAACCCTGTCATCAGTATTTGTCATAAGACTCCGTACGTCTTCAAGGTAACTCTTTCCTTTAGATTAGATCCGGCTATCTTAAAAACTGGCCTTTCATATCAGGACATCTGTGGTATTGCCGTTCAGAGGTCTCTCTAGTTAACACTGTATTGCTCTCACACTGTAGAAAGCAATAACAGGTATCTCTGCACATAGGGGCTTTTCTCAGGAACCAGGGCCTCACCTTGGCGTGTGCCTGACACTGAGGCCCCTATCTCACCCATCCTGTGTTGGGTCCGATCCAGCCTCCAACAGCCGGGGCAGTGTTCAGGTCTGCCAACTTCCCAGGGCACATTGCAGGCTGTGGCTGGCAATGGCATCAAGCGCACCTTGGCCTTCCAGCGTCTGACATCAGTGGTGGGTGTACTGAGTCTCGGGGAGTGGCAGTCCGAAGACAGCCAGCCGGGGAGAGGAGAGCTGGAGACCAGGACACCAATAGACGGGGAGTGAGAGGCGTCTAGGGGATGTGGCTGTACCTGGGCACACTATTTAATCCTGCTGAACCACCAGGTGAGTGCTCAGATGTTCTGTGCTTCCCTGGTAAGCTAGTACTCTGTGCTATCTCCAAAGTAAAACTAGATTCTAACCCTTGGACTGTATTTTGGATTTCCCCGGTTGCCGTCTGCCCCGACCATTGGAACGCCTTTTGGATATTCCCCTTGGATACGCCCCTTTGTACCTCATCTTTGGACTTTCTACTGCCCTGGTCACTGGCACCACATCTTGGGCTCCTACCTGATCCCGTGACCCCTGGCAACAACCGAGATGCAATACTCTTCATCAAGTCTGACACTAGGGAATATACCTTTTATTCTTCTTATAAACAGATAATATTACGTACACATGCACTTTTTAGTTTGCAAACAGTTAATACTGTTAATACCGGCTGGGTGGAGTAGAGGTAACATCAACGCTCTATAACCGTGGACAGAGTCTGTGGAGACACAGGTTCGATCCCGACAAGAGCACCTCTCCAGTAAGTGTCCTTGGCAAGACACCTAACGGTACATACTCTCCTCCCAGGACATACTTGAAAACGAGAGAAATCTCAATATATCCTTCCTGGTAAAATACTGTCTCAAAAAAAATTAAAATAAATACAAAACATCCATTGGAGTAAAAAAAAACTGGAGCAAATGATAGAGATACAAAATAGCAAAGTAAATATGCTCAACATGATGTAGCATAAACCAGACTGCTATCATACAAAATAAAGAAACAGGAAAACACAAACCATAGTGAAGGATGTGGTAAGATTACACGTTGAAGTTAAACAGTGGATGTTGACTGAGATTGCGGATATCACATATTCTGTTTTTCCATTCACAAAAAATAGATGAGAGAGTTACAGAAAATTATATGCTTGTCATACGGGTATACATTTAAATATATGTAATGTGGGAGTTACTGCATCTGGAGGAAGAATGAGTCTAAGTATAGATTTTTGTAATACATTATGAAGTTTTGTGGTTGTAAAGCGACAACCTATCCATCATTTTGTCTGCTGTTAGGAGATTTAAATATTTACATTGCCACATGAGCGTTTTCTGGCATGGAGTGAATATCCTGACACCACACTAGCAGAACACCCTCACAAAATAAATAGTAGATGATGAGCAATACTTTAGGTAAACTGTTGCTATTGCCGTTAGTTGAAGATCCCTGGCCTCTGTACACAGATATATCGGTTTTGTTATAAACCCTATTTATCAGACATTACAAATTCACCAGCCAGTGTTTCTACAAGCGACATACAGGTATATGAATTGCAAAAATTATTGCTAGGAAAAAATAATCTTCTTATTCTACATATCCAATGAGAAATTTGACTTTATGGAAACAAGAAGCATTTTTTTCCCCTTTGGTCACAAATGGAAAATGGACAAAATATATATTTTTTTATTCTCTTGTATCAACAGTAGCAATAGCGATGTGTGAATGGCTGAACTTGATGGACTTTAGGCCTTTATAAACTTATGGTACGAGAACAAATTGCAAGGTTTGAGGCTAGGGTCAGACGAATGCATTTTTCACGTCTACCGTCAAAAAGTGCGTTAATGCGTCCGAACGCATTTTTTCACGGAAGACGCGATAGCGGTCATACGATGCGCAATTTCAGCCATAATATTTTACAGATTCAAACCAGGAAACTTTGGGAGTCTGGACGTTATGTTGGCTAGACATGAGCAGCGTCTGACATCTCCTAATCACGCACACACGCCACTATGCGGACGCACTCTGTACGTCAGTACTAGCGGTTCAAAGTTCTTGCAAAAATGCATTCGTTTGCCGCTTGCGTTGCGTGGCCGAATTTTTGTGCAGCCGTACTTCGTGTGTGGGCCTGCGTTGGACGTCATTTGCTGCTACCACGGCTGTAATAAAGTGCGGCTAAACGCACGTTCGCACTGCGTTCGTCTGACCCCAGCCTAAAATGTTTTAGAATATATGCTGAAGGATTAGTCATGCAATGACAAATAAAGGAGTGTCTTTGTTATTAATTCACATAAAAAATCCCATAGGTTTTAGGCTAGGGTCAGACGAAAGCAGTTTTAACGTGCGTTTAGACGCACGAAATCATGGCCGTGTTAGCAGCAAATGACGTCCAATGCCGGGGAACACACGAAGTACGGCCGCACGAAAGTTCGTCCGCACAACGCAAGTGGCAAACAAACGCATTTTTTCTAGAACGTCAAACCTCTAGTACGGACGTACAGAGTGCGCTGCGTCCGCTAGAGGCGTGTGTGCATGATTGGGAGACGTCAGACGCTGCTAATGTCCGGCCAACATAACGTCCAGACACAAAAAGTGTTTTATTGATGATCCGTACAAAATCACGGACGAAAAGGCGCATCGTATGACCGCTATCGCATATTCCGTGAAAAAATGCGTCCATTCGTTCGAACGCACTTTTTCACAGACAACGCGAAAAATGCGTTAGTCTGACCCTAGCCTTAACCTCCCTGGCGGTCTAATTTTTTCAAAATTTCGTGTCTAAAAGAGTCTCAATTTTTTTTTAAAGGAAACGTGTTTTTGTATATAGTTAGACTGTAATAATTAGGAATCATGCACTGAAATCCGTGCAATCAAGAGTCCTTACTGGTAAAATCCTTTATAAATAAATAAATAAATAAAAAATAAATAGTAAATACACGGAGTGCGATAAAGTTTGAAACATGACTTAATAATTTATTATCCCAAAAAGAATTATCCAAAATAATGCAAATAAATGATATTCAATAAAATACAACAAAAAACACTGAAATCTGTCTGCAAACAAGGGTGAGACGATGTATGGTCTATTTCTTATCCTGTACTGCCACCTAGTGGCCATTCATAAACATTACACTGTATAATCCAAAGTGTAAACTGTAAAAAGATTTATTTTCTGCTGGTCCCGCCCCCTGCATCGTGTGACTCGCAGGAAGCCTTCCAGGAAGCAGCTCGCCATGATCACACTGCGGGTGACAGTGAGGGAGCCAGGAGGAGGTGAATAAACATCCAGCCCGAGTGTGGCTCGGGGTTACTTGTTCGCGGTAGCGAAATTTAACCCCGAGTCACACTCGGGAATACCACCAGGGAGGTTAAGTAGCTCTATGTCAAATATGGAATGTTCAGTAGGGATGAGCTGCCAGTTCGAATCGGTTCGGTTCGATTCGATCGACTGTTAGAAAGTTCGCGAACTGCGAACTTTTCGGGACGTTTGCAAAAGGTTTGGAAAAAAATTAAGAATTTTAAAAACTGCTTAAAAAAAAAATCAAAAAATAAAGAGGCTCTTTATTGCAGAATATTATAAGCAACGGCTTATTACATATTGAATTAAAACTGGAATATTTTTAAAATTGAAGCCTATGGGATTCAACATTTCCCACACCTTGTTGCTAAAACATCAGGCAGACGCGGCCCTCTAATCAGGCACTATAGAGGGCAGCCCGCCGGGGCCTCCCAAGGACCCCCTTGAGGAGCGTGTGGCCGCTGGATGACTGAGCTGCCACTGTGTGGGCTGGCCGGCCGGGTGCATGTGGCAGAGAGGTGGCACAAGGAGATTCCCCCCCCCCACAACCAGGATCCAGTGAGTCCCCACTGACCACCAGGCTAAGGTAAGACGACACTTTTTAAAAACAAATCTGAGGACATTTTTAAATATAAACATAAAGAACATAAAATAAAACTTTTTTCTTTCTAATACCTGATTCCTGGATCCACCAACTAGCGCAGCCTCCTGTGTCCCACGCTGTTAGAAGCTGCATACACCGGCGCTCTGTGTGCAGGTTCTGAGAAGATAAGCTATTAATGTAGTTGGAGCGATGCAAAATGCACAGCCGGCTTCCCCGCTACACTAATAGCGTATCTTCTCAGAAGCTGCACACAGCACGCCGGTTAAAGCTAGCGTCAGACTGTAGAGGTGCTGCCCGGCAGTGTGTGAATCATATGCTGCTTTATTATACTGTAGAGGTGCTGCCCTGCAGTGTGAGGATTCATATGCTTCATTAATTATATTGTAAAGATGCTGCCCGGCAGTGTGCGGAATCATGTGCTGCATTATTATACTGTAGAGGTGCTGCCCGGCAGTGTGAGGATTCATATGCTGCATTAATTATACTGTAGAGGTGCTGCCCGGCAGTGTGAGGATTCATATGCTGCATTAATTATACTGTAGAGGTGCTGCCTGGCAGCGTGCGGAATCATATGCTGCATTAATTATACTGTAGAGGTGCTGCCTGGCAGTGTGCAGAATCATATGCTGCATTAATTATACTGTAGAGGTGCTGCCTGGCATTGTGCGGAATCATATGCTGCATTAATTATACTGTAGAGGTGCTGCCTGGCAGCGTGCGGAATCATATGCTGCATTAATTATACTGTAGAGGTGCTGCCTGGCAGCGTGCGGAATCATATGCTGCATTAATTATACTGTAGAGGTGCTGCCTGGCAGCGTGCGGAATCATATGCTGCATTAATTATACTGTAGAGGTGCTGCCCGGCAGTGTGCGGATTCATATGCTGCATTAATTCTTCTTCTTACAAATTTGGTTACTTAACCCGTTTGCGTTTGGATTGTAATATGCGGTGAACACCGCAGCAAACGTTAATGCTCACGCATGTTTGCGTTAAGATTGTAATTTTTCCCACTTGTTGTTGCTCAAACATTTCCCATGACTTCAAATCGCGTTTAAACTTGTGCAAAAGCGGTAAAAATTAGCTCAGTGCACAGCGGTGAAATGGCTCAGCACTCAGCAGTGAAATGGTTAAAAACTTTTTTTTCTTTATTTGTTTTTCATTGTTTCCTGTCCCCCAGAGCAGTACCCGGGACCCCCATACACCTTTTATGACCAATATCTTGCATATATGCCCTCTGGAGGGGACCTTAATTTTCGAAATTTGGAACCCCATTGACTTGTATTGCGTTCGAATTCGAACTTTTTCAAATGTTCGAATTCGAATGCGAACCGAATACGGGGGTGTTCGGCCCATAACTAATGTTCAGTAATTATTGCAACTATAATCAAGGCTACCCCAAAATACTAGAAAGTATATTAGTAAAACAAGGGGAGCTAATGACCGCAAAGAAAAATTATGACTTGGAATTTTTTTTTTTATATAGCAGCCAATATAGGTTCAACCAAAAATGCACACTCTAAATATACAAGATCATAATAAGTACATTTATAAAAGTGCACTTAAAGGACTACTATAGGGTTAAAAGAGGTGGTGGTTTGAAACAGAGGGGGTAAAACAATAACCTCTGCTTATTCCCTACATCAGTGTTTCCCAAACCTGTCCTCGGGACTAGGGATGAGCTGTTCGGTTCGATCAGTTCGGAGTTCTATTCGAACTTGGGCCGTTCGCAAGTTCGCGAACTTTGAATTTTTTGGCATGTTCGAATTTTTTTTTTGAAAAAAAGTATAAAAAATGCTTAAAAAATACTAAAAAATCTAGAAATAAAGAGACTCTTTACTGCAGAATAGTATAAGCAACGGTTTAATAGATATTGAATTAACAAATAATGTCTACGTGCAAAGATTCTCACGTCTAAATGACCTGTGTTCTCAAACGGCGTAAACAACAGGTGTTAATTAGTGTTTGGAAATAACATGTACTTTTAATTAGTCTGGTCTGATGATTTTGATACATTGTCTGTAGAGACTGACGGTGTGGTGTCTCCTGATCTTAACATGTATCAAACAACACCTGTGCTTCTGAGAAGTGTTCATTTCTCTACTACAGTTGTGTTCAAAATTATTCAACCCCCACTGAAATTGAGTGTTTTGGCCAGTTTGACATTGATTTTGATTATTAAGTCCTCTTGCTTACAATTAAATCAAAGAGGCACGTGTAGGTCAGACAAATATAACATAACATTTATAATGAAATAACCACAAATGTCTTTTCTGTGCTCACATCATTATCAGTTTTATTCAACCCCCAAGTGACATTCAATCTTAGTACTTAGTACAACATCCTTTTACAGTTATAACAGCTTTTAAACGTGAAGCATAGCTTGACACAAGTGTCTTGCAGCGATCTACGGGTATCTTCGCCCATTCGTCATGGGCAAAAAGCCTCCAGTTCAGTCACATTCTTAGGCTTGCGCACTGCAACTGCTTTCTTTAAGTCCCACCAGAGGTTCTCAATCGGATTTAAGTCAGGTGACTGCGATGGCCACTCCAAAATGTTCCAGCCTTTAATCTGCAACCATGCTCTAGTGGACTTGGAGGTATGCTTGGGATCATTGTCCTGTTGAAAGGTCCAACGTCTCCCAAGCCTCAGGTTTGTGACGGACTGCATCACATTGTCATCCAATATCTCCTGGTACTGAAGAGAATTCATGGTACCTTCCACACGCTGAAGCTTCCCTGTACCTGCAGAAGCAAAACAGCCCCAAAGCATGATTGACCCCCCGCCATGCTTCACAGTAGGCAAGGTGTTCTTTTCTTCATAGGCCTTGTTCTTCCTCCTCCAAACATAGCGTTGATCCATGGGCCCAAACAGTTCTAATTTTGTTTCATCAGTCCACAGAACACTATCCCAAAACTTCTATGGTTTGTCCACATGACTTTTGGCATACTGCAGTCGACTCTTCTTATTCTTTGGAGACAGCAAGGGGGTGCGCCTGGGAGTTCTGGCATGGAGGCCTTCATTACGCAGTGTGCGCCGTATTGTCTGAGCTGAAACTTCAGTACCCACATCTGACAAATCTTTTCTCGGTTCCTCAGCAGTCACACGGGGACTTTTCTCCACTCTACGCTTCAGGTAGCGCACAGCAATCAAAGTCAGCATCTTCTTTCTGCCACGACCAGGTAGCGTTTCAACAGTGCCCTTTGCCTTGAATTTGCGAATGATGCTTCCTATGGTCTCTCTTGGTATGTTTAACATCTTTGCAATCTTCTTATAGCCATTGCCCTTCCTGTGAAGAGTAATCACCTCTTCTCTTGTCTTCCTGGACCATTCTCTTGACTTCACCATGTTTGTAACCACACCAGTAAATGTCTAGAAGGAGCTGAGTATCACAGTCATTTTAAAGCTGCCTAATTGGTGCTTATTATGCTTTATTGCTGCTCCGTGACATCCATAGGTGTTTTCAATACCTGATTCAAAACACTTGAATGAACCTCTGTTCTTCAGAGTGGTAGTCTTTAAGGGGTTGAATAATTGTGTCAATGAAGAATTCACAAAAGAAACATTTACTACTGTATTACAAAACCAATTGATGTCATTTTAGTTGCATATGGTTCTTTAAAAAGTACTTGTAGGATTTCATTCTGAATACAATTACAAATGTACACTAAATTCCCTAAAACCCTTTACAGCATTGGGGGTTGAATAATTTTGAACACAACTGTAAATCTTCCTCTGATATGCAGTTTAACCCCTTAACCCTGCATTTCACTGCTGTGTGCTCAGCTCATTTTTACCGCTTTCGCTCATCATGTTTAAACGCAATTTGAAGCCACATTTTATTAAATGACCCAGACATATTAGATATCGTTCTTTCCGGCAGACTCTGCAGATTCATAATATATCATTTTTATATCTATACGTCCTGTCCTGCCTGTATATTATGACAAAAAATGCAATACAAATTGAATTTTTAATCATCTGCAGTGTGTAAAGTGTTTTTTTTTCACATTTTAGCACATGAGCGTTTGTGGTTATGTTTTCTATGGGGTGCACTTGTACAAAAATTAGAAATGGGGACCTGTTACATTTTGTGGGGGGAATTACGTGATTTATAGCAAACGCACCCCATAGAAAAAAATCATTAGTGCAGCATCATTGTTCACATTATAATTGAAATGTGAACAATATTGCTGCATTAATAAAAATAACACACACAAAAATACATGTTTTTATTTATTTTTTTTTTCTTTATACCTGGTCATGTTGGGTATCATTCGAAAGGACATGCTCAGGCCTTTCGATTGACACCCTCCATGACCCCCTAGCTGCCTGGAGATATCGGGATTCAAATGAACCCCCTATCTCCACCAGGGGATTCTGGGCAGCTAGGGGTTCCCCGGCTATCTGACGTCATCACGCTATGCGTGAGGACGTCAGGCAGTAAGGGAGACCCGGGGGTGGAGCCGCCATCCAAGATGGCGGCCCCACCGGAGCTAGGCCACACTTCGGCGCCGCAAGGCATCTCTATACACAGCCCCATCAGCATCTCTATACACAGCCCCATCAGCATCTCTATACACAGCCTCACAGCATCTCTATACACAGCATCTCTATACACAACCCCATCATCATCTCTAAACACAGCCTCACAGCATCTCTATTCACAACCTCACAGCATCTCTATACACAGCCCCATCAGCATCTCTATACACAGCCTCACAGCATCTCTATACACAACCTCACAGCATCTCTATACACAACCTCACTGCATCTCTATACACAACCCCATCAGCATCTCTAAACACAGCCTCACAGCATCTCTATACACAGCCTCACAGCATCTCTATACACAACCCCATCAGCATCTCTATACACAACCTCACCGCATCTCTATACACAACCCCATCAGCATCTCTATACACCGCATCTCTATACACAGCCTCACAGCATCTCTATACACAGCATCTCTATACACAACCCCATCAGCATCTCTATACACAAACAGCATCTATATACACAACCCCATCAGCATCTCTAAACACAGCCTCACAGCATCTCTATACACAGCCTCACAGCATCGCTATACACAACCCCATCAGCATCTCTATACACAAACAGCATCTCTATACACAGCATCTCTATACACAACCTCACAGCATATCTATACACAGCCCCATCAGCATCTCTATACACAGCCTCACAGCATATTTATACACAACCTCACAGCATCACTATATACAGCCTCACAGCATCTCTATACACAACCCCATCAGCATCTCTATACACAGCATCTCTATACACAGCCTCACAGCATCTCTATACACAGCATCACAGCATCTCTATACACAACCCCATCAGCATCTCTATTACCAACAGCATCTCTATACACAGCATCTCTATACACAACCTCACAGCATCTCTATACACAGCCTAATCAGCATCTCTATACACAGCCTCACAGCATCTCTATACACAACCTCACAGCCTCTCTATACACAGCCTCACAGCATCTCTATACACAACCCCATCAGCATCTCTATACACAGCCTCACAGCATCTCTATACACAACCCCATCAGCATCTTTATACACAGCCTCACAGCATCTCTATACACAACCTCACAGCCTCTCTATACACAGCCTCTCTATACACAACCCCATCAGCATCTCTATACACAGCCTCACAGCATCTCTATACACAACCCCATCAGCATCTTTATACACAGCCTCACAGCATCTCTATTCACAACCTCACAGCATCTCTGTGAACCCTCAAATGAACCCCCTATCTCCACCAGGGGATTCCGGGCAGCTAGGGGTTCCCCGGCTATCTGCTGTCATCACGCTATGCGTGAGAACGTCAGGCAGTGAGGGGGGACCCGGGGGTGGAGCCGCAATCCAAGATGGCGGCCCCCACTGGTGCTAGGCTGCACTTCGGCGCCGCAAGGGGATAAAGCCAGGCACCGCTTAAAAGGGGAGACTCTCCTTTTGGCTTTTTTTTGTGGGACCTCCCGATCGGGAGGGAGAGGGATCCGAACGGATCCCCCCCCTTCCAGGCGATCCCCCTGGAAATGCCATGCGCGATGATGTCATTTACGTCGGGAGGAGCTTGACTTCAGCGTCTGAGGATGCTGAAGTCAGAACGCGCGGGACCCCGGACAGAGAGGTGAGTATCTCCGCCGGGGGTCCCGCAAAGCTGATGACATGTGGGACACGTCCTCCTCAGCATACAATGGGAGTAACTGAGGACGTGTCCCACACATCGTCAGCAGTGAAAGGGTTAAAACCGTCTTTTTTTTTAAAACTTTATGTCCTTGTTTCCTGTACCCCAGGGCACTACCCGGACCCGGACATTGTTTTTAAATGTTTCTATACATCCTAGAAATCCGCCACTTCACGGGCAGATTATGGGGACCTCCTAGGCACGATATTTGAAGGAATTTTACGTTTTTATTTTTAACCCTTATTTCATGGAAAACTCACTGTCCCTTTAAAAACTTTTTTTTTTAAACTTTTTGTCCTTGTTTCCTGTCCCCCAGGGCACTACCCGGACCCCCATACACCTTTTATGGCAAATATCTAGCATATATGCCCTCTTGGAGGGCACTCTAAAAATCGAATTTTGAGTCCCATTGACTTGTATTGAGTTCAAGTTTGAATTCGAACTTTTGAAAAGTTCGAGTTCGAATGCGAACCGAACTCGAGGGTGTTCGGCTCATCCCTACTCGGGACCCTCAACCAGGCCAGATTTTGCAGATCACCTAGGGGAAAAGCAGACTGAATCCTGCAATCAATGAGCAGCAAATCATATCACCTGTGCTGTTCTTCAGATATCCTGCAAACCTGGCAAGGCGGAGGGTCCAGAGGACAGGTTTGGGAAACGCTGCCCTACACATTACCTCCTCCATTTCAACCCTTTAGTGTTCGTTAAAAACTCATCGAAATCCAGCATTAGTCTCACGTTACATAGTTACATAGGCTGAAAAAAGACATGCGTCCATCAGGTTCAGCCTCTCACACAAGAAGGCAAAAAACCCAGTCTGAAATGCTCGCCAATATGCAACAAACTGGGGAAAAATTCCTTCTTGACCCCAGAATGGCAGTCAGATTTCTCCTTGGATCAAGAAGCTTACCCACATATTAAATATTATAACCCTTAATATTCTGTGTCTGCAGGAAGTCATCCAGTCATTTTTTAAAAGTCTGTAGAGTCTCTGACCCAACCACCTCAACAGGCAGAGAATTCCACACCTTTATTGTTCTCACTGTAAAATAACCCTTCCTATGCTTTAGGCTGAATTTCCTTTCATCCAGTCTAAATGGGTGACCTCGTGTCTTGTGTATAGTCCTGTTAATGAATAGGTTTCCAGACAATGGTTTATAATGGCCCCATATATATTTATATAAGGTTATCACATCCCCTCTAAGGCACCGTTTCTCTAAACTAAACAGGTTTAAGCCTGTTAGTCTTTCCTCATAACTTAAACCTTCCATTCCCCTTATTAATTTAGTCACCCGTCTCTGCACTTTTTCTAGCGCTATAATATCCTTTCTTAAGACAGGTGCCCAAAATTGCACAGCAATTTGATCTCTGCAGTATGATCTGCTCAGTATTAGTGATGAGCCGAACACCCCCGTGTTCGGTTCGCATTCGAACTCGAACAATTTCAAAAGTTCGAGTTAGAACTCGAACACAAACCGAACTCAATGCAAGTCAATGGGACTCGAACATTCGATTTTTAGAGAGCCCTCCAAGAGGGCATATATGCAAGATATTTGCCATAAAAAGTGTATGGTGGTCCGGGTAGTGCCCTGGGGAAGAGGAAACAAGGAAAAAAAGTAAAAAAAAAAAAATGTTGTTAAAGGTACAGTAATCTTTCCATGAAGTAAAGGTTACAAATAAAAATGAAAAATTCCTTTAAATATCGTGCCTAGGAGGTCCCCACAACCTGCCCGTGAAGTGGCTGATTTGTAGGATGTATAGAAACATTTAAAAACAAAAAAATGACATTTCAAATGACGGTAAATGGTTTTCCTTTACTCTATTCATAAACAACTGCTTGGGGCGGTAGCCTGTATGAAAAGAGGAGACATTTTAGGACACGCAGAACAAGTTTAGTGATTTTTTGGGCTAAATTATGGTGAAACTTATGCAGGCTTTGGATGAAAGTAACAATAGGTGCTTTAAAATTGGGCCTTTAGTGTCGGCAACAGTGCCGTCACACCGTAACCCCTCTGTGGTATTGTGGAAGAGTGCAGGGCTGGACCCTGCGTCCAATATTAAAATGATATGAATCTGGTATAGGCGTCAGTGGCAGTGCACCCAAATATTTTGCCTTTGGTGGCAGCAAGTGCCTTCACACCGTAAGTAACCCCTCTGTGGTATTGTGGAAGAGTGCAGGGTTGGAACCTGCGGTCCAATACTAAAATTATATGAATCTGGTATAGGCATCAGTGGCAGTGCACCCAAATATTGTGCCTTTTGTGGCAGCAAGTGCCTTCACACCGTAAGTATCCCCTCTGTGGTATTGTGGAAGAGTGCAAGATTGGACCCTGCGGTCCAATATTAAATTGATATGAATCTGGTATAGGCGTCAGTGGCAGTGCACCCAAATATTGTGCCTTTGGTGGCAGCAAGTGCCTTCACACCGTAAGTAACCCCTCTGTGGTATTGTGGAAGAGTGCAGGGTTGGACCCTGCGGTCCAATACTAAAATTATATGAATCTGGTATAGGCATCAGTGGCAGTGCACCCAAATATTGTGCCTTTTGTGGCAGCAAGTGCCTTCACACCGTAAGTATCCCCTCTGTGGTATTGTGGAAGAGTGCAAGATTGGACCCTGCGGTCCAATATTAAATTGATATGAATCTGGTATAGGCGTCAGTGGCAGTGCACCCAAATATTGTGCCTTTGGTGGCAGCAAGTGCCTTCACACCGTAAGTAACCCCTCTGTGGTATTGTGGAAGAGTGCAGGGTTGGACCCTGCGGTCCAATATTAAAATGATATGAATCTAGTATAGGCGTCAGTGCTCCCAAATATTTTGCCTTTGGTGGCAGCAAGTGCCTTCACACCGTAACCCCTCTGAGGTATTGTGGAAGAGTGCAGTGGTGGAGGTTTTGTTAATGCAGAAGAGATCCCCGATCTATTCAGTTACATCAGCAGCTATAACAAAACCGGGTCAGCAATGTTTAGGCACTTGTACTGCACTACTGTATATGATGAGAATCGGCGCACACCAGTAGCAACAGGAAGCAAGCAGAACAGGCAGGGAATACACAGAGCGAATAGTCAAATGGCAGGCAAAGTTGGCAACAGATCGGGTCCTCAGAACAAGCAGGGTCAGTAACAAGTATACAAACTGATTCGGTAAGCTAGCGATGCGGGAATAAAGGCTGAGACACACTGAGCATGTAGCGACGCACAGCGAAGCGAAGAGAAGCAAACATTTTGCAGGCTTGACTTCACTCGCAGCGTGTCTACACTGCATTACGTTTGCTTCTCACCGCACTGGACAGGAATCCACTAACTAAATTAAAATGTACACACAAAACCGTTTTATTTTCACAAAGCACATGTTATATAGGCAAAAAAAGTTTCTACTGAATAAAATACATCAAAAATTACTGTTAATTTAATAGGAATAGTATAAAAATATAAAAAAAAAGGTAACCCCAGATCGTATATATTATAGGAGCGGAGCGCTGTGTATAGAGTAGGGATGCATTAATACCACACACAGACATATACGTATATATCAACACGCAGACCTATATATACGTATATATCAACACGCAGATATATATATACACCCACAGACCTCAGACCATATAACCTCAGACAGGTTAGCCCCCCCCTTATCAAAATTTTATAAAGTTATATAATAACTCAGTAATTATGGGTGATCTAACGTTAAAACCACTTGATCTTACCTGATCTAACGTAAAACTTCCAAAATAACTAAGTGTTTAGTTCATTTTTTGATAAGGGGCGGCTGATGACGGGTTAGTCCCCCTTACAATAATTGTTAATATCTCTTCTTCTATGTGTGATCTAACGCAAACAACTATTGATCTAACCTTATCTAACAAAGCTCTAACCAACTGCATGAGTTTTGTTCAAAAATTTTGATAAGGGGGGGCTAACCCGGCTGAGGTGACCATATATACACATACGCACATGGGAGGGTGGCATGTGGACAATCTCAACTAAATGCGCCCCCCCATTTGGCTGATCCCTCCAGAAGAAATGTTGAACCCGACAGAGCAAAGATTATATATATTATTCTCTGCTCTATCGGGTTCAACATTTCTTTTCTTCTGGAGGGATCAGCCAAATGGGGGAGGGGGCAATTAGTTGCCTAAATGTGTGTGTAATACAAGTCTGGACATATATATTTATAAGGAGATATATATATATATATATATATATATATAAGATATATATCATACCTGCCCTTACATTCCCCTAGAAATTTGCTAAAAATATACACACAGAAAAAACCAAACCACTGCCTGAGATCCCGCGCAGCCCACATGCCACCCCCCTCTACCTGGCTGAATGTATTTAATATATATAATTAAATACATTCAGCCACTCTAAAAAAAAGAGTTTTATTTAATGTTCCAGGGGACATTTAAAAATGTCCTTGGATTTTATTTTTTTTAGAAATGTGTCGCCTTACCTTAGCCTGGTGGTCAGTGGGGGCTCCCTGGATCCTGGTTGTGGGGGGGGGGGTATGCCGTGGCCGCAGGTGCAGTGGCTCCCTCCCTGTGCTGCCTGTCTCTGCCACATGCACCCAGGCAGCTAGCCCGCACAGTCACAGCTCTGTCATCCGGCGGCCGCATGCTCCTCAAGGGGATCCTTGGGAGGCCCGGCAGGCTGCCCTCTACAGTGCCTGATTAGAGGGCCGTGTCTGCAGGGCCGGCCCAAGCCACTGTGCTGCCTGGAGCGAAGGATGAAATGCTCCCCCACCAAAAAAAATGTGACATGTATGAGCGTATCACAGAGCTCCACAGCAATAAAACGCACAGCAATGTGTGGTGTGTATGAGCGTATCACAGAATCCACTGCAATAAAACTCAGTAATGTATACTGCATATTTGCTTATCATTTGAATCCACGACAAGAACACAAAAACATTAAACTGATGTGTTTATACAGGGAATGCGAGGTGCTGCAGCAGCCCTGTGTGTTTATACAGGGTATGCGAGGTGTTGTTCGAGTGAAAGACTAAATTAGGAATGAAGGAGGTTTAACGATTATCCCTGTATTGCACAAGATTGTAAGGAGGGAGTTTCCTTTGTTATATGGGATCAGGCTTTGTTTTATGAGCTGAAGCATGGCTCTTTGTGATTGGGTACAATGGAAGATAAACAATGGAAAGGGAGGATATAAAAGGCTGGGCGGGGGACATTTTGGTATTGCAATAATTTTTCTTTTACTAAGAAATTCAGAGACAGGGCGGCGGCGAGCTCCATTTTACCATCACCATCATCGTATGAAAGCCAATGACTGGATAAGTATTACTTGCAGTATCAATCTGTTATGCATACTCTATTATCATAAGTCTGCTATATATATATATTCCTAGTTCCATTATTTATTGGAAAGATAGGTGTGGGTTTCCCATTGAATGGATTTGTAGGTTTATTTAGTGGATGCTTATTTATATTTGTTTGAATTTGCAATACTGTATTCCTTGTTAATTTGGTGTCCAGCTGCGTGACAGTAATTTCTAATGGGTTAGTGGTCTGCGATAACTCTGCCGCAATTCAGTGATTTGTTGTTTTGTATGTTATTAGGGGCATTAGGATTTTCAGTGATTTTCCTTTGGCTGTTTGTGGACTGCGGTGCCTTATTAGTTTATGTGCTCAGTATAGCGCATGACTGACTGTCCAATTTTAGTATCCATGGCTGCAGCCAAAATCATAATAAGCACCCATATAGACACCGTAAACAAAGCACAGGGCCTCCCTATACACGCATGTGCCACTCACCATGCACACAGTAGGAACTCACTATACATAGTGAAAACAGTCCTAACCTCAACATCTGTGGAAAGGGATTTAGGGGTCATTATTTCAGAGGATCTAAGGGTAAGTAGTCAATGTAATAGAGCAGCAGGAAATGCTAGCAGAATGCTTGGTTGTGTAGGGAGAGGTATTAGCAGTAGGAAAAGGGAAGTGCTCATGCCACTGTACAGAGCACTGGTGAGACCTCACTTGGAGTACTGTGTGCAGTACTGGAGACCGTATCTCCAGAAGGATATAGACATCTTAGAGAGAGTTCAGAGAAGGGCTACTAAAATGGTGTACGGCTTGAAGGAGAAAAGTTACCAGGAAAGGCTTAATGATCTTAACATGTACAGCTTGGAAAAAAGACGAGACAGAGGAGATATGATAGAAACATTTAAATACGTAAAGGGAATCCACAAGGTAGAGGAAGGGAGTATATTTAAAAGGAAACAAAATAGCAAAACAAGAGGACATAGTCTTAGATTAGAGGGGCAAAGGTTTAAAAGTAACATCAGGAAGCATTATTTTACTGAGAGGGTGGTGGATACACGGAACAGCCTTCCAGTAGAAGTGGTAGAGGCCAAAACAGTAATTGAATTTAAGCAAGCATGGGATAGGTATAAGGCTATCCTAAACAAAAGATAAATCCAGGTAAAGTATCCATGCAATTGGGCAGACTAGATGGACCGAAAGGTTCTTATCTGCCGACATTTTTCTATGTTGCTATGTTTCTATGTTTCTATATCGCACGTAGGACCTCGGTATAACACACAAAGTCACGCTAATGATGTAGCTATCATACACCCTGAAATCACGAAATTCCTCTCTATAACACACTGAAATCACTAATGTAGTATAACACTAAGAAAAATAAAAAATAAAGAAAAAAAAAAAAAATAAAAAATAAATAAATAAATAAATAAAGTGTGTGTGTGTGTATATGGGTATGTGTGTATGTATGTATGTATGTAAATATATATATATATATTGTATATGTATATATATATATGTATGGGTATATAATAAACATAAAAGTAAAATAAAAACTTGCTATAACACGCCGTAATCACACAATAGAAACACACAGAAACATAGCCATAGCACACGGAGATCCCACAAGGACCCAGCCATAGCACACGGAGACAACACAAAGGGAATGTAATCACACATCGGAACCTGATATAACACACTGAATCACTGGACATTAGTCACTATAACTCTATAGTGTGCCGAATGAGAAAAGCACCATACGTGCATTGCTGAGTAACAACTTTAGTGGATTCTCAAGCAGCTTCACATGCTGGCCTTTTATGTGGGTTATGATTTACAGGGTTATTCAAAGAGCTGTGTGTTTTAAATAATGTTGGAGTAACCCCAAGGGCAAAGCAATAAGTTGATGAACAAATTAATTTGTATACTGTATTTAAGTTCGCTATTTTAATTGTTGCTATTTTTAAAGTGACACAGCAGCAATGACAATCTTTTGTTTTGAGCAATTGCTACAGTTGAGTAAATAATTATTTAGAACGGTAACTTTGTCTTTATTGAGGGAGAGGAGAGACTTATTTCAGGAATAGAGGAAACATGAGCAGTAACTCACTCATATTTCACACTTGTACCATCATCATAATAAAGCCTGCGAGTGGATAAGTATTAAGTGTATTTATTGGGGGAATTTTAAGCTATGTTGATAATATACTATATGTGTGTGTGTGTAATCTATTGGGTTAAATACGCGGTAATTTATCCGTTCTAGTGATTTGCATTGTTAGCTAGAATATGCTCGTTGATATTTGCTTCACTTTGTAATACATGATCAAACCTTATTAGTTGTATAATCTGTATGATCTTATAAACATAGGTAGTCAGTGACCGCATGGCTGGCAGCCATCTTAAACCTCAAAAAGTCACATGTGCTTCTGCCAATGAGGAAGGGCTGCAGCAGTAACTGTACAATCTGTTTAAGCTTACATTTGCGCAACTAAATTAATACAGATCGTTTCTGCCAGAGTTATGAATATATAACAATTACTAACCAAATACACATCTAAATGTGTCTGTTATAATTTCTGAAGAGGCTTATCAACTAAACAGTGATTCTGTATGTTAGCAAATGCTGTGTCATTAGGTTAGTTCGGTTGGTTTAATTTCGGGTCTATAGATTAATATACTAAGCAAGAATCAGTTTCATTGTGGATGGAGGTTAAAGACTTTCACATGTGCAGCTTGGTTCTATTGATAAGGAATTCCAGCCCTGAGGACTCATAAAATAGAGGACAATGCAGCCACTTATGTACAGAACATCTATGCTCTTTCTCAACTCGAAATGGAGACGGCGTTATTTACATTTCGCAAGGGGACACACACAGACAGAGCGGGAAGGTGCACAAACAATGCAGTCGCTCTGAGGAATGCAAACAATGGATCAGATAACAGTGAGCTGGTGACCTTAGTTGCTGGGGGGAGGGGAAGGGCTGATGGAAGCATGTGAAAACAAAAGGAATTCATTACTTACAGGGGGGTGTACACTATACAAAGACTGGATCATAATACAGAGGTTACTCTATACAGAGGGAATACAATACTCTACATGATACACAGAGCAAGGGAATGTAAGGAAAATACATACAAATAAACATTGGGACGGCTGTTTCTTTGCAGAGGCAATAAGTAGGGAAGATGTTTCTGTTAGCTACCATTCAATCAGGTGGTGATTTTGGTGAGGGTAGCTGGCGAGGGGACAGAGTTACCTATGCTTGATCTAGAGGCAGCCTTCAGGCCGTACCGCTGTGTCCAGGGGGTTTTCTTTTAATCGGGTGTAAATTGGGTAATTTTACATAGATATCTGTTTACCCATTGGGGTGGGCAATATCCCGTGCTCCCTTTTTAAAGGCTTCCTACTTTTTTGCATTGCTTAGTGGAGAAGAGAGCGGGGAGGAGACATATAGTACATTACTTGAACGATTTCATGGTAACGGGCTCCAAAGGGACTGGAGAATGAGGTAGGATCGGGGGGGGGGTAACAAATTTAGTTGATCGGGGAGAATTGTACGTGGTTTGGGGGGGAATGGCCAGACATTAAGATCAAATGGTCTAGTGTAATTTCAAATGGTGAGCAGGCAAATGGCCCAGGAGTGGATTCAATGGATGGGTGCAAAGCTTGGTGTTTCTGGAATTTTTTATTTTCCAATCGTCGGGGCAATACCACTGTGGGGGATAGAATTAAAAAATAAATAAATAAATAAATAAAAAAGAGAAAGAAATAAATATATATAAAAAAAAAACCATCCCCCCCTTTTTATTTTTTTGCGTCTGATATTCAAGGTGTGGTGCAAGTGCTGAATAACATATCTGCATCATCACCGTAGGTTGTAGCCTATGTCAGGTATTTGGTGTTGATATGTTGTCTGCATCATCACCGCAGGTTGTAGCATATGTCAGGTATTTGGTGTTGATATGTTTGAAAAGCAATATTAATTTCACGTCAAATCACATACCGGGGGTAAGGAAGGTGGTGGTGGATACATTGTCCAGTTACAGGTGGGATGTGTCCCGACAGTTGGCACCAGGAGGAGGAAAGAATAAAAAAAAAATAAAAAAAAATTATAAATAAATAAATAAATAATAATAAAAAAAAAATTTCAGGGTGAAGACTGCCCTCCATTTCTTTGCCAGATGGGGAGCAGTTAGAGGGCATCAATGATTAGGAGAGGAGATTGTTGTTGCAGAAGACATGGGCACCGTAGAGCAAGCAGTGAAAGGGTTGGATCGAGTTTTAAAGGGACAGAGGAGGTAGGGCAGAATGTTGTGTTCAAATAGCTACTGAAGTTCGGCGGTAAGTCAATAAAGGACAGCTTGGAACTATTTAGTGGTATTTCATACTTTGCTCGGTTAAAGGAAGAGGAGGACTGGGCTAAACAATTCGTGGTGAGGAAGATCTTGACAGCAGAGTACAAGTAGGAGATAAGATGGAGCTGATAACAATCTTTGTAGGGCAGCATTTGTTTTAGTTTTACAGCTGCCCTAAGGATTGAGGAAACCATTGCTCTAGGTGCCCATGGTGGGGAAGTATGCCCAGTAGTATGTATCAGGGGATACTTGGAGGCGACTCCTTCAAACGGTCGCATGTTCTGGGGGCACAAGGGTGGTACTAACTTGTCCGGGTGTCAATTCAAAATGGTTCCGCAGCAGGCCACGGAGGGGCTTGGTGGAAAGGGGAGTTATGTTTGCACCCATTCTTTCAGGATAGGAGCTGCTGGTACTGAGGCAGAATTGGGTTACCCAAAGGACCGAATTAAAAAGATGGGGAGATGGAAATGGGAAGCGTATAGGAGATATGTGAGGTCATTAAATAAATGAAGGGAAAACTTATGGGGAACAATTGTTTTGTTTTAATAATAATAATTTGTTTCCTTGTTTCTTTTGGTTTCTTTTCAGTTCGGGTACACTGGTGTGTGTGTGTGCATTACAGTTAATAGTTTACATTTTGGTTATTTGCAGGACGTGCAATGAGAGTGCGGATCCTGGGACACTCCTATGTGCACTGGATGGAGAGTCATGCTGCTGGCACCAAGAGAGGAGTAACCCCGGGGTGCAGCGTAATTGAAGTAGGGATTAGATGGATAGGGAAGCAAGGTAGGGTTTGGGGCAGTTATTGGGAATAGTAAAGACATCCAGGAGAAAGAGGGGTAAGCCAGATATTATGGTACTACATTTAGGGGACAGCTAGAGAAGAGATAGGTATTGTGAGTGGTGAAATAGCGGCCTGGCACGTGGGGATGCAATGGTAGGGGGAGGGTCTGCAGGGTACGGGGTGAGTGTGGTTTCGTACGGCCAATCTCAGGTGCTTTCCTGGTTTGCAGATCCTCTCGGCCTGCTATTTGCGATATAAAGAGACCCCTGAGCAGACGTGTGCT
Source organism: Leptobrachium leishanense (assembly GCA_009667805.1). Taxonomy (NCBI): domain Eukaryota; kingdom Metazoa; phylum Chordata; class Amphibia; order Anura; family Megophryidae; genus Leptobrachium; species Leptobrachium leishanense. The sequence continues at coordinate 316,259,036 of CM019063.1, forward strand.
CATCCTGCTTAGCCACGTGGGGCCGCTATTTCTGGGCAATATGTGTGGTGCATTGCATTTGCTGATGTTATCTGGCAATGGTTTTGGAGTACCCCGAAATAGGAGCAAGAAGTGAGGAGTTCATTGAAAGGAGTGATAAGGCTGGGAACACACTCTTCATTGAAGGCGCGATAAGGAGCCTTTTGTGGGGTAAGAGGAAAGGTCACGGCTTTTTTATTGGTGGCAGTAAAAAGAGGGTCCTCGTTTTTGGTGGCGGTGAAATAGGCGGCCTGGCACGTGGAGGGCGATAGTGGGGGGAGGGTCTGCAGGGTACGGGGTGAGTTGTGGTTTCATACGGCCAGGCTCAGGTGCCTTCCTGGTTTTCAGATCCTCTCGGCCTGCTATCTGCCATAAAAATACACTGAGCAGACGTGTGGTCATCCTGCTTAGCCACGTGGGGCGCTATTTCTGGCAATGCTTGTGGTGCATTGCAGTTGCCAGTGTTATCTGGCTGCCAGTGTTATCTGGTGAAGCGTATTTGGCATACGAGGATCGATAATAATAATTCTTCCTTAGAGGCAAAAGAATTTGGCCTTAATTAATAAAAGACGTGACCTTTTCAAAATGCCAATACTTTGTTGTGTTTTCATTTACGGGAAAGGGAGGGGGGGTCGGGGTGGGTAGGGGGGCCTGGGGGGGTTAGTAGGTTTAAGAAGGTAATTTACATGGGAAAAAGTGTAAGAAGAGGATAAGGGTATAATTCTTAGTTCGAGAGAAAGACTAAATTAGGAATGAAGGAGGTTTAAGGATTATCCCTGTATTGCACAAGATTGTAAGGAGGGAGTTTCCTTTGTTATATGGGATCAGGCTTTGTTTTATGAGCTGAAGCATGGCTCTTTGTGATTGGGTACAATGGGAAGATAAACAATGGAAAGGGAGGATATAAAAGGCTGGGCGGGGGACATTTTGGTATTGCAATAATTTTTCTTTTACTCCCACCCAACCCACCCTGTTTTGTTTTCTCTTTCATAGATGCTGGTTCGCTACAACGTCGGAAAGGTCACGCAGCAGAACCACCATGGATAGGGGTAATGGAGTGGTGATTCCACCAATCATGCAAGACCGCCTGTGGTTTCCCATATGGAAATATGCCATGTTGCATGAACCCGGTTCGTGGTTTATACGGCCATGTCTGGGGGATTGTCTAAATATGGACATGGTTAGTCTACCTATTCTATCACATTATACACCATGTTACATGAAGCCAGCCTGTGGTTTTTGAACGGCCAGGGTTGGGGGATTGTTCTTTGATTTAAAAGCATGGTTTAGAGCAATTATTATCGATCAGATAAGTATCCCACGAGGCTTGAAGCCAGTTGGCGTTTTTTTACGGCCACAACTAGGTGGATTTCGCTTAAATTGGGTACTTTACCATGTGGCAGGAAGCCAGCTGGTGGTTTGAACGGCCACAGCTGGGGGATTGCGCTTAAGATGGACATGGTTTAGGTTAGGGAGGAGCGGTGAAATAGGCGGCCTGGCACGTGGAGGGCGATAGTGGGGGGAGGGTCTGCAGGGTACGGGGTGAGTTGTGGTTTCATACGGCCAGGCTCAGGTGCCTTCCTGGTTTGCAGATCCTCTCGGCCTGCTATCTGCTATAAAAATACATTGAGCAGACGTGTGGTCATCCTGCTTAGCCACGTGGGGCGCTATTTCTGGGCAATGCTTGTGGTGCATTGCAGTTGCCAGTGTTATCTGGCTGCCAGTGGTATCTGGTGAAGCGTATTTGGCATACGAGGATCGATAATAATAATTCTGCCTTAGAGGCAAAGAATTTGGCCTTAAGTAATAAAAGACGTGACCTTTTCAAAATGCCAATACTTTGTTGTGTTTTCATTTACGGGAAAGGGAGGGGGGGTCGGGGCGGTTAGGGGGGGCCTGGGGGGTTAGTAGGTTTAAGAAGGTAACTTACATGGGAAAAAGTGTAAGAAGAGGATAAGGGTATAATTCTTAACAGCAGCCCAGCCTGTCACATTCACACAGGCGGACACTGCTGAGCATCAGGTTTGGCCCCAGGGATCTCGCTCACTCTTTCCCTGGGATGTGCACATTTTGGGGCTGTGGGAGAGCATGAGCCCTGCAGCTTACAGGAAACCAGCATGTGTCATACTGACCATTACCAAGGGAATGTGGCTCTGGCTTAAGGAATAAAAAGTGTTAAAAAAACAGGTCAATAACGTCTGGCCACCTCCCCTTTTAACCCTAAGATATACACATAAGTTTTTTATGGCAGGGATCAACAAATCCAAGTAACCATCGACTCCTAGAATATTCCCTAGGCCATTCATTTTTTTGTATTCATAAAACAAAAATCTTTGCTCAAAACTGTGCCTGGCTCCAAAAAAGGTGTAGTACACCACTGTTTTCCCACACATTTACTCTGCCCAAATTGTCCATTCTCATCATTACTTAAATACAACATTTTGAAGGAAATCAACCTTCCAGTAAAGACAAGCCTTTTCTTCCGGAGAGGATAAAACCAGCTTTCAAATCTCTGAATCATAGTTATGGTAAATTTCAGAAACAAAGTAATGTCTTCAAAAATCAGCATCCACAGTAACCTGAGAATGAACCTTACAGGACAAGAGCAGCCAGCAACTGAGAGTTTATACGGAGTTACACAATGATGCAGTGCATACTGCCAAAAAGATGATTGCAAGGAATGGGGCACCAAACACCCTGAATGTGAATTATAGATCCTTTCCAAGGGACAAAACGTCTCTACATATGAACAAGAGCTGTACAGACAGTTGTGGGTCCAGTGTTGTCATCTCACGGTGTTCTCTCGTTACACGCCTATTGTTTGTTAGCACAAAAAAAAAAAAAGATAGAAAACACTGAGCAAGCAGGAGAGCATTTTATCCTCCGAACCCAATCTTTATCCTACTGGTCATTTACCTTTAGTCCATTGTATATAAACACAGTTTCAGTCCAACAAATGGCCCATGGGCCGCATATAGCCTGCAGTATCTTTTTAATCCAGCCCACCGCAAAATAAAGACAAATAAATATATAAAACAGCATCCTTTACCTGTCTGAGTTTTGGGTCATTTGTCCCTCCCCTCCAGCTTTAAAGCCCATGCAATCAGCCACATGACTTATACAGGAGGCAGGATTTTAAATCTTTTTCCACCCATTTATATAGCCCTGCTGCTGGATGTGCGGAGCTATGAGGGCAAGAATATCATGCAAGCGTAAAAGATTTCAGGAGCCGCAAGAGCAAAGACTCGGTCCAGAGGAAGCAGGGGGAACCCTTTCTTTGTTTTGCGGGGTCCTCTCCAGAGAACCCCCAGCGTCTGGCAAGATACCACACACATGCAGCCAGCCATGGAAGCGCGGGATTACAGCGCGTGTGGGCGGATCCTTTTCTCGTTGCCGGGCTGCGCCTGCGCTGTCACTCCAACTTAGATATCGCCGCTGGCGCTCATAAAAAAAATAGTGAAGCGACGGCGGCGCGGGGCCGCTGATGATATCTGCCGCCTGGAGCAGGTGCTCCATCCTGCACCATCGTTGGGCCGGCCCTGCGTGTCTGCCTGATATTTTAGTAACAAGAATGTTTTATCCCATACTCTTCAATGTTAAAAATATTCCTGTTATAATTCAGTATCTAATAAACCGTTGCTTATAATATTCTGCAGTATAATAGTCTGAGTCTCTTTATTTCTAGATTTTTTAAACTTTTTTCAATTTTTTTTTCGAACTTTTGGCGAACGTCCCAAAAAGTTCGAAGTTCGGGAACTGTCAAACAGCCGATGTTCGATGCGAACTCCGAACAGATCATACCGAACAGCTCATCCCTACTCAGCATGTTATGTGACCACAGGGGAAACTCCGTGCTCCTGCCAATATAGTGGCTCTCATTATAGCATAAAATACAGAAAAGGTTAATGGCGCATGTGAATGAACAAAGAATGCTGCAAGGTCCCGTATATCTACACCACAAGATATACAAACAAAGTCCCAATAGGCGAAAAAATATTAGCACTTGAGGAAGACCATAAGGTTGAAACCCATTGTGCAATATATTTTTTAATAAATAGGTCGATTGTGACCTTTTTTACTTTCTATCGGTATACATCCTTACTTCGCTTGAGGCCTGGGGAGACCGTATATCGTATTGCATTGCATTTCCTGGTGGAGTGCTGTCTCCATTGCATTGCATATTCTGGTGGAGTACTGTCTCTATTTCCAACTGTATGAGGCGAAGAGTTCCTGCAATATGTACGAGCTGCCAATGTATGAGCCAACTATAAAATGGCTCTCCACCATGTGAGTTGATCAGCCTAATGCAAATTGTGGTGATACATTACAATTGATATATTGCGCAATGTATGCATTTGCTTTCTTTTAGGCTCCACTCCATAGGAGGATTTCCATACGCTTCACCTGAGCTACTTTTTGCGCGAGGCCCCATCTATATTTTTTGGCTCTCATTGCAAGAAAGCTTTGATATAATTGGATATTGCTTGTTCTCAAAGGTCACCACGGTTGTCAGATTCTCCATGTTTACCAGGACATATATAATTTATTCATGTATATGGGCATTGCATGAAAATTGCAACCCGCAGTCTGTGGAATTCTTATGCTGCAGCTATGAAATCAGAGGAATCCCACGTGACCTGTCTTAAATATGTAATTGATTTCTTCCCTAGTCTTGTGGCATATGAATTATATACTGTATGATGAGGGCAGCACCTTTCCCATGCTCTTCTTCTAGATGAAATAGAAAATGTGTCCAGAAATCATGGCAAACCTACTCCAAGCCCTGAAATATGAACCTAAGGCCTGCATATGGATAGCTGAATAAGCCTTCTGAGCCCCCTCAAAGGAAGGAGAGAGAGTAGGGAGCTTAGAGCAGTGTCACCACTCCGATAAGATTGAGTATCCACACCGTGTAAAGTGTCCCTTTAACCCTTTCGCTGCAGGTAACGTGTAGGGAGGTCATGAGGAACACACGTTGCGTGCAGAGGACATCCCCCACATATCATAGGATCTCCACAGCGAAATGGGAGACCCTATCCGTTCGGGTCCTAGTCCTGGGGCCAGAGAATGTAAAAAATGGAGGGGGATTTAATGAGAAGAGGGGAATGTAATGTAAAGGGGGGGGGTGAATGTAAAGAAAAGAGGGGGATGTAATGGAAAGGAAGGAGGATTTAATGAAAAAGAGGGGGGAATGAATGTAACAAAGGGGGCAGGATGTAATGAAAAGAAGGGGGAAATGTAATGAAAACTACTGTGGAGCTCTGTGACCCCTCAAACAATGCACATTACTGTGGAGCCCTGTAAAAACTGCACATAATGACGGTGTCACAGAGCTCCACAGTAATGTGCAGTGTTTATGAGGGTGTCACAGAGCTCCACAGTAATGTGCAGTGTTTATGAGGTTGTTACAGAGCTCCACAGTAATGTGCAGTGTTTACTGTGGAGCTCTGTGACACCCTCATAACCACCGCACATTACTGTGGAGCTCTATGACACTCTCAAAAACACTGAACATTACTGTCACAGAGCTCCACAGAAATGTACAGTGTTTATGAGGGTGTCACAGAGCTCCACAATAATGTGTGCAGTGTATGATCGTATCACAGAGCTCCACAGCAATAAAACTCAGCGCACATTACTGTGTGTAGAAAAAAGTGGACTGCTCAGTCCAAAATGCCTGGGCCTATATTTTGTCCCCGTCCGGGCTTGCCTGGGGCAGTCTGGCTTCCTTGAAGTCCGACTGTCCCAAATGACCCATCCAGGCACACTGACGTCTTCACAGCAGTGCACGATGACATCAGTTTCAGGCAACTCCCTGGCAGAGCCAGGAGAGTGCCTGAAGGGAAGGGTGGGTACTTTGGGCCTCTCTCTCTCCTAATCGCTAAGGTGCACAGAAAAAAGGAGGTATAGCTGGAAAGGTTACAGTCTGACCTTTTCAGCGATGCCTTTTTTAACCCCTTCAGTGACAGTACCGCGATCTGCACCAATCAACTTCTCCTTGAGGTGGCTGACATCTTGGATGTCAGTCAACCCTCTGGGGCCTCCTGCCTACTGAGGTCATCACACATGGGTGCGATGAGATCAGTAAGGGAATTAACCCCTAGCTGCACAGGGATTTTCCTATGGAAATCTCTATTATTGACACAGGGGGTTCCTTTGGAAAATAAAAATGAACATGCCATTTTTTTATTTATAATGCAGCACTGTTTCACTTTTCAATTATAATGTGAACAATGATGCTGCACTAACGAAAACATTTTCAGTTTTTGCTAAAAGCGTGAATTTTCTCTGGAAATTAGAAATGGTAACCCGTAACTATAATTTTTTTAAACGCACCCCATAGAATATATAACCACTAAGGCTTGTGTGAAAAAAATATAATTTTACACACTGTAAATGATTGAAATCTGAATGGAAATTTACATTTTTTGTTATAGTATTCTGGCAGGACATGACATATACAAATAATAATGATATTTTATGAATCTGCTGAGTCTGATGAAAATAAGGATATAAAATTTGTCTGGGTCCTATAATAAACCATTACTTCAAATCGCATTTAAACATGATGAGCGCAAAACTGTAAAAATTAGCTCAGCACACAGAGATGAAATGGCTAAGCAGTGAAGGGGTTAAAGATTTTTTTTAACATTATAACATATAGTGGAATTGACCACTGTGACAAAAAAGAAAAAAAAAAAGAACGAAGGACTCTATTCCAGATTAGGGATGAGCGGTTCGGGTTCGGACGGTTCGGGGTTCGACCCGAACTTGGCCTGTTCGATGAGATCGCGAACACCGAACATTTCCGGGTGTTCGCCGCATGTTCGACCACACTGGACCACAATGCATTTTCCCACTGGCCTGAAGCTCGTAATTGGCTACAGCCTTGCACCTGACCACAGGTCAGGTGCAAGACAGGTTCAACATTATGCCAATCACGGCTCAGAGTCCTGATTGGGCAAATTTTGCCCAATCATGGGCTCACAGAGCTAAGTCCCGCAGCACACTATATAACGTTTCCACGCGCCGATTCTGCACGCATTTCAGAGGAGATTTCAAAGGAGATAGTTGTGTCTTGTTACTGCCGGTCTGTCACGCTACTGGGGTGGTCTGGGGGGGTCTCATTTCTACCAAATATCAGGGAATTTAGGTGATGTGTGTCTTGTCACTGTGCCAGCAAGTTTTTTTGGGGTTTACAACTTTCTTTAAAACATTTGTGAATTGAGGTGATCTTCTGGGTCTTGTCACTGTGCCAGCAAGTCTTTTTGGGTCTCATTTCTACCAAATATCAGGGAATTTAGATGATGTGTGTCTTGTCACTGTGCCAGCAAGTTTTTTTGGGGTTTACAACTTTCTTTAAAACATTTGTGAATTGAGGTGATCTTCTGGGTCTTGTCACTGTGCCAGCAAGTCTTTTTGGGTCTCATTTCTACCAAATATCAGGGAATTTATGTGATGTGTGTCTTGTCACTGTGCCAGCAAGTTTTTTTGGGGCTCACTAATTTCTTTAAAACATTTGTGAATTGAGGTGATCTGTGTCTTGTCACACAGCCAGTACCACGCAGTATTTTGGGGGTCACAAAGTTCTACAAAACATTTGGGAATTGAGGTGATCTGTGTCTTGTCACTGCCAGCAAGTATTTTGGGGGTCACAAATTTCTAAAAAACATTTGTGAATTGAGGTGATCTGTGTCTCGTCACACATCCAGTACCACGCAGTATTTTGGGGCTCACTAATTTCTTTAAAACATTTGTGAATTGAGGTGATCTGTGTCTTGTCACACATCCAGTACCACGCATTATTTTGGGGCTCACTAATTTCTACAAAACATTTGTGAATTGAGGTGATATGTCTCTTGTCACTGGCTGCCAGCTATCAGTGTGTCTCACTGAGTTATACCAGAGTTCTTTAAATCTTTATACCAGAGTTGAATCAGAGTTCTGTATATATTAATCTATATATCACTCACCATGTCTGAAAGAACAAAAAGGACAGGCAGACGCTCCCAGACACAGATAAGAGGGCAAGCAGCCCCTGTGTCGGGAGGCTGTGCCTCTGGTCGTGGTGGACGTGGTGCATCCTCTGCAGGGGCACGCTTGGCCTTTCTAACTGGTGCTGGCCGTCTTAAGCAGCAGCAACATACAGAGGACTTGGTGGATTGGCTAACCAGGCCATCCTCATCCTCCGAGTCCTCTGCCAGCCAGGCTTCTAGTGCTTTACAGTTCACCTCAGCTGCCATAGCATCTAATGCAGCCTCCATGTCCACAGCTACTCCTGCCGTAGCCTCGCTATGACACACGGAGGAGTCAGCTGAATTGTTTGACTACAATGAGAGTGAAATGCTGCTTGAGGATGCGTAGCAAGTACAGTGCTCTGATTCAATCTCTGAGGTTGAGGAAGGGAGTATAATCAACCTAGAGGAAGGGGGTGCCAGTGATGACACACAAATAACTGGCACTCATGTTGCCCCAGCAGCTGCAGCATACTGCCAAGTTGGCTCCAGTGACGAGGAGATAGGGGGTGATGATGACAATGATGATGAGGTCACTGACTCCACCTGGGTGCCAGATCGAAAAGAGGAATTAAGTGAGGAAGAGGGGGAGGAGGAGGCACAGCAAACACGAGGCACAACATCCTCTGTGACCAACCGTAGCACTAGCCAGTCCAAGGCATCACATGTCAGAGCTCCTCCAGTGCAGAGTGCTGTTGTCTCAAAGAACACATGCAGGAACTCTGTTGTCTGGGAGTTCTTTAAGAAATGTGCAGTAGAGCGCAGCGTTGCTATTTGTAATCTATGTCAGATGAGACTTAAGCGTGGGAAAGATACCGGACACTTGGGTACCACATGCTTGAGGCGACATATGAATAAGTGCCACACATCCCGTTGGCGTAAAACTTTGCGTAGGTCCTCCTCCTCCTCATCTGTCTCTACCCCCACTGTATGTCCTGCCATGTCATTGCCTACAACCTCCACCGACAGGGATGATGCTACAGTAATGGATGTACCAGGTCCTTCCTCACAATGTGACATCATCCCAGTAGTTGAAGATTTACGCAGTCAGATTATGTTGCCGCAGCTGCTGCAGCAAAAGAAAAAATATAGTCCCAACCATCCCCAAGCACAGCGTCTAAATGCCAGCTTAGCAAAATTACTCGCATTACAGCTGCTGCCTTTCCAGCTGGTGGACTCTGCTCCCTTCCGTGAATTTTCTGAATGTGCTGTACCGCAGTGGCAGGTTCCAAAACACCATTACTTTTCACGCAAGGCCATTCCAGCACTATACCAGCACGTGGAAGACAATGTTATCGAGTCATTGGCAAAGGCAGTCAGCAGCAAGGTGCATGTGACTTTAGACACGTGGTCCAGCAAGCATGGACAGGGTCGTTACATTTCCTTCACGGCACACTGGGTAACTCTGATTGCAGCTGGGAGGGATCCAAGACGGGGCTCTGTGCTGGAGCTTGTTCATCCACCACGCCTCCAGAAAGCTGCTTGTATGAGGTCTGTCTGCTCCACCACCACCACCTCTTCCTCCTCCTCCTCCTCCTTCTCTGTCTCTGGCTAAGTGGCAGTAAAACCGACGCCTGACAGGGTCTATGCAATGGCTCAAGCAAAAAGATGCCATACTGTGCTTGAGCTGGTTTGTTTAGGGGACAGGAGTCACACCGGGTCAGAAATTTTGTCAGCTCTGCAGGGGCAGGTGCAGAGATGGTTAACACCACGCCAGCTTGAGCTGGGAATGATCGTCTGCGATAATGGCAGCAACCTTCTCTCCGCCCTACGCAAGGGTAAATTGACGCATGTACCATGCCTAGCACACGTCCTAAATCTGGTGCTACAGCGTTTCCTAACCAAGTACCCAGGGCTGCCAGAGCTTCTCATCCAGGCCAGAAAAGTCTGCAGCCACTTCAGACGGTCATTCCCAGCAAGCGTTCGCCTGGCAGAAATTCAAAGAGAATTCCACCTTCCCACAAACCGTCTGATCTGTGACATGCCCACCAGGTGGAACTCGACATTAGCAATGCTGCAGCGTCTGCACAAGCAGCAGAGGGTCATCAACGAGTACCTGTGTGAGTATGGCAAAAGGACAGGTTCAGGTCAACTTGGTTTTTTTCCCCCCCGCAGTGGCTGATGATCAAGGATGCATGCACTGTACTGTCACCATTTGAGGAGGCAACGAGGATGGTGAGCAGGGACAGTGCATGCATCAGTGACACAATTCCTTACTGTTCCTGCTGGAGCACACTCTGCAGGGAATTATAGATGTGGCTCTAGAGGCAGAGCAGCGGGAGGAAGAGGAGGCCTTCCCTAGCTCTCAAGGCCCCAGTCTTTCCGCAGACAGCATTCCAGCGGGTCCTACTCAGATCAGACAGGAGGAGGATGAGGAGGAGGAGGAATATTTAAGTAGTGGGGGCATTGAAGGTGGGGATTCCTCAAGGGAGGGTTTTGTGTGCCCAGAAACAGAAGGGCTAGTGCGTGGCTGGGAGGAGGAAGTGCACGATACGGTCATCCTCATTGACCAGGAAGACTCGGAAGCTAATGCCACCTCCAACCTACGCTGCATGGGCTCCCTAATGATGCAAAGCCTGCTAAAGGACCCCAGGATTCGTGCTATCAAGGAGAGGATTCATTACTGGTTGGCAACCCTTCTTGATCCACGATACAAGGGGAAAGTTGCAGAGCCCATCCTGCCCGCACAGAGGGAGCACAGGATGAAAAAACTTGAGGACACTCTAAAGCGACACTTGTGTAACACCTTTCCAGGCACTGGTAGATTACCAAGTGCTGACACACGTGCTTCTGAGATGGCGGGTGATCAGAGGAATAGTGGTGAAGGCCAGGGCCGCTTGACTGATGCTTTTTTAAATTTTTTTAGTCCTCAACGCCCAGGGACGTCAAATGTAGGCACCCATTGCCAGTGTCTTCACCATATGGTGCAGGACTACCTAGGGGCAAGGGCAGACCTGGATACCTTTCCAGCAGATGATCCACTGGCTTACTGGGTGTTGAGATTGGATCACTGGCCAGAACTTAGCCAATATGCTATGCAGCTACTAGGTTGCCCTTTATCTAGCGTGCTTTCCGAAAGGACGTTCAGTCCTGCTGGAGGTTTTGTCACAGACAAAAGAGTGCGTCTGTCCACCGACTCTGTAGACCGGCTGACATTTATAAAAATGAATCAGTCCTGGATCAGCAGCTATCAATCCCCTGATGCTGAAGTAACGGAATAGATCGGGTATGTCTTCTGCATGCACAAAACCTCCAGCACTGAACTCTTCCACAATACCACAAAAGGGTTACGGTGTGAATGCACTTGCTGCCATGAAAGGCACAATATTTGGCTGCACTGACGCCTGTGCCAGATTTATATCATTTTAATTTTTTGAACAGCAGGGTCCAACCCTGCACTCTTCCACAATACCACAGAGGGGTTACTGTATGATGATACTTGCTGGCCTGGCACCAAAGGCACAATATCTGAGTGCACTGACGCCCATTACAAGATCAAAAACTTTTCAATATAGGACCACATGGTCCACCCCTGTACTCTTCCACAATACCACAGAGGGGTTACTGTATGATGATACTTGCTGGCCTGGTATTAAAGGCACAATATCTGGGTGCACTGACGCCCATTAACAGATAAAAAACTTTTCAATATAGGACCACATGGTCCACCCCTGCATTCTTCCACAATACCACAGAGGGGTTACTGTATGATAGTACTTGCAGGCCTGGCACCAAAAGCACAATATTTGGGTGCACTGCCACTGACGCCTGTATCAGATTCATATCCTCAGAGGGGTTACGGTGTGACGACACTGTTGGGGACGCTAAAGGACCAATTTTAAAGCACCTATTGTTACTTTCATCCAAAGCCTGCGTATATTTCACAATAATTTAGCCAAAAAAATCAGTAAACTTTTTCTGCGAGTACGAAAATGTCTCCTCTTTTCATACAGACTGCCGCCCCAAGCAGTTGTTTATGGATAGATTAAAGGAAAAGCATTTACAGTCATATGAAACGTCATTTTTTTGTTTTTAAGTGTTTCTATACATCCTAGAAATCCGCCACTTCACGGGCAGGTTATGGGGACCTCCTAGGCACGATATTTGAAGGAATTTTTGTTTTTTATTTTTAACCCTTATTTTATGGAAAACTCACTGTCCCTTTAAAACTTTTTTTTAACTTTTTGTCCTTGTTTCCTGTCCCCCAGGGCACTACCCGGACCCCCATACACCTTTTATGGCAAATATGTAGCATATATGCCTTCTTGGAGGGCACTCTAAAAACCCGAATTTTCAGCCCCATTGACTTGCATTGGGTTCAAGTTCGGGTTCGGACCCGAACAAATGGGAAGTTCGGGTTCGGGCTCGAACCGAACTCGGGGAGTGTTCGGCTCATCCCTATTCCAGATGACCTGGTTCATGTGGAGCTGCAAATGCACATACTGAGTGATCTGTTCAGCTCCCTTTTACTGACGTTTTTATGACTGTGCAAAAATGTTAGCGGATCGGTTTATAATCTCAGAGGGGTGTATGTTGCTACATTGATTATGGTGGATTAACTTGGCCAAATGACAGTGGATCAACTGGTGAACTAACTGTCTAGGAAAGTTCCACCATAGTGTTCCAGTGTTCCACCTTGTTTCTTCTTAAGTTGTTCGGTATAAAGTAGTTTTCAGTGTAGTTTTAACCCTTTTACGCCAGGAAGGTGGTGCCCGATTGGAGGGCTCTAATGCTGGCAAGGGCATACTAGTACGCCCTGCTAGCCGGATGCTGCAGCGGGCCTCTTCTTCGACCCGACCACACAGCAGAGGTGCATCACGCACCACTGGCTGCTGGGGAACGCCCAGAACCAGGCCGTCTTGCAGCAGCTAAAGGAGGGCGACGCACGTCAGCTAGTGGGCGGTGCCAGAGGAGGCCTATTGAAGTCTGCGGGGCGTGCTATGCAGCCCCGCGGCTTCAATGCCCACTCACTGCAGGGACGGTATAGTACGCCCTGTGGTGGGAAAGGGTTAACCAATTTATTCAACATAGTTCTGTCAAATTCCTTAAGCATAGTTATCACTTTGGTTTCAGTCGAAGTTGTTCAGTATTTTATTGTCATTGGTTTCATCATAATTTCAAATTGAGTTCAAGGAAGATGCCCACTTTAAAATTGCTTAATTATATTTTTTGTTGTTATATTTTGGGATCTTCTTCTTTGAACCCCATATATACCAGACTGACTGTTTCATTACAGATCAAAGCACTTAAAAAAAATAAAACAGAAAAAAACGTAGCAGCAAGAGTACTATATCAACTGCACATAACGCACAGTTTCAAGAGAACTTATGATTAGAAGTTTGGGATGCATAAGGGGTTATTCAGAGAGGTCCGATATGTCGCTGAAATGTAACCGGACACTGAAATTCAATGTACGGTGACATTTTGGGGCCATTCGGGTATTCAGAGAGCAGGCAGTTTGCCAAATTTTGGCAAATTGCCTGCACGTACGGTGCTGTTCGAAGGCAGTGAAATCCCATAGAGAAGCAGTGGTTCATCTATTCAGAGAACACCAAGCAGCAGTAAAAAGTTGCCGAAGTGCCCTGCTGTTCGGTGGTTTCATTTGACAGGTTTATTCAGGCGATTCCCATATTCTTCAATGCTAAAAATATTCCCGTTTTAATTCAATATCTAATAAACTGTTTATTGTTTTATTCTGCAGTAAAAAGTCTCTTTATTTATAGACTTTTAGTCATTTTTCATGATTTTTTTTCGGCAATTTTTTCCCCCTTTTTTTTAATAACGTTTTTTCTTTTTTCTGTAGCAGAAATTTCTATTATCATTCATAGGATCTTATATGTAAATCCTAGACATTTGCGTTCAGTGGTTTTTTTGCAAAAAGCTTTTCAATTTTGAAACTTGCAAGCGTACTGTTTGTCAGCTTGTCGGCTTTTTCCGGCGGCTGCTCTGCGCTGTGACTGGCGGCTCATCAGCTTTTTCCAGTGTGTTCGGCGTGGTTTTGTGGCGGTTTCTGCGGGTATTCGGCAAGATTTCGTCGGGATTGCGGTGGGTTTTCCCTGCTCTCCAGTGACCCTGCGGTTGTACTTGAATACATCGCAGAGTCAGCAAACTAGAATTGTGGAATCGCCTCGAAGTGTGGGGAACGAAAGGGCACCGAAATCTCAGCGACATTTCGGTGTTCTCTGAATAACCCTGATAGAAGAGCTTTATGGTTGCCTAATCATTTGACACTTATTTGGTCAGGCAAGTTTAATCCTATTTTAAGAACAAAATCCCAGTTTCATGCATGTACTTTGTGACTCCACGAGCTGGCACTGCTTAGACTCAAAATTCCATCTGTCTATACAATTTTTCTTAGTCTATTGTTCAACCTTGTAGTTTGTAATCACTATTCAAGATACCACATGTCTCTATCTGTAATCTGTTCTTGAATTCACGTTAAAAATATCTTACATTGTGGCCGTTTTATTAGGCAAGAAATATGTACACCTTTTAATGTAATTAACCCTTTCGCACCCATTTAAAGACTATTTTTGAAAGCTATATATATTTAAAAAAAACTATAGCAAAGAAAACGCCAATGGCATACCTTTTTTCTTTAATGCAGGATTTATGTTCTCCCTGGGAAGAAATCAAATTGTCTTTGATATTTCACTTCTTTCACACTGCGTTACTGAGGAAGCTAGAAGGAGCAGTTTCCACCATCACTGTAATCAAAATTTCAACAAACTTTACTACTGACTTTCAACAACCAAGGCAAGGGCAGAAGAGGAGAGCTCGAGGGTCACTCACTGCTTCACAGGGATAAGATGCAGGGGGTTATATTTACAAAAACTCCCTGCACAGAACAGATAGTTTCTATATACAGGCATTATTCCACACATAGATAATATTTTTTATTTTGTATTGGAAGTTTTTGGAAGCTGTACTGCAAGTAATCTCATTACACTACAAATAACCACAAATAGGATATCTGACCATTTTTACTATCACATTTACTGTACAGTATTTGGTAGAATACTGACACAGTATTACTAACTTTAATTCGCAATTTTTACAAGATATTATGGTGCCTATTTCTTTGTGCCCCATTTGTTAATAAGTATCCTGGGAACTCTACCATCCACCATATACCACGTGGGGCAAGAGACAGAACAACCTGGTTACAGCATTCATTTTTATACTTTATTCTTTGTTTATTTGTATGGACTTGTTTATGTGTTAATTGAACATTCATGGCCTGGCCGTAATGTTTATCCCTTATCGCCTTGCAGGTTTATCCCTTATCGCCTTGCCCCGGCAGCGAGTCAGTAACGCTGCCTTTGCAAACTATCACGCCCCAGTTGCTGGTTTCTGTAGCGGACCCCTCCTCTGTCCCACCTACGCAGCTGACACGCAACGCGTGTCATTGGCTGCAGAGAGACGGCTTGAGTTCAGACCTTCTCTCAGAGTCAATGACGTGTGACAACTGGTGGGCGGGGCTGTCGTGACCCATAGATGCCAGCAGGATGTGCCATGCCGCCCTGCGACGTTAAGGCCCACCCGCCGCAGAGACTGCATAGAACAGTGATGGCGAACCTTTGGCACGCGTGCCACACCCGGCGCATAGGTGTGTTGTTCAGCACGCCTCACTGCCGCTCTGAGCGTATCCTCCCAGTGCGCATGGCAAATGATGCTGCCCGTGCTCGTTGAAGTCCACAGTCGCTATCTCGCGAGATCGCGGCGTTAACTCCAGAGATAACGCCGCGATCTCGCGTGATCGTGGCTGGTGGACTTCAACGAACGGCCGGGCAGCATCATTGGCCCACACGCTAGGAGGAAGACACTCGGAGCGGCAAGTGAGCTGGGGGCCAATATATATCGAGAGCTGGGGGCATATCCATGTGAGCGAGCTGGGGCATTATCCATGTGAGCTGGGGCATTATCCATGTGAGCGAGCTGGGGCATTATCCATGTGAGCTGGGGCATTATCCATGTGAGCTGGGGGCAATATCTATGTGAGCGAGCTGGGGCATATCCATGAGAGCTGGGGGCAAATCCATGAGAGCTGGGGCATTATCCATGAGAGCTGGGGCATATCCATGAGAGCTGGGGGCATATCCATGTGAGCTGGGGCATATCTATGAGAGCTGGGGCATCCATATATGCCCCCAGCTCTCATGGATATGCCCCATCTCTCATGGATAATGTCCCAGCTCACATGAATAATGCCCCAGCTCGCTCAAATGGATATGCCCAAGCTCTCATGGATAATAACCCCAGCTCTCATGGATATTGCCCCTGCTCTCATGGATAATGCCCCAGCTCTCATGGATAATGCCCCAGCTCTCATAGATATGCCCCAGCTCACATGGATATGCCCCCAGCTCTCATGGATATGCCCCAGCTCTCATGGATATTGCCCCCAGCTCTCATGGATATTGCCCCCAGCTCTCATGGATAATGCCCCAGCTCTCATGGATAATAACCCCAGCTCTCATGGATATTGCCCCTGCTCTCATGTATAATGCCCCAGCTCTCATGGATAATGCCCCAGCTCTCATAGATATGCCCCAGCTCACATGGATAAGCCCCCAGCTCTCATGGATATGCCCCAGCTCTCATGGATAATGCCCCAACTCTCATGGATTTGTCCCCAGCTCTCATGGATATGCCCCAGCTCGCTCACATAGATATTGCCCCCAGCTCACATGGATAATGCCCCAGCTCACATGGATAATGCCCCAGCTCGCTCACATGGATATGCCCCCAGCTCTCGATATATATTGGCCCCCAGCTCACTTGTCGCTCCGAGTGTCTTCCTCCTAGCGTGTGGGCCAATGATGCTGCCCGGCCGTTCGTTGAAGTCCACCAGCCACAATCACGCGAGATCGCGGCGTTATCTCCGGAGTTAACGCCGCGATCTCGCGAGATAGCGGCTGTGGACTTCAACGAGCACGGGCAGCATCATTTGCCATGCGCACTGGGAGGATACGCTCAGAGCGGCAGTGAGGCGAGCTGAACAACACACCTATGTGCCGGGTGTGCTGGGGCATTATCCATGAGAGCTGGGGCATTATCCATGAGAGCAGGGGCAAACTCCATGAGAACTGGGGTTATTATCCATGAGAGCTGGGGCATTATCCACAAGAGCTGGGGGCAATATCCATGAGAGCTGGGGCAATATCCATCCATGTGTGAGCTTGGGGCAATTATATCCATGTGTGAGTTTGGGCCAATTATATCCATGTGTGAGCTGGGGCCAGTTATATCCATGTGTGAGCTTCGGGCAATTATATCCATGTGTGAGCTGGGGGAAATTATATCCATGTGTGAGCTGGGGCCAATTATATCCATGTGTGAGCTTGGGGCAATTATATCCATGTGTGAGCTTGGGACAATTATATCCATGTGTGAGCTGGGGGCAATTATATCCATGTGTGAGCTGGGGCCAATTAAATCCATGTGTGAGCTTGGGGCAATTAAATCCATGTGTGAGCTTGGGGCAAATATATCCATTTGTGAGCTTGGGGCAATTATATCCATGTGTGAGCTGGGGCCAATTATATCCATGTGTGAGCTTGGGGCAATTATATCCATGTGTGAGCTGGGGCCAATTATATCCATGTGTGAGCTTGGGGCAATATATAAATGTAAGCTGGGGCTAATTATATCCATGTGTGAGCTTGGGGCAATTATATCCATGTGTGAGCTGGGGCCAATTATATCCATGTGTGAGCTGGGGGCAATTATATCCATGTGTGAGCTGGGGCCAATTATATCCATGTGTGAGTTTGGGCCAATTATATCCATGTGTGAGCTGGGGCCAATTATATCCATGTGTGAGCTTGGGGCAATTATATCCATGTGTGAGCTTGGGGCACTTATGTCCATGTGTGAGCTTGGGGCAATTATATCCATGTGTGAGCTTGGGGCAATATATAAATGTGAGCTGGGGCTAATTACATCTAAGTGTGAGCTTGGGGCAATTATATAAATGTGAGCTGGGGCCAATTTTATCCATGTGTGAGCTTGGGGCAATTATATCCATGTGTGATCTGGGGGACAATATATTCATCTTCTTTATACTGTATTTTTCTTTTAAGGCTTAAGCACATAATTAGTTCAGACAGTCGTATGAAGTGTTTTTTCTAAAATAAATACATAATTCAGGTCTAATTATGGGGTTGGCACTTTGAGACAGATAAGTTGGTTTAGCGATCCAGTTTGGGCACTTGGGCTCAAAAAGGTTCGCCATCCCTGGCATAGAACGTCCCTTGGCGAGAAAGGTTTAAAATATAATTAACATAATTATATGCTAATACATGAAAAATAAACCGAATTATTACAATAAAATATAGATTTGCATCTTTTACAGAGAGCTGTACATAATCCTACATGTTGCTTATTATCCATTCAATGGAGATTATATTTATCAAATGTATTTTATCAACCAGGTAGTGCTGAATTAAGAACTTGATCGGCCTGGAGCTGCAAATTATAGTGTGCCACTGCCGCATCCCTCTCAGCTATATTGTGCCTTTGCCATATTCTTCTCACTTTCCACTGTTCCTCTGCCACTTTCTTCTCACCATCCATTGTTCACCCACTCAATTCATTTTTCATATATGTATCTTCATTGTTCCAGTGCACTGTTGTTTTTATCCTCATTGTATTGATGTGTAAGGTATGTCAAAATAAGGTAACCCATTAAAATAAACCAAGTACCCCATAAACATACACTAATAAATGTTACATTATGAAGTAAACTAATGGCATTTCTATTAAACCACCAGTAGATGGCAGCAGAGTGAAAAGCCTGAATGATGAGCATGTGTTCGTGTAAGATGGTTTCCCTTAGCAAAGGGAACCAAACGAGCAGAGCTTTCGTTCCTGGTAGGAACAAATATCAGTTGCAAACCTACCAGAACTGAAGTCCTGCTCTGTGTCATTGCAGGTAAGAGGGAGCATATCCAGGGTTATAAACAGGGCAAAGGTGATTTAATTCACATCCCTGTGATTAGAAAAGGCTGCTGGGAATTATATAAGACACTATATACAGACATCAGTGGGTTGCGCTGATGTGTCATAGCTCACCAGCATACAGGGAATGTGATGACTATAGGATCTAATGTTATACTGTATTGATTATATTGCACCTTTAGCTTACTATGATATAGATTGTTTAATCGTATATCTGTACATGTTTAATTGTTTATTTTTTTCTATAAGAACGTTATTCCTGCATCGGTGAATGTTACTGTATATATCTAAATGTGTATTGGTGTATAAGGAACCAAATATTCAAGTACCATCTTACCAGAACTGAAGTCATGCTTTGTGTGTTGTAGAAAACGGTTAAATAAAAACACTTCTGGTTTCACCCAGCCCGCTCCCTTCCCACATTGGAAATA
Organism: Leptobrachium leishanense; assembly: GCA_009667805.1. NCBI lineage: Eukaryota > Metazoa > Chordata > Amphibia > Anura > Megophryidae > Leptobrachium > Leptobrachium leishanense. Next base: position 316,278,462 of record CM019063.1, read on the forward strand.
TTGACCACACTTTCAGCATATGTGCAACAGATGGCTACAGGTGCTAAACATAGTTCATTTATCTCTGGTCTTATTATTTTAGCATTAGTTGGCCTGGTGCTGCAACTCCAATAGCACCTATGTTAATCCGGACTTAATACTAGGATGCAGTTGAGCAATTGTATAAATCATGGATGTCCAAACTCCGCCCCGATGTTCCTGAACTACAACTCCCAGAAATCCCTGACTCCATTAGATGGATGGAGAAGCATTGGAGTTGTAGTTCATAGACATCAGAGGGGCCGGAGTATGAACATCCCTGGTTTAAATAATATTAAAGGTGCATTTCAGGCCCCCTGACCATTTAGTTGACTAAGGCCTGGTTCACACCTGGGCATTTTACAGCACATCGGAACGTTCTGTAAAACGCCCTATGCCCAAGGAAGTACAGGAGCTTCTTTGGGGCATATTACAGAGTGTTTGCGGCCATAGACTTCAACGTGAACGCGCTGAAATGGGCGTTTGCACTTTTTTCATCATCAAAAACGCACATGGTAACAGGCACAAAAGGCGCTAAGGTCTTTTTCATTGGACGCCTCCGTAGTCAATCAAAAAAACGCGCGTGCGACGCGCGTTTCTAATTGTCAAAAACGCCAGGTAATACACTCATAACATAAAACGCACGACAAAAACGCGCATATGAGATACGCTCAGGTGTGAACCCAACCTTACTGTCTCTGGATGATATCATAGCTTCCTTATAGGAGATTACTAACTCCCTCAGCCCTTACCACCCCCTGTTTTTAGCCTAGAATGCTCTTTTAATGGAGTGTTTGCCTTGTTTTTGTATATTTACAGACAGCTCCATTTATTTTTTTTAAACCACTAGCCATTGCATCTATTTATGTCATTACGTATGAAACAAGTAAGGTAACAAATTATTTTAACGTGTTGAGTGTCTTATTTAATCTTGGCTACTAGGAGCTAATTTATTAGTCAAATGACCTACATACCCATTTAACTATATATTATTCCCAGAAACATGCTCTGTGTATGCAGAACCTCTCTCTGGATTTGTGCATGGCCGGATTTACAACTAGAGTAGGCATGTGCCTACAGGCGCCTGCCACAAGAGGTGCCTTGCTCTGTAATTTTTTTTTTACAATTTACAATCATTTAGACCACTCTATCACTATCTCTAGAGCCCTAAGGGCTACAGGGACATATGAGATATAATTGGAAAGGCCAGATTATGCCACAAATGACCAGGTTAGGTTTATGTAAAAATAAAAGTACAAATAAAATAATATTTTTCTAATGCAGCACTGTTATTCAGTTTGCAATTATAAAGTGAACAGTGATGCTGCACTAACTCATCTTCTCATTTCCCACACTGCCGGCAAGTGTGGAGCTGATGATGCAATGCATTGTTTCATCGACAACCTACACCGTGGCACTGAAGTGAGGAGAGACTGGGGGACTTTGGAACCCTACATCTCTGAATTGTATACAGTGGCGTAGCGTGGGGGGGGCTGGGGGGGCCGTGGCCCCGGGCGCAGTTTTGTTAGGGGCGCATTTGCGCCCCTAAAACTGGCCCGGGGGTTGAGGGGACGCAGATGCCGGGCAGCGCGGGAGCGCCTGCCCGGTCTTTAACAGTCCGTCCTGTTAGGTGATGCGGCTGCGCGGCGTGCGCAGCCGGTCACGTGGTCCGGCTAATCAGGTGGTACGGAGTCTCTGTACCACCTGATTGGCCGGACCACGTGACCGGCTGCGCGGCATCACCTAACAGGACGGACTGTTAAAGACCGGGCAGGCGCTCCCGCGCTGCCGGCATCTGGGTCCCGGTCCCCTCAACCCCCGCCGGAGCTGGGGCCTGGCCGCAATATCCAGGTAAGGGCTGGGGGCAAATCCATGAGCTGGGGGCAAATCCATGAGTGAGCTGGGGGGCAAATCCATGAGTGAGCTGGGGGGCAAATCCATGAGATGGGGGCAAATCCATGAGTGAGCTGGGGGGCAAATCCATGAGATGGGGGCAAATCCATGAGATGGGGGCAAATCCATGAGTGAGCTGGGGGGCAAATCCATGAGATGGGGGCAAATCCATGAGATGGGGGCAAATCCATGAGTGAGCTGAGGCAAATCCATGAGATGGGGGCAAATCCATGAGTGAGCTGAGGCAAATCCATGAGATGGGGGCAAATCCATGAGTGAGCTGAGGCAAATCCATGAGATGGGGGCAAATCCATGAGTGAGCTGAGGCAAATCCATGAGATGGGGGCAAATCCATGAGTGAGCTGGGGGGCAAATCCATGAGATGGGGGCAAATCCATGAGATGGGGGCAAATCCATGAGTGAGCTGGGGGGCAAATCCATGAGATGGGGGCAAATCCATGAGTGAGCGGGGGGGCAAATCCATGAGATGGGGGCAAATCCATGAGCTGGGGCAAATCCATGAGTGAGCTGAGGCAAATCCATGTGAGAGCTGAGGCAAATCCATGTGAGAGCTGGGGCAAATCTATGAGCTGGGGGCAAATCCCCGTGAGCTGGGGCAAATCCATGAGTGAGCTGGGGGCAAATCCATGAGCTTGGGCAAATCCATGAGCTGGGGGGCAAATCCATGAGCTGGGGGCAAATCCATGAGCTGGGGGCAAATCCATGTGAGAGCTGGGGCAAATCCATGAGCTGGGGGCAAATCCATGTGTGAGCTGGGGGCAAATCCATGTGTGAGCTGGGGGCAAATCCATGTGTGAGCTGGGGCAAATCCATGAGCTGGGGGCAAATCCATGTGTGAGCTGGGGGCAAATCCATGTGTGAGCTGGGGCAATATCGATAACGTCCACAGGTTGGGGGGGGGGCGCACAATTCTTTGCTGGCCCCGGGCGCTGACAACCCACGCTACGCCACTGATTGTATACCACACAAGGTTAAATTAGGTGTCATTGGAAAGGTCAGAGTCTGGTCTGTACAATGATACCAAACATGACCATGTAATGCGTAAAAATAAAAAATGGAAAAAAGTAAATGCAAAATATTTTGTTTTCCTCTGTTCTACAGCAGAGGCAATATATGCTTTTACATATAAAACAAACAAAGCCACTGCAGTAACTCAACTAAGACAGATTTGGCTAAATTACATTCTTCACGCAAACGATAACGCTCTCTTGCGTGAGCATTAACATTTGCTTCGGTGTTTACCGCATATTACAATCCAAACGCAAACGGGATAAGAAACCCATTTGCGTTTGGTACCTTGCGCTTTTTAGCGCGAGGTTACTGTACTTTGCACTCCCCATATTAAGTATAGGGAGCACAAAGTGTTAATCAGCGCTGGATTACAAAGTCCTAACGCTGATTAACGTCTGGCTCTGGTTTGCGAAGAGTTAACCAGAGCCAGGACTTGGTGTTAACAGATTCCGCTTCTGCAGAATCCGTTAACACCAGCCTAAAGATAAAAAAAATAAATGCTATACTCACCCTCTGTCCCGCGACGCGGATCGCAGCTCTATCCGCCTCCTCCGGCCGGCAGGAGCAGTGAAAGACTGGGGGAAAAAGTCCCTCCAGTCTCTCCCTGCGTATCACTACGCGGACCGGCTGGATCTCGCAAGGCAAGATCCAGCTGGTCATGTGACCGGCAGGGGGGAACACAATGGAGTCTTATGGACTCCGTCGAGTGGATGCTCGCGGCTGCGCTCAGCGCTGCCGCGAGCATCCCTGATTTTACCGCACGATAACAATCCAGGCAGTATTTTTTGCTCCTGCATTGTAATCCAGCGTTAAGACACGGGCGCAAGGGGGAAAACTGCGGGCACAGTTTTTCCTCCCTTCCGCCCGCGTTTTAGCGTGAAGATCGTAATTTAGCCCATTATGTCCCTTCTTTTGTTTTGAGTGAGGAGTGCGTGTTTTTTAACCCCTTCCCGACCACAGACGTACATAGTACGTCCGGTGGGGGAATCTCCTTAATGACCGCGGATGTACTATGTACGTCACTGTCGTCTAACCTCCCTCCCTATATTCACTTCTCTCGTGGCAGACTGGCAAGACTGGACTCTGCCCTGCCTATTCATGGGGCCCAGCCATCGCGATGACGTTTTCAATGTGCATGATGATGTCATCACCAGGCGTCTGGTGCCTGCAATGGAGTTTAGGAAAGGGTGGGGGGTGCTCCTTTGGAGCCCTCTCCCTCCCAAACGGCTGTGTAGAAAAAAAAGGGTACCACTGGAAAGGAGAGAGTCTCCTCTTTTGAGCGGTGCCTCTCTTTAACCCCTTATGCCTGATCGCAATTCAAACTGGGAAGTGGGTGACATCTTTGATGTCAGCCAAACCTCCGGGTCACCCTCCACCCACTGACTTTGTTGTCGTATGTGCGATGATGTCAGTGGGCCAGTTAACCCCCTAACTGCCAAGTGGAGATAGAGGGAACCTTTGGCTATTTCTAATCTTAGGACAAAATTTTTAAACTATTTAGCTGGGATCTTTTTTGGCGGTTGTTGATTTTGGGGGTTAAAGTTCAAAAAAGTATGTTTTTTTTCCATTTTTTTCATCATATTTCATATTTTTATAGTAAATTGTACGTTATGATGGAAATAATGGTATCTTTAGAAAGTCCATTTTTAATACAAGACAACCAGTATATAATATGTGTGGGTTGCATAAGCGAGTAAGAGGAAAATTTGACCTAAACACAAGCGCAGAAACATAAAACCAGAAGCGGGCACTTTCAGACAGACTTTTGTAAAACCGCCCGGTCTCTAAGGGGTTAAAAAAAAATAAAAAAAAATAGTTTGGCCCTATCAAAAATGTAAAAATTCATTTTGGCATTTTTTTTTGGGGAGGTGGGGTAGGGGCGCTCCACATTTCTGTGCCTACAGGTTCATGAGATGCAAATTCGGCCCTGGAATTGTGGTATAGACTGTCACTGCTTAGAGTGTTATATGAACATTCTGATTGGCTGTGCTACTTCCTGGTCATTGTAGAACTCAGTGGAAACAATGCAAAGCCTGGATAAAAGCATGAGGATATACAGCAAATATCGGAGATGTAAATATAAGTATCTCTTTTTTTAATTTTATATATTACCAATACATATATATTTTATAAGGCATTAGTTGTAGTGTGTTAAAACAACGAATCAGTTAAATACAGCCTGTAATGTCCCTTAAAGGTTTCTCTGGGTGCGAAAGACAAAAAAATGCTGTCATTATTGGAGCCCGACTTCTGGAAAAATATTTTAATATGGATGTGGGAAGCCTGAAAAACCTTACAAACAATGAGATAATTGTTTCCATAAATGACTAGTGGCAGACACAGGCAATGACTTCAGAATAAATATAGACTTTTTGATAATATAGAAAATGTTTGCTGACTGGAAATGTTATATATAGCTTTAGTGGCACAGACTGGAAACAAATGAACGTGAATCACAAAGGAAAACTGTTCATTAACTTGTGTTATTTCAAAAGAAATATAAATGTAATCCTGATTTTTTTTTAATCATTTAGCATAGACGGTAGACAGCTAGGTGATCAAATTGTGTTCGATTGATATAAATAGTTATTCACTAAACATTACATTACATTAATTATTTTGGAAAAAGAAAAAAGTTCCTGTGCTTACGGGTCATCTGGCAGAAAACTTTGGGTTGGGCTGTAATTGCTATACTATTTCACTGGCATAGCCCTCTGTTCCTTTTGTCCTGGTATGAGGCGGCCCACTATAATTAGGCCAAATAGACAAATGCCCACGGTCTCACTCATATGAGGGCCTTTCCTTATGTTATGTATATGGAGTTTGAGTATGCCCACATTCATGTGATTACTGATAATCCACATAAATACATTAACATACACCAATTTGCACTTTTGCACAATAATAAGACCTCACTTTGCCTAAAACCTCTCTAAATCTAGATCCGCCTCTTCTCATGTTTGTATTTCTTTATTTTTTTTGTAAATTCTGTGTTTATTAAAGTTTTTCAACTCAATACACGGCAAAATGATTAAACAGTGGTCATGGACAAGGTAAAACAGAAAAACTGTGGTACACCTTAAGAGAGGCACACGTAAAGAAAAGATGGGTAATCGAATAGTGATAGGCGTGTGACACAAAGATTCTAAAATGCAGCTGCATTACTGTACCCAATAAAGTGGACGGAGAGAAAGGGAGGGTATAATAAAATAATAAAAAAAAAACACTGGTGGGGAGAGGGTGATGGGGACAGGAGAAGTGAGCTCCACTAGGGTAAGGATGGGTCTACAATCCAGGAACCCCATGTTTGCAGGTAAATACGTGGAGTCTCGTGCAGTTGTGAGGTGAGTTGCTCCATAGTGCGGTCTTCGATGAGAATGTGACCGAGTTCTGGGAATAAGGGAAGAGTCGGTTGATTCCAATGTCTTGCGGGCTGCCAAGGAAACACAAGCTATGACCTTATTTTCATCCTTCAAGAAGATCGGAGAGGAGGAATGTCCAGGGATTAACCTCAACAGGTTGCTGTAGTGCTTGTCCAAGCCAGCCAGCAACTGTGGACCAATATGAGCGAAGAGAAGGACATAGCCACCCTTTATCAAAGTAGGAGCTGGGTTGACCGCATCCGCTCCATCATAAATTTGTCAGAATAAGTTGCATATAGTGGAGCTTGACCAGTGGGAGGTACCAGCAGAACATCGTTTTCAAACCTTGTTCAGCATGCGTTACGCAGGTAGAGAATGTAGACACGGATTCCCTGATCCTTTCCCAATCCACGTAGTCAAGAGCTTCGCCTATGTCTGCTTACCATGTGAGCATATAGGGAAAGTGCTCTCAGGGTCCATGCAGGACTAAGGACCGATAAAGGATGGAGATTGCTACGGCGACTGCGTCTCCCCGAAGACATACAGGGTTATTCAAAGAGATCCAAATTGCTGGCGAAAGGTAACCGAATGCTGAAATTCAGCGTACGGTTACCTTTCCTGGCCATTCGGCTATTCAGAGATCAGGCAGTTCGCCAAATGTTGGCGAATTGCCACATATGGTGCCTGTTTGGTGCCTGTTCGAGAGCAGTGAAATCCCCATAGAGAAGCAATGCTTCATCTATTCAGAGAACAAAAACCAGCAGCAAAAAGGTGCCGAATTGCCCTGCTGTTCGGCGGTTTAATTCGACAGGTTTATTCAGGCGAATCCCATAGGCTTCAATGTTAAAAATATTCTTGTTTTAATTCAATATATCTAATAAACCGTTGATTATAATATTCTGCAATAAAAAGTCTCTTTATTTTTAGATTTTTTTAGGATCTTTTAGGCATTTTTTGGGATTTTTTTACAAAATATATATTTTTAAAGCCTTTTTTTTCTGTAACAGACCTTTTTATTATCATTCATTGGATCTTATATATAAATTTCAGACATTTTCGTTCTGTAGTTTCTTTGCAAACAGTGTTTCACTTTTCAAACATTCAAGCGTACAATTTTTTTTTTCTCACTCCATTCGTCTGCGGTGTCGGGTTTTTCCAGCGGCTGCTCTGCGCTGTGATAGGCTCCTGCTTGGGTTTTTCCGGAGTGTTCGGCGGGGTTAATCCAGCTGTTTTTGTGGGTTTCGGTGTGGCTTCGCCGGGTTTTGCGGTGAGTTTTCGGCGGTTTGCGGCAACTTTTCCCTGCATTACGACGGCTCTGTCTACAGTTAGCTACAGTCAGTGAGAGCATGCTTGATGCTTGTTACAGGGCAGCAGAGGGAGGGAGCTGGAAGTCAGACTGTGAGAGTATGTTTGATGCTTGTACATTTCCATCTTTCACCATAACCATGACCCAAGAAATATCGCCCTGATCAAAGTTGCGGAAGTCCTGTGGGCACATTCCCAGTGGGAACCAAGGGTTCTGGTACAGAGGGAGGAGAGGGGATATCTGTGGTGACAAGGAGAATTTATTGGATATGCAATTCCAGGTACGGAGCGAGTAGGATATCATAGGACATTCAACCATGGTGTGACGTCTCAAAGTGTTGGGAAGTCAAATAAAAAAGGGTAACATATAAGGCTGCATAATGTTGTTTTCAATATCCACCCAGCATTTACAGGCGGGGAGAAGATGCCATTCTGCAATTTATGTGAGGAGAGCAGCATGGAGATACAACTTCGGTAGACCAAGCCCTCCAGACAGTTTCGGTATATACATCAGCTTTCTGGCTATCCATGGTCTCTGTTTGGACCATGTGAATCAATCAATACGTTGCTGTAGGGTCTTGAGTGGAAGTGGGGGAATCGGGACTGGTAGCGTTTGGAATAGGTAGAGAAGGAGCTGCAAGAGATTCATCTTTACCACATTCAGCTGCCTCATCCAGGAGATTGCCATGTCTTGCCAAACATCAAAGTCTGTGGTAATTTGAGATAGGAGAGGGGAATAATTTAAATCATAAAGACGGTCCCAGTAAGGGGAGACTCATAGACCTAGGTAAGTTAAGGGTGTGTCGGAGATGGGGAGATCGAAGTTTAAGGTGAGCAATTTACAAGAAATAACAGGAAGGTGGATCAGTGGATCGGTTTATTTTATACTACATATACAGACTTTTTCATTACAGTTTTTTTGGGTTTGTAAAAACCACCGCTAGGCAGCGCCGGAGATACGGTTTCTACGCCATTAGTGGATCGGTATAGCATCCGATTTGGTCACGTTAATCTTAAAGCTGGAAATCAAGGCAAAGGACTCAAGGAGGCGGAACCGGTGTGGAAGGGAGCACATAGGGTGGCGAAGAATAATAAAATAAACATAAAGCGTACGCAGCGATCTTATATACAGCTGCCTGTACTGGGATGCCTGAAATTTGAGGATGAAGTCTGATAGCTGAAAGAAGTGGTTCAATGCAGAACGCAAAGAGCAGGGGGGAGAGGGGACAGCCTTAGCGAGTACTATTGTAGATGGTAAATAGTCACGGATGAGCGTAAGGAACAGTCAGTTGGGATGTAGTACAGTCATAAAGGGCAGTCAGGGCGTTGCGAAAGGATTGTGGAAACTGGAGATATTCAAGGGTGTGATCCAAAAAGGGCCATGTCAGACGGTTAGACGCTTTTTCAGCGATGAGAGAAAAAGAGAAGGTATTTGTCTGGATTGGCCAACCCACAGTAGGTCCAGGCAGCGACGGGTACTATCTTTGGCTTGCATGCGTGGCATAAAACCAACTTGGTCGGGATGAATAAGGACGGGGAGCAGCAAATTCAGTCGGGAGGCCAACACTTTTGTTAAAAGTTTATTATCAACGTTTAATAACGCAATAGGGCTGTAACTAAGGGGGTCTAGGGGATCTTTGTTGGGCTTCGGGATAAGGGAGAGATTAGAGGATTGCATGTCAGGGGGTAACCGACCACCCTCAAGTATGGCCTGATGAATGGCAGTCAGTGGAGCGGTAAGCAAAGTCGAAAAAGTCTTGTAATAAAGAGAGGAGAAACCGTCAGGCCCAGTGGTACCAATCTTAAGTGTTTTGATGGCAGCAGGAAATTTCTTTGTTCCTGGATGGGGGGACTGAAGAATGGGAAGGTGACACTTTGGAAGTGGAGGAACAACCACATCAGCCAGAAAACACTGAATTCTGTCTCTAAGGTTTGCCATGGAAGTCACTTGGTCTGGTGAGTGATGGTAAATAGCGGAGTATGTCTTTTCAAGCTCCGCAGCCACCGCTTCGGATCTGTACCAATCAGTCCCGTAGAGGCGCACAATTTAGGAATGACTTTGTCATAGCATCTGGAACATAGTTTGTGGGCAAGCATGGCTTCAGCTTTGTTTCCCTTTTCATAGTAACGATAGCCCGAACAGCTGTACAGGAGTGATTGAGTCTGGTTGCATAGCCTGGCCTTTGCTAAAAAAAAAACCACATTTAATATGGGATAGCATTGGACAAGGCAGGTTCTATGTTATTACAGAGCTCAGATGCAAAAAAAGTGAGAAGCTGTGGACTTCATTTGCATATCCTACCCAGAGTTCTTTGCTGCATATGAGGAATGTACCACAAAAGCTCTGTAAGCGGTTCTCTGAATTGCTAGGATGTGTAAATGTCCTCTGCAGCTATAAACGTTATTATTTGCATTGTGGAGGCTTTTAATCTCAGTTTTTTGCACTACAATTGAAATGCGCTATATATATAGCAAAGCCTGCCCTTCCAAATGATGCCTGGCATTAACCCCTGGGGAGCTGGATCGCGAATCGGCGCTGAAAAGCGCCGGTTCGCGATCCTTTCCCGGAGCTGGCCGACATCTTGGATGTCGGCCAAGCCTCCGGGAACTCCCCCTGAGGACTGGCGTCATCGTGCGTAGCACGATGACGCCAGTCCTGGACTTAACCCTTAACTGCCACCAACGGTGGAGATAGGGAGTTCCAATGAACTCCCTATCTCCCGATCCGTGGCAGTTAGGGGTTAAATTTTGGTATGGTTGGATCGGCCAGAGCATGGCCGTTCCAACGATACCAAACATGAAAGTGAAAAATGTTGTAAAAAAAAAAAAAATGAAAAAAAAAAAAATTATAAAAAAAAATAAACACTTTTTTTTTATTTTTTTTGGTTTGTTAATGCAGCAATATTGTTCCCATTTCAATTATAATGTGAACAATGATGCTGCACTAACGATTTTTGTATGCGGTGCGTTTGTTAAAAATAGTGTAATTTTCCCCAAAAAAAAATGTAACGAGACCCCATCTCTAATTTTTTTAACAAGCGCACCCCATACAAAATATAACCGCAATTGCTCGCATGTTAAAATGTGAAAAAAAACACTTTACACATTGTAAATTATTGAAAATACATATTTTATTGCATTTTTTGTTATAATATACAGACATGACATAACGTATACATATAATAATGACATATTATGAATCTACCGAGTCTGACGGAAAGAACGATATATAATATGTCTGGGTCATATACTAAAATAAGCCTTCAAAACACGTTTAAACATGATGAGCAAAACCGGTAAAAATGACCTCAGCACAGGGGCGGGAAAAGCCTCAGCAGCGAAAGGGTTAAAAACAATTGCCTAGGAGGACTTCACACCCACAGAGGGTTTGTAAGACCAATACTGCATATATCGCTGCTTTTTAAACAAACTAACGTAGGGGCAAAAAAGGGATATAAGAGTTCTTCTCATTAAGACCACGGTGGGCAAGTGAGTCCAGTGTAAAAATCCAAAAAGATTCTCGCTTGAGAAGTTCTCCATGATGGTGTGCTAACACCGGGCCCACGTGGTGGGTCGAACTCTCGACTTATATTTGCTCAGACGTTTCATACAAAATCAAGTATGTTTGCCCATACTATTAGACGTCACTGGCGTATTCTTCAAAATGATCCTAAATTGGCTGTGGCCACTTCTGACCCCCCGATGATTTGTTATAAACGAAATAAGAACTTACGGGACTTTTTGGTCCATACGGACCAATATAACTTTTTCTCATCTAATAATCTATTTTCAAACCCGGGCTGTTTCCGGTGTGTGGGATGTACTACATGTAATTCTCTAATCCCGGGAAAAGTGTTTTTTCATCCTTACAGTGGTACCAGGTACCGAATTCGACACCGAATTACCTGTACAACTGATTATGTTGTCTATAAGATCTCATGTCCCTGTGGTAAAATATATATATAGGGAAGTCCATTAATAATTTACGAGAACGTATGGCAAATCATAGGTCGGCCATTAGGGCAGCATTAAACGGGCATGATAACCCACAACCGGTGGCACGCCACTTCTGTGAGGCTGGACATAATTTGTCCAGCCTACGAGTGATGGCTATTGACCACATCCCCCGCTTGTGAGAGGGGGTGATCGCGCTAAAGAACTTCTCAAGTGAGAATCTTTTTGGATTTTTACACTGGACTCACTTGCCCCGCGTGGTCTTAGTGAGAAGAACTCTTATATCCCTTTTTTGCCCCTACGTTAGTTTGTTTAAAAAGCAGCGAAATATGCAGTATTGGTCTTACAAACCCTCTGTGGGTGTGAAGTCCTCCTAGGCAATTGTTTTTTTTTTTTTTATTCAAAATTTTTTTTATTCTGAAAAGAAGTCAGCTTAACAACAAATAGTGGATGGCCTCACAGGACCAAGTTAAAGCATACGAGCAAAAAATGGCCACGCAGGGCCAATATATGTCATCAGAAAATAAACGTCTAGGGAGAACATATAAAGACGTCGAAGAGTAATAATAAGTCCGCAAAAAACATCCCCAGAAGGGGGGTCTCATCACAAAATAAGTCCAAAGTCAACTACATAAACACATCTTATGAAAAACAATAATTAAGGAAGTCAGCTATAAAAGGGTAAAGGTATATATATAAATAAAATAAAAAAATTTGGAGGGGTAAGGTTGAGGGTGAAAAGATGGCAAAGGCCAAAATTGTGCCTGCCCTGGCGGGTTCTCGCACGGAGACAAACCTGTGTGTGAGGGCCAGGGGGGTAATGGCACCAGGCCTGGGCACTCGGGAGGCCAAACTGGGCACCAGGCCATTGCAGCACCTCCCGAGACATCCCGGTTATGCCAGTAAAATAATAATAGTAAAAAAATAATAATAATAATATATATATACATAAACCCATAATAAAAAAAAATAAAAAACAGAGAAATAAAGGGAGGGGACAATATCATCCGCAGATTGAAAGCTCCGGAAATAAAAATCAAAAGATCTCAGAGTATTAGAGTCCACAAATAACAACTTATAGGCAAAGTCCTCGAGAATTTAAGAACACCTGCAGAGTCCCGGAGTAGGGGGGGGGGAATTTAAAGGGGGGTCATCAAAAACATAAAATCTCAGCTTGGGGGGGGGGGAAAGGGGGGGGATAAATCAATATCATGTCAAAGTCTCACAGGGTTATCCAAAGAGATTCGAATTGCTTGAGAAAGGTAACCGAACGCTGAAAATCAGCGTTCGGTTACCTTTCTTGGCCATTCGGCTATCCAGAGAGCAGGCAATTCGCCAAATCCTGTCGAATTGCCTGAACATACGGTGCCTGTTCGATCCCTGTTCGAGGGCAGTGAAATCCCCATCAAAAAGCACTGCTTCGGCTATTCAGAGAACACAAACCAGCAGTGAAAGGTTCCCCTAATGCCCTGCCATTCGGTGGTTTAATTCGGCAAATTTATTCAGGAGAATCCCATAGACTTCAATGTTAAAAATATTCCCGTTTTAATCCAATATCTAATAAACCGTTCATTATAAAATTCTGCAGCAAAAAGTCTCTTTATTTATATATTTTTTAGGATACTTTAAGCATTTTTCTGAATTTTTTAAAAAAAAATTAAAAGTCCGATTTTTTTTTTTATTTTTTTTTAGTTTGCTTATTTTTTTTGTAACAGCCCTCTTTATTATCATTCCCTGGACCTCCTGTGAAAATTTCAGACATTTTCGCTCAGTAGTTTCTTTGCAAACAGCGTTTCATTTTCCCAGATTCATACAAATGGTTTTTCTAATTTATTCACTGCCTCCTCTACGTCACAGCTGCTTCGGCTCTGTGTGATTCGGCTCCTTTTCGGCTCCTGTTCGGCTCCTCTTCGCAGGTTAATCCAGATGTTTTTGCTTGTTTTCAGCGTGCATTCGGTTAGTTTTCGTCAGGTTTTCGTCAGCTTTTCCCTGCAATTCGGGGACCCTGTGGTGCTTGCTGAATACACCGCAGGGTCACCGAAATGCAATCGGCAAAAGGAACCGAATTGAAGAGAACGAAAAGTCACCGAACGTGCGGTGACTTTTCGAATCTCTTTGGATAACCCTGTCAGAGTCCCTGTAAGGAAAGGTCTACGGAGCAAGAAGGGATGGTTTCCCATCCAACAGGTAACGCAGAAGGCTCGTGCGATAAAGTACTCAGCCCGGGTGAGTACCTCCCCGTCCGGGGAAAATCCTGCACCCAATAGCACAGGCCAGGCCTCAGCTGGTTCTGAGATGATGCAGGGTGCATCTCCATTAGTAATGACAAGCGTGCCGGCCAAGCCCCATCTGTAGCGCACCCCTTTGCGCCTCAGGAAGGCCGTCACCTCCCGGAACCGACGGCGCGCCACCAGTGTCAGGAAGGGCAAGTCCTGATATAACAGTGCCAGTGCTCCGTCGAATTGAACAGGCGCCCGTGCTCCCGGTGCAGACATCAGTCGTGATTTGGCAACCACATCCACTGCGACTGCAATGACATCTCTCGGGGCATCACGAGGGGCCGCCGCAGCTTTTCGGATCCTGCGTACTGCACCAAATATCTCCGACGCTCTCGCTAGGGGACCCAGTACCTGATGAGCCAAACGGTTCGTGTAGGGGAGCAGGGCCTCCGAGGAAATCGACTCCGGAATACCCCGAATCCGTACATTACGTCGACGGCGGCGAGACTCCAGTGTCTCCACGGAACGGGTCAGGATGTCTACCTGAGACCGGAGAACTCCAACCTCCGCCGACAAGATCGTCTGCTCCTCTGCCAAGCCTGTGACCTGCGTCTGAACCGCCGTCACCTGTGAGTGCACCCCGTCCACCTCAGACCGTATGCCAGATAGTTCAGATACCCAGAGCGATCTAATTTCTGCAATAAAGCTCCTATAATCCTTCATTGTTGTGGGGCGCGCATCGTCCGGGGCATCCACTAAAACGCCATCTAGGTGTAAAGGGACCTGTCCGGCGGGTGGCGACATCTCCTGCGGGACATCCAGTGTCGGCTGTTGCTGCGTAGCTCCGCCAGAAGCTGAGTCAGTAATGGGTCTCGACAGACCCCCTACCCCAGACTGCGATGTTTCAGCCTCGGAACTGTCCAGAGAGGGATCTGGGGTTGCAGCTGCGGTCTCGCAAGTAGCTGCCTCTAGAGCTTTCTTCCGCTTCTTCTGCGCTCTCTTTTTTGCGGCAGCGCTCACAGTCCCGGAATCGCTGGGTAATGGGGCAAGCCAGTCAATCCCAGTCCCGAAGTTCCAATTACAGTCCTCGTCCTCTGAAGAGTCAAACCCCGGGGGAAGGAGGAGGCCGCAGAACAGGCAGGACGTCTGCCACTCAGGGAATCTCTGATATCACTCTGTCAGGGATCTGCTGACCTGTTCCGCGTGTGCTGTCCTGTTTTCTTCCCCAGGTCCGGGGGAGGGGAGGGATTCACCGCCGGCAGGAAACAGGACCACAACTTTCCCTAGGAAACTCCCCAGGCTCCGTAAAATGGCCGACCCGACAAGGCCGCGCCAGGCCCGGAATCTGCCCGGTCGATGGGGCACCGATATACTTAAGGAGAATGGTGTGTCAGTGGTCTCTGCAACTTCCAGCCTGACTCAACCCCCCTAGTAGGCAATATAGGACAAGAGGGCCTCAGATAGACTGTCATAAATCACGGATGTCTTTGGAGCGCTCTCAGCATGCGGCTGCTCATGTCCGTCGCTAGCTCCGCCTCCAGGCAATTGGTTTTAACCAATAAAAAAATTATTTATTTATTTTTTCTATTTGGTCTTCCTAAATATGTGGTTTACATGGATCTCAACAAAGGGCAGTTCATTGTATGGCTGTAGTTCTGTGCACATTTACTATAATATTATGCTTTTGCCATATATAAATTACTATTCCTAGCTATGTTAATTACACTGCTATATCTATACTAAGATGCTAATATGTTCTCTTTAAATGTAGCTGGAATATTGTATCACTGTATCATACATGTTGACTTTCTCCTTTTTTCTTAGACTCTTTTTGAGGTGTCATTGTGATTTATGTTTCTTTTTTTTGCATTATTACTTTGGTTAATTGGCTTGCAGAGTATGTCCACGCCTGCTCTGTGATTGCAGGGTAGACACATCTGTGGGAGCTTAATTGTTTGATGTATATATATGTCTTCCTTTGTATGTTGGCCATTCCTGAGGAAAGTCCCTCTGGGGACTGAAACGTTGAAATTTGATGCCAGAATAAAGTTTTATTTTATTTAAACTTTGAAAAGAAGTCTCCGTGTGCGTCTGGATTTTGGTCTCTTATCTACCTGCAGCTGGATTGACTGCACCAGAGCAAGAAATTTTCGGTATGTGGAGTGCGGGACCTCTTGACCCTTTATATATATATATATATAATCCAAATGTGTCCGCACACTCCCTCTACGTCCAAGAAGAGTTACTTGCCTCGGTGCAAAAAATCCAAAGGTTATACATACAAAAAGTTTCCATATATACGACTGCACTCGAGGACTTAAATGTAAAATAACAAAGTTTATTTAAGTTACATAAAAACAACTGACGTTTCGGCCCATACAAGGGTCTTTTTCAGGGGTATGGGTTCATATAAGTATGAGGTCTGCATGTTGATATGTATAGTAGCGCGTGTGTGGATATATATGGCTATACAGTCAGGTCCAGAAATATTGGGACATCGACACAATTCTAACATCTTTGGCTCTATACACCACCACAATGGAGTTGGAATGAAACAAACACAATGTGCTTTAACTGCAGACTGTCATCTTTAATTTGAGGGTATGTACATCCAACTCAGGTGAACGGTGTAGGACTTACAGCAGTTTTCAGATGTGCCTCCCACTTGTTAAGGCTAGGGTCAGACGAAAGCATTTTTCCCTGCGAACGTGAAAAAGTGCGTCCGAACGCATTGATGTATTTTTTTGATGGAATGCGCAAAAACGGTCAGACGACGCGCATTTTCGGGCGTGATTTTGTACGGATCGTCAATAAAACACTTTTTGCGTCTGGACGTTATGTTGGCTGGACATTAGCAGCGTCTGACATCTCCTAATCACGCAAACACGCCGCTATGCCGCAGCTGCGCACTCAGTACGTCAGTACTAGCAGTTCAGCGTTCTCAAAAAAATGCGTTCAAATTCCACTTGCGTTGCACGGCCAGACTTTTGTGCGGCCGTACATCGTATATTGGCCGTCATTGCCCGTCATCTGCTGCTAGTGCGGCCGTAATTATGTGCGCCAGAACGCACGTTAAAAGTGCGCTGGTCTGACCCCAGCCTAAGGGACCAAAGGTAATGGGACAGAATAATAATCATAAATCAAACTTTCCCTTCTGAATACTTGGCTGCAAATCCTTTGTAGTCAATCACCGCCTGAAGTCTGGAACGCATAGACAGAGCCGTAGCTAGCTCCTTTTGCACCCGGGGCAAAAACAGAAAATTGTGCCCCCCCCCCAAAATTTAAAAATCAGAGTCCCCAACCAGTGGCGCAGTGCTAAGCTCCTGGATGCTCCCCGCGACCAGAAGCAGTGGATCGGACCACCCTTTGTGCTGTGGGATGAGAGGCAAGTATGTGATTTTTGGGGGGGGGTTCCAGCTGGTGCTAATTGATTCTACAGAAGCGGCGTCAGTTAGCACCAGCGTCTAGCTGTGGGTAACTTTTGTAGCTATGGCGGGATGGTAATTAGCGTTAGGACTTTGCGCTCCCATGTTAAGTATAGGGAGTGCAAAGTACAGTAACCTCGCGCTGAAAAGCACAATCTCCTGGATTTTTTAACCTGCGTTCCTGCAGCGTTACCGCAGATCTCGAGCCATGGCTGCGCCCCTCTCAGCTGTGCCCGAGGCACGTGCCTCACTCGCCTTGCCCTTCCTACGGCCCTGTGCATAGACATCACCAGACACTGGGTTTCATCCCTGGTGATGCTCTGCCAGGCCTCTACTACAACTGTCTTCAGTTCCTGCTTGTTCTTGGGGCATTTTCCCTTCAGTTTTGTCTTCAGCAAGTGAAATGCATGCTCAATGGGATTCAGGTCAGGTGATTGACTTGACCATTGCATAACATTCCACTTCTGTCCCTTCAAAAACTCTTTGGTTGCTTTTGCAGTATGCTTTGGGTCATTGTCCATCTGCACTGTGAAGCGCCGTCCAATGAGTTCTGCAGCATTCGGCTGAATGTGAGCAGATAATATTGCCCGAAACACTTCAGAATTCATCCTGCTGCTTTTGTCAGCAGTCACATCATCAATAAATACAAGAGAACTAGTTCCATTGGCAGCCATACATGCCCACGCCATGACACTACCACCACCATGCTTCACTGATGAGGTGGTATGCTTAGGATCATGAGCAGAACCTTTCCTTCTCCATACTCTTCTCTTCCCTTCACTCTGGTACAAGTTGATCTTCGTCTCATCTGTCCATAGGATATTGTTCCAGAACTGTGAAGGCTTTGTTAGGTGTTGTTTGGTAAACTCTAATTTGGCCTTCCTGTTCTTGAGGCTCACCAAGGGTTTACATCTTGTGGTGAACCCTCTGTATTCACTCTGCTAAAGACTTCTCTTGATTGTTGACTTTGACACACATACACCTACCTCCTGGTAGTGTTCTTGATCTGGCCAACTGTTGTGAAGGGTGTTTTCTTCACCAGGGAAAGAATTCTTCGGTCATCCACCACAGTTGGTTTTCGTGGCCTCCCGGGTCTTTTGGTGTTGCTGAGCTCACCGGTGCGTTCCTTCTTTTTGAGACTGTTCCAAACAGCTGTTATGGCCACACCTAATGTTCTTGCTATCTCTCTGATGGTTTTTTTTTGTTTCTTCAGCCTAATGATGGCTTGCTTCACTGATAGTGACGGCTCTTTGGATCTAATCTTGAGAGTTGACAGCAACAGATTCCAAATGCAAATAGCACACTTGAAATGAACTCTGGGCCTTTTATCTGCACATTGTAATTAGGGTAATGAGGGAATATCACACACCTGGCCATGGAACAGCTGAGAAGCCAATTGTCCCATTACCTTTGGTCCCTTAACAAGTGGGAGGCACATCTGCAAACTGCTGTAAGTCCTACACCGTTCACCTGAGTTGGATGTACATACCCTCAAATTAAAGATGACAGTCTGCAGTTAAAGCACATTGTGTTTGTTTCATTCCAACTCCATTGTGGTGGTGTATAGAGCCAAAGATGTTAGAATTGTGTCGATGTCCCAATATTTCTGGACCTGACTGTATGTAAATTCCAGACATTTCCTTCAGTAGATTGTTTGCAAACAGCGTTTCAATTTTGACACTTTCAATTGGTTTTATTTTCTTTTACTCCGTTCGTCAACTTGTCAGCTTTTCCATACAGTGGTCGTCGCTGTGTTCGGCGGATCGTCGTCTTTTTCTGAACAGGTTCGGCGGGTTTGCGGCACATGATCAGATCGGATCGATTCTGATATTTTCTTCAAAATTTTTAAAAAGAACTGCCGCATCCGATACTTTCTGTGAGTTCCCGGCGCTTTATCGAATCAAATCCCATTTGATAAACTGCAGGACCCGCTGAAATTATCGGATCCGATAATTTCGGCCATTTTGCGGCTTTTTTTTTTTTTGCGGTGTTGCGGCGGCTTTTTCCCACACTCCGGAATTTGATTCCCTGAAGTGGGGGGGGAGCGAGAGAGCGTTGAAATCTCGGCGACATTTCGGTGCTCTGTGAATAACCCCTTTGATGTTTCTGATTAAACATTCCCTTTGCTAGTATATGAGGCATTTTAAAACAAAATTAAATTTGATTTACCTATTGTAGGCAGAGTAACAGTAAACACTTTATGCGTGTATCTAGTAGATTTAATCTACATATTATTAAAACAACATTCAGTGCAATACATATCTATTCCACATGATTTTCAGCTGCTGAAAGAATGCCCGAAGGTGGCATTTTAGATATCATTAAGAATTATCTAAATATTGCATTTGACTCAAAGACCATGATATGCGCAACAGCATTTCATTACTTTATTTATTTATTTATTTATTTATAAAGGATTTTACCAGGAAGGATACATTGAGATTTCTCTCTAAGTATGTCCTGGGTTCTAGAACATTGAAGTGTTACAGTTACAGAAATACAAAGTAATACAATGCAAGATATTAAAAACAACACAAATATACAGATTAACAGAAAATAAATATGTAGGAAATAGTCATTATGTTACATGTTTATAGGTGCATTCTGTATTGAGGTATGTTAATAGGGAGCTCTTAAGGGACTTCTTAGAAGTTTAATAGTGACCTCTGCTGCTCATTTCCTTAAAGGCATCTAGCTTGGATGGAGTAGCTTGATTTTATAGTGGAATAATTACAAATAAATCTGAATATCTTCAGATAATAATTTTTTATTGTAATAAATTACTACACTACACTTTTTCTCTATCTTTTTCCAGATTTATGAAGTGAAATTGGGATCTCAATTTGGGGTGCCTAACTGTATCTGGGTTCCCCCTCTGGTATTTATATTTTTATACACTATTATATGCGCCATTGTGTTCATTTGAATTTTTATCTTGCCATCAATGCCTGTCGTCTGTGTCGTACTATCCTGCGCAGCAGAGCCTGCCAGTCTGTTGTGAGTGTCATGCCATCTTGCCAGCAGTTCATGTTGTCTGTGCCATGCCATCTTGCCCAGCATATCATCCTTGTGCAGTATGGTGTACTATCCTGCCCAAGTGCCTTGATTGCCTGCCAAGCAGTGTAGCATGTTCCTGCCAAGCAGTGTAGCATGTTCCTGCCTTGCAACCCTATCCTGCAGTGTCTTATCATTCTGCCTGCAAGTTGTCATCCCAGAAGGGCTCTGTGATTCTGCTCTACTGTACATTAGACTCCAGCCCAGCAGTGTGGTGTATTCACCAATAACTCTTATCTAGCCCTGCTGCCTTTATCGCAAGTGTTGCAATGGTTATCGTCTTAACCCTCTTGCTCTTGCAGTGTAATAAACATCATCTGCACCTGATCTTTATGTCCTCGCACTGAGGGTTTTTTCTGTGTCACCATGGTTCATGCTGGGTGCCACCCTGACTCACACATGTCATTCAGCAGCATATGGTGAAAAGGGGAAAAGCTTGTGCTAGGGAGTGCCCAGTTGGATGTAATGATAAACAAATCTGGTATGCTATTGGAAATCAATATGTATTGCAATCGGATTGGAATGGAATACATTATTACAATACAATAGCTGTCATGCTCGGCGTAAGTGGGATAAGGGTAGGAGCCCATTGTGCAGTGATAAATAGGCATAGGCATTGAAATATATTAAATAGGGGGTTTATTGGAAATCTCAGAATACACAAACAGGGTGGTATGGCTGGAGACCTGGAATAAAGAAGAGGGGCAAGGCAGAAATGGGACTGAGGTAAGAGGAGGGTAGAGAAACAAAGGAAAGGAAGAACAATTCACAGAGACACTGAGGATAACACAACAGGAAACTCACGAGATACACAAGACAGGCAAAGTATAGAAGGAAAATAGCAGGGCAGGTTGTAGACAAAACAGGTTGCAGGGCAGTAGGTAGACATTCCAGATATGCGGTGGCTCTGTAGTTTGGAGACCGGAGTTGCTGAGGAGTGAAGACTTGAGACTGGAGTTGCTAAGGCTGGCAGCACACTAGCAAACATTTTGCGTCCGTCTGACCGTACTGTTTGCTGTCCGTCGTAGCTTTATAAAGGAGTCAATTAAACACACCACACAAAGCCCCTACGCACTTGTTCACGGACGGGCAAAGCATAAAGCCACGGACACAAAAATAACATCGACGTTAAAAAGCTAAACGGACGCAGAAACAACGCTGCCATGTATTTTCTTAGGGTGTGGAGACATCAGACAATATCTCCCGTGAAAAAGTGCGTCCGTAATGGACGCAGTATAGTATGCTCGTGTGCCGGCTGCCTAAGGAGTGAAGACTAGAGTTGCTGAGGAAACTGGAGGCTAAGCTTGCTGAGGAGACTGGAGGCTGGACACCAGGAAAGGGAGACAAGGAAGAAGGCTCTGGGAACACATTTGCATAGGCAATGCACTGCGCACTGCACATACCTGTTTAACCCTTTCGCTGCGGAGGACGCGCTCAGCGCGTCCACCCGCAGGTAGCGTTCCTTGCGGAGGGCGCGCTGAGCGTGTCCTCCCTTTGGGGCCAGCGATCGGCCGGGTTCCGGCCGATCGCTGTGCCCCCCGGTGCGGGCTGACATCCTCGATATCAGCCCAGCACCCGGAACCGACGCCGGCACAATTAGATGTCATCGCGGATGAGCGATGACATCTAATTCAGGTGCCCCCCCGCGTGTGCGGAGGAGGTGTCTCTCCCTCCCGATCGCCGGCGTGCAGGGGGTTATACCAGGCACCGTTTGGAAGGGCACAGCCTGCCCTTCCTAACGGTACCTGGAATTAACCCCATGGGGGCCGGATCACGAATCGGCGCCGAAAAGCGCCGGTTCGTGATCCTTTCCCGGAGCTGGCCGACATCTTGGATGTCGGCCAAGCTTCTGGGAATGCCCCCTGAGGACTGGCGTCATCGTGCATAGCACGATGACGCCAGTCCTGGAGTTAACCCCTAACTGCCACCAATGGTGGAGATAGGGGGTTCCAATGAACCCCCTTTCTCCCGATCCGTGGCAGTTAGGGGTTAATGTTTGATATTGTTGGATCGGCCAGAGCATGGCCGTTCCAACGATACCAAACATGAGTATGAAAAAAGTTTTTTAAAAAAAATAAAAAATAAAAATAAAAAATATTTTAAAAAAACATTTTTTTTTGGTTCGTTAATGCAGCAATATTGTTCCCATTTCAATTATAATGTGAACAATGATGCTGCACTAACGATTTTTGTATGCGGTGCGTTTGTTAAAAATCGCGTAATTTTCCCCAAAAAAAAATGTAACGAGACCCCATCTCTAATTTTTTTAACAAGCGCACCCCATACAAAATATAACCGCAATTGCTCGCATGTTAAAATATGAAAAGAAAACACTTTACACGTTGTAAATTATTGAAAATTCATATTTAATTGCATTGTTTGTTATAATATACAGACAGGTCATGACGTATACATATAATAATGACATATTATGAATCTGCCGAGTCTGACGGAAAGAACGATATATAATATGTCTGGGTCATATACTAAAATAAGCCTTCAAAACACGTTTAAACATGATGAGCAAAATCGGTAAAAATGACCTCAGCACAGAGGCGGGAAATGCCTCAGCAGCGAAAGGGTTAATGGCATTTGAAGTCCATATAGTTCTTGTAAATGAGCAGCTCTGTTTTGCTGCTTGGCCAGGCAGCTTGTCACCCTAGTGCACATGCGCACCACACTGAGATGACACACCCTCTTCTGGAAGCAAAGGCGCAGTCAGTGATGCAAATTGCATTCTGGCCATAGTCTTGCCCCCTGCCTAAGATGGTAGATTTGATAAGGCTTACCTTAAAGTCGGTATACTAAAGGTAACAAGATTCTGCCCCTTTTTTTTATTTGAGTGCAGAAAGAAACTGTTTTTAAATTATTTTTTTCTAGTTTGACCCATAACGAAAATTTAAAAGCTCATATTGGTATTTGGTGGGGGGGGGGGGGGGGTGGCGCTCCTCATTTCTATGCCCTCAGGCTCCTGAGATGCAAATCAGGCCCCACCCTCACCCCCAGCATTTAATCAGATTAACCCACCTTCGAGGAAATCTGAATCCCCAGGGCCAAGATTAACTTGCAAAGGCCTAGCCTACTCCCTTGTGAAAAAACATACAGGGTTATTCAAAGATAATCGAAAAGCCACCGCACGTTCGGTGACTTTTCATTCTCTTCAATTCGGTGCGATTTGGCGATCCCATTTCAGCGACCCTGCGGTGTATTCAGTAAGCACCACAGGGCCAACGTAATGCAGGGAAAAGTCGCCGCAAACCTGCCGAACACTCCCCGCAAAACCCTGCAAATGCACGCCGAAAACCTGCAAAAACATCTGGATTAACCCCGCCGAAGACGCCGGAGAAACCCGAGCTGCCTCTGATCACAGCGCAGAGCAGCTGCTGGAAAAACCCGACACCGCAGGCGAATGGAGTGAAAAAAAACAAAACGTTTGTTTGAATGTTTGAAAAGTGAAACGCTGTTTGCAAATAAACTTCCTGAGCGAAAATGTCTGAAATTTACATATAAGATCCAAGGAATGATAATAAAAAGGGCTGTTACAGAAAAAATCAAAAAACTTTTAAAAAAAATAAAAATCGTCAAAAAGTTTTTGGCAAAAAAATCCCAACAAATGCTTAAAAATTCCTAAAAAATATAACAATAAAGAATATTTTTACTGCAGAATATTATAATAAACGGTTTATGAGATATTTAATTAAAATGGGAATATTTTTAACATTGAAGCCTATGGGATTCGCCTGAACAAATCTGCCGCATGAAGCCACCGAATGGCAGGGCAATTCGGCAACTATGCTATGGGGATTTCACTGCCCTCGAACAGGCACCGTATGTGCAGGCAATTCGCCAACATTTGGCAAATTGCCTGCTCTCTGAATAGCCGAATGGCCAGGAAAGGTAACCGAACGCTGATTTTCAACGTTCAGTTACCTTTCGGCGGACATTCGGATCTCTTTGAATAACCCTGATAGTCCCCTCAAAACTTAAACTACCCACAGTGCTTAAACTGCATCCTAGGGCAGGGGTCGGCAACCTTGGCTCCCAGATATTTTGGAAACTACATTTCTCATGTGGCTCAGTCAGCCTAATCAAGGAGCCAAGGTTTCTGACCCCTGTCCTAGGACATAGTCCAGCCACTGGGCAGGAAAGTAATCTGTCTCCATAGGTCCATAACTGCCTTACTGGCTCTGTATGTTGGCTGCTGACTGCTGTGAGTTCAGGCTGCTAATACCGCTAGGACAAACCTTTGATTCACAGCAATCCTGTCAAATGGTGAAGGCCATCAGCTTCTGCCTTTTTCATATGATATGATTGTCTGGTTCACAGCAGCAGAGATCCCACTGCACTTACCCTTTTGGTGTTCATTATTAGGGATGAGCCAAACGCCCCCGTGTTCGGTTCGACTTCGAACTCGAACAATTTCAAAAGTTTGAGTTCGAACTCGAACACGATCCAAACTCAATGTAAGTCAATGGGACCTGAACGTTTGATTTTTAGAGTGCCCTCCAAGAGGGCATATATGCTAGATATTTGCCATAAAAGGTGTATGGGGGTCCGGGTAATGCCCTGGGGGACAGGAAACAAGGACAAAAAGTTAAAAAAATAAGTTTTTAAAGGAACAGTGAGTTTTCCATGAAATAAAGGTTAAGAATAAAAATTAAAAATTCCTTCAAATATCGTGCCTAGGAAGTCCCCATAACCTGCCTGTGAAGTGGCGGATTTGTAGGATGTATAGAAACATTTAAAAACAAAAAAATGATATTTCAAATGACGGTAAATGGTTTTCCTTTAATCTATTCATAAACAACTGCTTGGGGCGGCAGCCTGTATGAAAAGAGGATACGTTTTAGGACACGCAGAACAAGTTTAGTGATTTTTTTGGCTAAATTATGATGAAACTTATGCAGGCTTTGGATGAAAGTAACAATAGGTGCATAAAAATTGGGCCTTTAGTGTCGGCAACAGTGCCGCCACACCGTAACCCCTCTGTGGTATTGTGGAAGAGTGCAGGGTTGGACCCTGCGGTCAAATATTAAAATGATATGAATTTGATACAGGCGTCAGTGCACCCAAATATTGTACCTTTGGTAGCAGCAAGTGCCTTCACACCGTAACCCCTCTGTGGTATTGTGGAAGAGTGAAGTGGTGGACCCTGCGGTCAAATATTAAAATGATATGAATCTGATACAGGCGTCAGTGCTCCCAAATATATTGCCTTTGGTGGCAACAAGTGCCCTCACACCGTAACCCCTCTGAGGTATTGTGGAAGAGTGCAGTGGTGGAGGTTTTGGTAATGCAGAAGAGATCCCCGATCTACTCCGTTACATCAGCAGCTATAACAAATGTTCAGCAATGTTTAGGCACTTGTACTGCGCTACTGTATATGATGAGAATCGGCGCACACCAGTAGCAACAGGAAGCAAACAGAACAGGCAGGGAATACCCAGAGAGAATAGTCAAGTGGCAGGCAAAGTCGGCAACAGATCGGGTCCTCAGAACAAGCAGGGTCAGTAACAAGTATACAAACTGACTCGGTAAACTAGCGATGCGGGAATAAAGGCTGAGACACACTGAGCGTGTAGCGACGCACAGCGTAGCGAAGCGAAGCAAACATTTTGCAGGCTTGACTTCACTCCGCTCTGCCTCGCAGCGTGTCTACACTGCATTACGTTTGCTTCTCACCGCACAGGACAGGAATCCACTAACTAAATTAAAATGTACACACAAAGCCGTTTTATTTTCACAAAGCACATGTTATATACATCAAAAATTACTGTTAATTTAATAGGAATAGTATAAAAATATAAAAAAAGGTAACCCCCTGATCATATATATTATAGGGACACGGAGCGCTGTGTATAGAGTAGGGCTGCATTGATACCACACACAGACATATACGTATATATCAACACGCAGACCTATATATACGTATATACAGAGCCGTAGCTAGCTCCTTTTGCACCCGAGGCAAGAACAAAAAATTGTGCCCCCTCCATGTTATTTTTAACTAGGCATATGAATTATACATGTTGCAGGGCAGCACTTTTCCTTGTGCTCCCCTCTGCATGAAATAATAATGTATGTCCAGAAAACATGGCTGAGCTGGTAACAATACTTTATGGCCCTGGGTTGAGTGTAACCGAGTGAGAAACGAGTGGTTAAGTGTGAGGGAGCTTATAGTTCATGGAGTAGGATGGAGGTTATTATTTGAGTGTAACACACATGCATGCACACACACACACTCAAACCGATAGCCACACAGTAACCACTACAAAGACCTAGAAAGACACACACACACATTGGCAGATCTTCACATACATAAATATCTTAAATCACCCGCTCCATGTTCTCCATACAGTAAATCAACCCCCTCCATGCCTCCTATTAGCAGCCCATTTCATGCCCCAGTTTCATCACTATATCCATGCCCTCGATATTACACTTTTTTGTCTTGGGGTTAGCCAAAGACTGCTGAATGGGCCACCGAATTGCACCAAACGGTGCAATTTCGTGGCCATTCGGCTTTTCAAAAAGCAGCAAAATACGGCACTGAAATCCCCCATAGAGAAGCAATAGTTAATCTATTCACACTGAACAGCAGAGAAATGTCAATGAAGTGCCCTGTCATTCGGTGGTTTCATTCGTCAGGTTTATTCAGGAGAATCCCATAGGCGTCAATGTTAAAAATTATTCCCGTTTTAATCCAATATCTAATAAACCGATTATTATTTTAATCTGCAGCAAAAAGTCTCTTTTATTTAGAATTTTTTAAGATTTGTTTAATTTTCTTTAAATTCTGTAACAGAACTTTTTATTATTATTCATAGGATCTTATATATTATTTCCATGCTGTAGTTTAGTTTTAAATGCCCTTTAAAAGTTACAGTTTTTTTTTTTCTTACCCCTGTTCGGCTACTGTTTGGCTTTTTCCGGCTGCATTCACTGGTCGGATTGGTGGGTTTTACGGCGGCGTCCAGTCAGTGGCTCCCTTCTGCGACCCTGCGGTGAATGGTGAATTCACCGCAGGGTCGGCAAATTGAGGTTTGTTGAAGGAGAGAGCACTGAAATTCTGTTGAAATTACAGTGCTCTATGAATAACCCCTTTTAGAATGATTTTAAATTATGGGCATAATAATTTACACAGTTACATGCATTGCATTTTTTTTTTATTAACATAGCTGCTGGCATTTAACCCTTTCATTGCCAGCGCAAACCAATGAACATCATTGGGAGGGGGAGAATCTGTTTCTTGCTACTGCGGACATGGTTTCTCATTTCTGCATAAAGAAAAGCAAATATCGTGAAATTTATATTTTTTAAAGATGGATCTAAGCCTGTCTGTGGATGTGAGGACAAACAAGAGCATTTGGCTGCTAAACACATCCCTGCTAAATAAATACAGCTACAGCAGGGATGTGGTTTTGATCCGCCTGGATTTCCCAGCATTTTAAAAGCAATACAAAAGGTACTTTGTTTTTTGTTTTTTTTAACACTCAAGTCTAAGATGTGGGGGGGGTGTCTGGATAGACCTGCTTCGATGTGCCGTTATCCGCTCCTGGATCTCTGTCCCTCAATGAGGAATGCCGAGAGGGGAAGGGAGAGCTCACTCAGCTGCAGCAGGAGCGGTTCGCACATGGTAAAAGCCAGTCATGCACGCACTCGAGCAGACGGCTTCCTGCTTTGATCGGAGGCTGCGCGGAGACACCCGGCCATAAACACACCCCTCTCAGCTTTTCAGTCACCAGGGGCCATAGCTGGGCCCCCCACAGTACGTTACTGGCGGCCGATTGAAGAAAAAAACTGCTTGAAACTACTTTTGATTCTGAAACGGCCGCTCAGCCCAGCAGCCCCAAAAGGAAGCAGCCCTGGCTGCGCCTCCTCACAGCTGCGCCCGAGGCGAGTGCCACACTCACCTCGCCCTTCCTATGGCCCTGCGTATATATCAACACGCAGATATATATATACACCCACCCACAGACCTCAGACCATATATACACATACGCACATGGGGGGGTGGCATGTGGACAATCTCAACTAAATGCGCCCCCCCCCCCCATTTGGCTGCTCCCTCCAGAAGAAATGTTGAACCCGACAGAGCAGAGAATATATATATTATTCTCTGCTCTATCGGGTTCAACATTTCTTCTGGAGGGATCAGCCAAATGGGGGGGGGGCAATTAGTTGCCAAAATGTGTGTGTAATACAAGACTGGATATATATATTTATAAGAATATAGATATATATCTTATCTATATATATATATCATACCTGCCCTTACCTTCCCCTATAAATTTGCTAAAAATATACACACAAAAAAACAAACCACTACCTGATACCCCGCGCAGCCCACATGCCACCCCCCTCTACCTGGCTGAATGTATCTAATATATATAATTAAATACATTCAGCCAGGTAGAGGGGGGGTGGCATGTGGGTCTCAGGCAGTGGTTTGTTTTTTTTGTGTGTATATTTTTAGCAAATTTATAGGGGAAGGTAAGAGATTCAACACTTATGGAGGGGGGTCCCATCGGCACCTGGCCCAGATCCGGCTGCGGGGAGGCTCTCTTCGCCCCGTGCTGCTGAACCGAGGTGAAGAACAGACGGGGCCAGTGCGGAGAAGCGCCGATGGGAGGGATTTACAGCACACAGCGCAGGCGCCGTGTGCTGCAGATCCTGCCCCTCCCCTCAGCGCACCGCTTCGCCGAGGGGAAAGTTGCATTTTTCCAACTCCCTTCGCTCAGCGCCGCATCCTGATGCGGCCTGAGCGAGGGAGGTGGAAAAATCTGTACACACTGAGCATGTCTCGCCGTGCGGTGCTGCCTAGAGGCGCCGCGCGGCACTTCGCGCTCAGTGTGTCTCAGGCTTGAAACTCCACGGCAAGGCAAGGTGTACAGCGCGCTCTCCTGATTTAAAGGTCCTGGCAGCTTTGCGTCATCACACCGTTTCCTGCCCCCTGATCACTCACAGCTGCACCGGGTGCCGTCAGAGCTCCTGTCATTTGCCCAGCTGGCAGCACAATGCATCCGGCCCCCCCCGATCGCCACCCAGGGCCCTGGATGTCACAATATTACAATCCAAACGCAAACGGGTTAAGTAACCAAATTTGTAAGAAGAATAATTAATGCAGCATATGAATCCTCACACTGCCGGGCAGCACCTCTACAGTCTGACGCAGGCTGCCCTCTACAGTGCCTGATTAGAGGGCCGTGTCTGCCTGATGTTTTAGTAACAAGAATGTTTTATCCCATAGGCTTCAATGTTAAAAATATTCCCATTTTTATTCAATATCTAATAAACCATTGCTTATAATATTCTGCAGTAAAGAGTCTCTTTATTTCTAGATTTTTTAGTATTTTTTATACTTTTTTCAAAAAACAATTTTCGAACTTTTGGCGAACGTCCCAAAAAAGTTCAAAGTTTACGAACTTTCGAACAGCCGATATTCGATTCGAACTCCGAACAGATCCGAACCGAACGCTCATCCCTATTCTTTATACCCTCAGTGTGCATGACCCATTCCCCATCAATGTAAATGACTTATTCCCCAATTAGATCCACTGTGGATGGTTAATTCTCCAATACCCCAGCATGTTTAGTCATGGTCAGTCCACTGGTATTCATATTTTATTATTGGCTTACGCCTACTGGTTTATAGATGTATTACAGGTTGAGCTATACTGCTCCGGTCCCTGAGCATTCCAGATTTCAGATTTTCTGGATTTTGGAATTTGAAAGAATCTGAAGTCAGAGGGGAAGGGGGGCGCACCAGGAGAGCTGCAATACACTGGCATTTGCAGCACCAAAATTCTGTACGGGAGTTGTGGAAAATTCTGGATTTCAGCTTCTTCTTCTGGATTTCAGAATTCCATAAACGGGGTGTCCAGCCTGTATATTATTAGCTTCAATTTGCTGTTCCATCTATAATACTATTAATGCAGTCTTACCCAAACTCAATAGTTTATTTCTATTTTATTATTAGTTCAGTTGTGCATATGTTCAAAATGAGTGTGACGTTTGTTCTCCCTGCGAGCCTCCAGACGAAGCTGTGAAAAATGGCAAAACATGTACAGTTACGGTATCCCTAGGCTTACTATGCAGACTTCACATGTACTTCTCATAATCACGACATTTTAGGACCACCAGAGCACATTATTTGTAGATGTCAAGTAGGAGCACATCTCTCCAGCTGCAATTTTCTCCTCATTCTTTTCCCCTCATCTCACACTATCAGGGTTATTAAAAGAGCTCCGAATTGCTGGCGAAAGGTAACCGAACGTGAAATTCAGTGTACGGTTACCTTTCCTGGCCATTCGGCTATCCAGAGAGTAGGCAGTTTGCCAAATGTTGACGAATTACCTGCACATACGGTGCCTGTTCGAGGGCAGTGAATTCCCCATAGAGAAGCAATGCTTCGTCTATTCAGAGAACAAAAAACAGCAGTGAAAGATTGCCGAATTGCCCTGCCATTCGGTGGTTTCTTTCGACAGGTTTATTCAGGCGAAACCCATAGGTTTCAATGTTAAAAATATTCCCGTTTTAATCCAATACCTAATAAACCGTTTATTATTATATTCTGCAGTAAAAAGTTTCGTTAATTTTAGATTTTTTTAGGATCTGTTAGGCATTTTTCGGGATTTTTTTGCAAATTCTTTTTAATCATTTTTTCTTTTTTCTGAAACAGCCCTTTTTATTATCATTCATTGGATCTTATATGTAAATTTCAGACATTTTCATTCTGTAGTTTCTTTGCAAACAGCTTTCACTTTTCAAACCTTCAAGCAACCAGTTTTTTTTTTCTTCACTCCATACGTCTGCGGTGTCGGATTTTTCCGGCGGCTTCCCTGTGATCGGCGGCTGCTCGGGTTTCTCTGGCGTGTTCGGCGAGGTTAATCCAGATGTTTTTGCGGGTTTCGGTATGCATTCGCCTGGGTTTTGCGGTGAGTGTTCGGCAGGTTTGCGGCGGGTTTTTCCTGCACTATGAAGTCCCTGTGGTGCTTGCTGAATACACCGCAGGGTCGCCAAAATGGGATCGCCGAATCGCACCGAATTGAAGAGAATGAAAAGTCACCGAACGTGTGGTGACTTTTCGATTCTCTTTGAATAACCCTGTTAGTACAGCACTTTGCTTACTACCTGTAAATACTGGCGAATTAACAGCAAACACGGTGCAGTACACTACAGTTCGGCGATCGTTGATCTTTGGCGTCAGTAAAATTATCCCATAGAGAAGCAATTGTTAATCTATTCACAGAGCGCCGAACTGCACTGAAGTGTTGGCAAAATGACCTGATTTTTAGTGTTTCAGTTCGAAATATTTAAACAGGCGAACCACATAGGTTTCACTGTGAAAAAAAAAAAAAATTATTTTATTTTTTACTGCGCCCCTACCTACATCTCCTCCCTTATTAGCAGGTACATCCTGTTCTGACCACTTCGCTCTACAAATTATTATTATTATTCTTTATTTATAAAGCGCCAGCATATTCCGCAGCGCTGTACAATAAGCACAGAATAGACAGGGTTACAATACATTGAACAACATTTGACAAACAGTACAGGAGGAGATGAGGGCCCTATTCCCGTAGGAACTCACAATCTGGGAGGGTTGGGGTTGGAAACAGGAGGAGAGGACTGTAAGGTGAGAGTGATTGATGGTTGCGTCAGTGAGTTGGGTGGTAGGCTTCCCTAAATAGGAATGTTTTAAGGGAGCGTTTGAAGGAAGAGAAGTTAGGGGATAGTCTGACAGTGCGAGGGAGAGCGTTCCAGAGAGTGGGGGCTGCGCGTGAGAAATCCTGCAGTCTATCATGGGAAGAGGTGATGCGGGGAGAAGCTAGGCGCAGGTCACTGTTTGACCTTAGGGAGCGGGCTGGGGTGTATTTGGTGATTAGTGAGGACAGGTAGTGGGGAGCTGAGTTAGTGAGGGTTTTGTAGGTAAGGATACAAATGATCTGACGCTATCAGTTCCTCGTACCCGCACCCTCAATTCCCGCCTTCAATACTTCTCCCGAGCTGCCCCCTTTCTATAGAACTCCCTCCCCCACAACATCAGACTCTCCTTGTCTCTCCAGTCCTTCAAGAAGTCTCTGAAAACACAGTACTTTAGAGAAGCCTATTGGCTCACTCCATATTCCCTCATTGTTCATTGTTGGTGCTTTATGTTTGTAACTGTAATTGTAGAAGTCTTGATTCCGCTTACCCAGCAGTAATATTACTAGGGAAACTGTAAAGTATTTTTTTCAATAAATTCTTACATGTCTATTCACTAAAGGGTGAAGTCAAGAGAATTGGCTGGAGAAGTAAAAATTCTAGGTCAAAATAGTCAAACCAGAAAAATTCTCCCATTTATCTCACTTTCCAAATCGGCTATTTGGTCAAGATTGTTCTCTTCTGCCAATTCTCCAGACTTACTCCTTAGTGAATAGACCTGTTAGTCCCAGAAACGGGACTACTTCTTTAACCTTTATTTCAATATTAAACTTTAGTCTCTCTCAGACCTTAAGGGGATGTACCTCTTTGTAGTTTAGTTCAGTATTGCACTAGCCCACTGACTATTTAATATTTGATTAATAGAATATTATTGATATTTTACTATTATCAGGGTTATTCAGAGAGCGTGAAAAGCAGGAGAATGACTGGAGAATGAAAAATTCTAGGTCAAAATAGCCGATTTGGAAAGTGAGATGAAAGGGAGAATGTTTCTG
This sequence comes from Leptobrachium leishanense, assembly GCA_009667805.1. Taxonomy (NCBI): domain Eukaryota; kingdom Metazoa; phylum Chordata; class Amphibia; order Anura; family Megophryidae; genus Leptobrachium; species Leptobrachium leishanense. The sequence goes on from CM019063.1 coordinate 316,311,425, forward strand.
GTTTGTCTATTTTGACCTAGAATTTTTCATTCTCCAGTCATTCTCCTGATTTTCACGCTCTCTGAATAACCCTGTATTTGTTTTGTTGCATCTGAACCTGCTGGCTTATTTATAGTGTTTAGTTTTGAGGTTTAGCCACACTTTCTCATGCTGGCTCATAAATATTCTGAAACAAATTTAGTTGTACCTGGGCCCATTGGATTATTTATATGTCCAAGGGCGGACTGACCCATCGGGCACTCAGGCACCTCCCGAGGGCCCGGTTGGGTTGGGCGGATTATCCTGGCTACCCCTGCAGTGCAGGATGTGTGTGGAGCATCATGGGGATTCCCTCCCCAGCACACAGGATGCTCCACGCCTGTCCTGTTCAGCCCCTGCTTGGTAGCGGGCTTCAGCCACAGCAGCCTCTATGTAAAGGGTGGAGCCTGGTGCAGGCGCACACGTGACTGTGCTGATGTCAATACGCGCCACCTGCACGTGGCAACCAGCGCTGAGATATGAAGGGGCTCAAGGTGTGTGTGGCTGCAGGGTGGACTGACCCATCGGGCACTCAGGCACCGCCCGAGGACCCGGATGCGGGGGGCCGGATTGTCCTGACTACCCCTGCAGTGCAGGACGTGAATGGGGCATCATGGGGATTCCCTCCCCAGCACGCAGGATGCTCCACGCCTGTCCTGTTCAGCCCCTTCTTGGTAGCGGGCTTCAGCCACAGCAGCCTCTCTGCAGAGGGTGGAGCCTGGTGCAGGCGCACACATGACTGTGCTGATGTCAATATGCCCCGCCTGCACGTGGCAACCAGCGCTGAGATGTGAAGGGGCTCAAGGTGTGGCTGGCTGCCTGCTGTATTACAGCCACCAGCTGTGGACAGCCAGGACAGGCCCTTCCTCCACTTTCTGAATACGATCTTGGCATTGTGAGGGGCCCCCTGTAGTTTGGTATGCTGCCAGAGTTGGGGCCCCTCAAGCATAATGCAGGCAAGAGGAGAGAGCACAGCTGCTGCTTCACTGAGGGAAGCCCCGCCCCCACATGCCTGCAGCCCTAAAACCTCCCAGCACCAGCAGTAAGTATGCAGCAAAAGCAAGGGGAGGAGTGTGTATGTGTGTAAAAGCAGGGGGATGTGTGTGTGTTTGTGTGGCAGTGGGTATGTGTGTGTCAGTGTGTGTGTGTTTTGGTGGTTAATTCTGTGCCTTTGAGGGGTGAAAGCTGTGTGTGAGGGGGTTAAGTATTTTTGTGTGAGGGGTTAAAACATTAAGTCAGTATGTGTGCATAGCATATACAGTCAGATCCAGAAATATTGGGACATCGACACAATTCTAACATCTTTGGCTCTATACACCACCACAATGGAGTTGGAATGAAACAAACACAATGTGCTTTAAGTGCAGACTGTCAGCTTTAATTTGAGGGTATGTACACCCAACTCAGGTGAACGGTGTAGGACTTACAGCTGTTTGCAGATGTGCCTCCCACTTGTTAAGGGACCAAAGGTAATGCGACAATTGGCTTCTCAGCTGTTCCATGGCCAGGTGTGTGATATTCCCTCATTACCCCAATTACAATGTGCAGATAAAAGGCCCAGAGTTCATTTCAAGTGTGCTATTTGCATTTGGAATCTGTTGCTGTCAACTCTCAAGATGAGATCCAAAGAGCTGTCATTATCAGTGAAGCAAGCCATCATTAGGCTGAAGAAACAAAACAAACCCATCAGAGAGATAGCAAGAACATTAGGTGTGGCCAAAACAACTGTTTGGAACATTCTCAAAAAGAAGGAATGCACCGGTGAGCTCAGCAACACCAAAAGACCCGAGAGACCACGGAAAACAACTGTGGTGGATGACCAAAGAATTCTTTCCCTGGTGAAGAAAACACCCTTCACAACAGTTGGCCAGATCAAGAACATTCTCCAGGAGGTAGGTGTATGTGTGTCAAAGTCAGCAATCAAGAGAAGACTTCACCAGAGTGAATACAGAGGGTTCACCAAAAGATGTAAACCATTGGTGAGCCTCAAAAACAGGAAGGTCAGATTAGAGTTTGCCAAACAACACCTAACAAAGCCTTCACAATTCTGGAACAAGATCCTATGGACAGATGAGACCAAGATCAACTTGTACCAGAGTGAAGGGAAGAGAAGAGTATGGAGAAGGAAAGGAACTGCTCATAATCCTAAGCATACCACCTCACCAGTGAAGCATGGTGGTGGTAGTGTCATGGCGTGGGCATGTATGGCTGCCAGTGGAATTGGTTCTCTTGTATTTATTGATGATGTGACTGCTGACAAAAGCAGCAGGATGAATTCTGAAGCGTTTCGGGCAATATTATCTGCTCACATTCAGCCAAATGCTGCAGAACTCATTGGACGGCGCTTCACAGTGCAGATGGACAATGACCCAAAGCATACTGCAAAAGCAACCAAAGAGTTTTTGAAGGGACAGAAGTGGAATGTTATGCAATGGCCAAGTCAATCACCTGACCTGAATCCCATTGAGCATGCATTTCACTTGCTGAAGACAAAACTGAAGGGAAAATGCCCCAAGAACAAGCAGGAACTGAAGACAGTTGCAGTAGAGGCCTGGCAGAGCATCACCAGGGATGAAATCCAGCGTCTGGTGATGTCTATGCGTTCCAGACTTCAGGCTGTGATTGACAGCAAAGGATTTGCAACCAAGTATTAAGAAGGGAAAGTCTGATTTATGATTATTATTCTGTCCCATTACTTTTGGTCCCTTAACAAGTGGGAGGCACATCTGCAAACTGCTGTAAGTCCTACACCGTTCACCTGAGTTGGATGTACATACCCTCAAATTAAAGATGACAGTCTGCAGTTAAAGCACATTGTGCTTGTTTCATTCCAACTCCATTGTGGTGGTGTATAGAGCCAAAGATGTTAGAGTTGTGTCGATGTCACAATATTTCTGGACCTGACTGTATTAAAATAAATAGAAACTTTATTATATATTTTAAAATAATCAAAATATAATTAAAATATTTTATGTAATTATTTTTACAATTTACTTTCACTTTAATAATTATTTTAAAAATAACATTAATATAGTTGTGTTCTATTCCTGTGGATACTGTGATACGCTCATACACAGTGCACATTACTGTGAGTTTTATTACTGTGATGCTCTGTGATACGCTCATACACAGCGCACATTACTGTTTATTGCTGTGGAGCTCTAATAACATTCATACACAGCACACATTACTGTCTCAGAGCACCACAGCAGTAAACAGTAATGTGTGCTGTGTGTATGAGCGTATCACAGAGCATCACAGTAATAAAACTCACAGTATTGTGCGCTGTGTATGATGGTATCAGAGCTCCACAGCAATAAAACACACTCACACACAGCGCACATTACTGTGAGTTTTATTACTGTGATGCTCCGATACGCTCATAAACAGCACACATTGCTGAGTTTTATTGCTGTGATACACTCAAACACAGCACACATTACTGTATTACTGCGCACATTGCTGAGTTTTATCGCTGTGTATAAGTGTATCAGAGCATCACAGTAATAAAACTCAGTAATGTGCGCTGTGTATAAGCGAGTTTCAATGCTGTGCAGCTCTTTGATACGTTCACACACAGCGCACATTACTGTGAGTTTTATTGCTGTGGAGCTCTGTGATACACTCATACACACTGCACATTACTGTGAGTTTTATTGCTCTGGAGCTCTGTGATACACTCATACACACTGCACATTACTGTGAGTTTTATTGCTGGAGAGCTCTGTGATTTGCTCATACACACCGCACATTACTGTGAGTTTTATTACTGTGATGCTCTGATACGTTCAGACACAACACACACAGTAATGTGCGTCGTGTGTGAGTGTTACTGCGGTGGCCTCCTGTGGGTGTGGCACAAGGGGGACCCATGATCTCCTATTAGCCCCATTAGTTATCAGTCCGCCCCTGTATATGTCTATTAGTTTAGACTCACTTGAAACTCTTATATTTATCAATATTGTTGGATTAATCCTAAACCTGCCTTCTCTTATTTGTACTTGCCAGTGTTGAGAGACATACTCTCCTCCCTTATACTTGCTCAGGCTCATCTTCACCCTGCTGGTTGAGGTCCTCATCACGCTGTTATATAGCTTGTAGGCAGCCTTATAATGTAAGGCCCTGCACAGTGACATCACAATGCCATAGCACTGAGAGTTGGGGCTGCTCTTATACACTAGCTCAGCGCTACATTAGTGCTCTTGTACGGGCTGAAAAAGCTGGCCTACAATTTACAGCTTATGCTGTTTTGCAGAGTTTGCTGGGAGAGTTAGTAGTTTTATATATTTACATTTGGAAATGAAGCATCAATGAAATGCAGGTATATTTGTTCTTGGAAACTGGGACAAGGGGCTTAATCTATTTGAACATTTGTAAAGAGCACAAAGTGTTATTGAACTTGAGTGTCTTGTTCAAAATGATATCCATGTTAGTATTGTATTATTCCTTCAGTATAGGGTGTGTAATTAAATGAAAATAAAATGCAAAACTTTGTAGTTTCTCCACTAGATGGTGCTCAATTACAAGAGGTTTCGTAATTTACCCTACATTTCTATTTTGTTTTAAACTCGTGTTCAATAGCTTTTTCTGTAATATTCAGAGCTATTGATATAAATATTTTTGATCCATATTTTTTGAGATATATTTATGGAATATACAGATTTTAGAGCTTGAGTAGTGTAACACACCCTCCGGCACACAGTGAATCACGCTATCATGTATACACAGTATATTCTCTTGGCTTTCCATTATGATCGTGTTATAATTTTTAATGTTCTGTATTTATATTTTTATTTTTTTGTTATTTTGTTTGTTAATCATTTTAATGAATAAATTCTTCCATGATTCACATTTTATTTTGAGAAAGTATTTTGCCAGGAAGGATACATTGAGATTTCTATTGTTTTCAAGTATGTCCTGGGTGGCGAGTATGTATCGTTAGGTGTCTTGCCCAAGGACACTTACTGGAGAGGTGCTTTTGCCGAGATCGAACCTATGTCTCCACGGTCTCCACTTTTATAGAGCAGTGATGTTACCTCCACTCCACCCAGACTTAATAGCAACAGAATGCTGTTCAGAATCCAAAATGCTAAATATTTGAATGCAGTGTGTATTCATAATCATTTGTTTTAATCAAGAATAAATTGTCGTTATCAAAAATCAGTTTGTACAATATTTCCAGGTCTCTACTACACACATTTACGCAAACAAGGCTGCCATCAGAAATCTCGGGCCCCTTACAGAACTACTGGGGAAAGCTTAGTGCGCCGTGTGATGCACCTGCGATCACAGGAGGTAATGCGCAGGCGAGTAAATTAATTGGGGGGGGGGCCCTGGAGCCACCAACTCAATGAATTCATCATGGACTGTGGTTTCTTGATGACATCCATATATGCACAACGGAATCAGTCACATAGAAATATTCTAATTTATACAACACAACACTCAATGAGTTTTTAACTAAGCAGAGATTTGATAATTTGAACAAATCACAAATTCATTAAGCTGAAGTACCAACGGAGTTAAAAAAAATATAAAATACAGTTATTTTGGTAAAAAATATGTCGTTTTTTTACAAATCTCCATCAGTTCACTATCTTGCAGGGATCTCAAAGGCTGACCAACCCCAGATGTTGGCCTACAACTCCCAGAATTCTTTGAAAACAATAAAAGACCAGAGAATCATGGGAGTTGTAGATCAGGAATATCTGTGGGGCTTGTGTTTGAGATCTCTGGCTCTAATGACTAACTACTTAAGCATCACACCATTAGCATCACACCAAAGCTGCCTGCTTTGAGACTATTTATCTCTTACGTGGCCGTATGAGATTCAGTCAAATCTCTGGTCACTTTCACTGTCACTTTCACTGCTACTACTATCTAGGACCCAATGCCCTCTGGGAAATTTGTTCTTTTTGGATTCCATTTGGGCATCTCTGGTTTTACCATTTCTTTTATGTCCATTGTCGAGTTCTTCCCTTTTTGTAGTGGTAGTTTTTTTTACGGTAGATTTCTTATTGCCACTAATGCTGTCCATTTCGTTTTTCTTTTTCTTGGTACTGATGGCCCCAGCCTCTCTTCCTCCAACGGTGTTTGGATTAGCCGTACTCTTTTCTCCTGTCGCATAGCTGTCCCGCCTATCACTTATTTCTGGTGTAAGTTTTGCAGTATCATTGCAGACTTTGCCATGTCCTGAGCATCCTATTGCAGGACCAATGTCCGTTTGTGTAGGATGGAAATGCACAGTTGGGATCTCCGTCACTCCATGAGTTTCATTGTACTCTGGCATGTCTGTGAGGGCACTACCTTCTGTATTGAACATATCATCAAGGTCACCCTTTCCATTTGTTATGTTTGAGTCTGTGGTATAGGGGTCTACTGTGGAGTCTACGGCAGTGGATCCTGGGAGACCTCCATATAGCTTAAAGATATCAGAAAGGCTTAATCCACTGTCATTCTGCGGATATTCCGTCTGTGTGGTGCTTTGTCTTTTATCACTGAGATTTTTTGCATTATTCCAATTACCACTGTGGTAATCTGCTGGTAACATTGTGTTAGTTTCAATGTCTGTTTCTGCTAAAACTCCTTTTCCATTGCCATTGAAACCCTCCATATCATATGGGTTTCTGTGCTCAAACACATTAGTGGGTTTTTCAGTTTCATATACTGTAGAACCATACATCTCATTCTCTTCAGCAACCTAAATGACAAGATATTAAAAACAGCATTAAATAGCTCTTAATTTAGATGTTTATAACCTTATGTCAATATTCACAGGGTTATTCAGAGAGATCCGAACTGGCCCCGAAATTGCACTAAACAGTGAATTTCCCCATAAAATGCAATTACTGGGCCATTCGGCTATTCGAAAAGCAGGCATTTCACCAAAAATTGGCAAATTGCCAGCAAAATAAAGGGGGTTATTCAAAGAGAGGTGAAAAGTCTCTGAAATGTAACCGAACGCTGAATTTCAGCAAAGAGTGACATTTCGGGGCCATTCGGCTATTCTGAGAGCAGGCATTCCGCCAAATTGTAACGAATTGCCTGCACGTACGGTGCCTGTTCGATGGCAGTGAAACCCCCATAGAGAAGCAATGCTTCATCTATTCAGAGAAAACATAACCGCAGGGAAAAGTTGCCGAAATGCCCTGCTGTTCGATGGTTTCATTTGACAGGTTTATTCAGGAGAATCCCATAGGCTTCAATGTTAAAAATATTCCAGTTTTAATTCAATATCTAATAAACCATTTATTATCATTTTCTGTAGTAAAAAGTCTCTTTATTTTTAGATTTTTTTTTAGGATCTTTTAGGCATTTTTTTGAATTTATTCTGCAAACTTTTTTTCCGTAATTTTCGATCGTGTTGGTGGGTTTTCGGCAGATTTTTGGCAACATTTCAGCGATTTTTCACATCTGATCGGCGGATTTTCTTTTCACTTTGGGACTCTGCAATGAATGCTGAATTCACCACAGGGTAACCGCGGATCATTCAGAGGCCTAGCAGCACGGAGTTCTAACACCAAGGCTCGAGTCGAGCGGAAACGCGCGGGAACGGCATTCCCGCACTTCTCCCACTGTGGGAACGCTGTGGCCCGAGCCCGAAACGCTGGAGCAGGCCGTCACCGCATATTGCCGGCGGCTGCCTGCTTCCTGCTAGAACAGCCGCTGACCGGAAGTGCAGCCGCTCGCCTGGCTGTTTCATCGATCCCAGGCGAGCGGCTGCATTTCCTGTCAGCGGCCGTTCTAGCAGGAAGCACGCGGCCGCCGGCAATGTGCGGTGGCGGCGGCAGAGGTGAGCTGGGGGCCTTATCCATGAGACCTGGGGGCAGTATCCATGAGACCTGGGGGCAGTATCCATGAGACCTGGGACAGTATCCATGAGAGCTGGGGGCATTATCAAATGAGACCTGGGGCAGTATCCATGAGACCTGGGGCACTATCCATGAGACCTGGGGGGCAATATCCATGAGACCTGGGGGGCATTATCCATGAGACCTGGGGGTAGTATCCATGAGACCTGGGGGCATTATCCATGAGAGCCGGGGGCATTATCCATGAGACCCTGGGGCATTATTCATGAGAGCTGGGGGCATTATCCATGAGACCCTGGGGCATTATCCATGAGAGCTGGGGCATATCCATGAGACCCTGGGGCATTATCCATGAGACCTGGGGCATTATCCATGAGAGCTGGGGGCATTATCCATGAGAGCTGGGGCATTATCCATGAGAGCTGGGGCAATATATACCCATATGAGCTGGGGGCAATTAAATCCATGTTAACTGTGGAAAATATATCCATGTGAACTGGAGAAAATATATCCATATAGCCAGTGCTGTGCATATTATTCTTGGGGTTCAGTGCTGTGTATATTATTCTGGGGGCTCAGTGCTGTGCATGTTATTATGTTATTCTTGGGGCTCAGTGCTGTGTATATTATCCTGGGGCTCAGTGCTGTGTATATTATTCTGGGGGCTCAGTGCTGTGTATGTTATTATGGGGGTTCAGTGCTGTGTATATTATTCTGGGGGCTCAGCGCTGTGTATATTATTCTGGGGGTCCAGTGCTGTGCATATTATTCTGGGGGTCCAGTGCCTGTGTATATAATTCTGGGGGGTCTGTGCCTGGATATATATATATATTATAATTAAAACGCGTTAGTCCAGTTGCCAAAAATCACGAGTATACCTGTACGTAGTGATACCTTTCACTGATTAGTATAGTTTCCAGTTTACACTCTTGAAAGCTTGTCTTTTAAATTTAAAGTTAACCCAATAAAAATGGTATCACCGCGTACTGCTATACTCGTGATCTATATATTTTTTCTTCAGGTAATAGGGATTGTGGAATTCGTGGGTGAGTTCCCTCACTTTTTTTCCCAGGACTTGACCCCTGTCTAACACTATCACGCCGTTGCGACTATCTAGGAGAGGGTAGTGCTGTATTAAGGGGCATTCTGCTAAACAGGGACGCTAAGGGGAAACCCGCAGACATAGATTTTCCCTGGTAACATCCCAGTTTTAGCGCCAACTTTGTAATACAGGCCTCAATTTCTATAACTATATATGCACTGGTATTATCTAAAATTAGTGAGAAACATGTCCTCTAGAAAAAAGAGATTGCTCGGTCAAGGTCAGACCCCAAACAGATCAAGGCAGGTACCAGTTTGAGCCAACAGCTGTCAACAAACTTAATTTTATGAAAATATGAGTCTGCTCCAATTAATTTGCACGCCACTATGTAATTAAACCCATTTGTTACAAAGGGTGTTCTTGTCCACCTAGGACAGAGCAGAAACACATTTATGTTGCACTCTTATGTGGTTATTGCGACAGCATTTCACTTTGACCACATGGTCTCAGTTAGACATGTGCAGAGCCAAAAAATTTGTTTTAGATAATTCAAAATACAAAAAGGACAGAATTCAAAATAAACAGTACAATTCGATTCAGGGCAGTATTACAAAGTTGGTGCGAACTTATCCAGAGCTGTTGTAAACTTACCAGAGTCATTATAGTCTATGGAGTTGTTAAGTTTACACCAGCTCTTGTTATGTTAGCACCAACTTTAGAATAGGGCCCTCAGTATATCAGAGGTTTCCAGTATATCTGTAGTGGACATTTTAGGAAATACAGAAGCATCTGATGAATTCGGCCTTTTCTAATATTCAACATAGCAATGTAGTAAGGGTTAGGGTTACTGTTTCTTCTTGGGTTATATTTTTAGGGTTAGGAATGGAGTTAATGTTAGGTTTAAAGTTACTATTAGAGCTATTGTTAAGTTCAACGTTTCTGCTTGTTTTATAATTAATTCAACAGGGTTAGGGTTACAGTTAGGGTTAGGATTACGGTTACATTTTATTCTTGATTTTTGATTAGGGTTAATGTTAGGATTAAGGTTACAGTTTCTTTGTTTTTTTTATTAGGGTCACTGTTAGGGTTAGAGCTATCATTAGGTGAATACGTTAGTTGATATTTCACAAAAACTCTGTCATTTAAACTGTATACTTTTACACTATAGCCTTGTTATGTTTTTCTATGATTTACCTTAGGAGTAGGATTTTCATTTTCAGGTGTAAATTCAAAGACGAGCACGTTGAAACCTTGTTTGGCAGCATGTCCATGGAAAACAAGCTGTCAGGAAAGAATAATTATTAATTAAACAATAAAAGGTTGATTAAAGAAAATCCAGGAATATTTCCTAAAACATCGGGATTGATGTTCAGGTTTATTGTTGTATACTTTATCAGTTTAAGCTGGTTTTGGCAAATTTACAGGGTTATTCAGAGAGGGGTGAAAACCAGGAGAATGCCTGGAGATTAGCGCTCCTTGTGGCTCAAGCATAGCTCATTCCTACTGTAAATTAATGGCTCCTATATCTTGTATAGGAGGTGTTAACTTGTGCCTGGGACTAGAAGAATGAGCTACTCCATGGTAGCTCCTTTTTCTGTTCTGGACCTGGTTCACTGACCACCAATAGCTGCTGCTAAGTGATTCTGATTTTGCAAAATCATTTAACCTCCCAGGTGGTATTCCCGAGTGTGGCTTGGGGTTAACTTTCAATGTCAAAAGGGGTAACCCCAAACCACGCTCCCTTGCTGACCTCTGCAATCGCATTCTCCTCCGTGCGATCGCTGCATCCTGCTTCATGGTTCCCTTCTTGCGAGAAGGGAACCAGGAAGCATGACATCGCAATCGTCCGGAGTGTGACTGCGGGGGACAGCGTGGGAGCGCAGGGACAGGTATGTATCCAGCCCGAGTGTGGCTCTGGGTTACCGCTTTCAGCATTGAAATTTAATCTCGAGCCATACTCGGGATACCACTAGGGGGAGAAAAAATTGGAACGATTCTGACATATAAAATATGTCAGAATCCTAACGCCAGGGAGGTTAACACTAAACTAATCCCACAAATATACTACTTCCTCTCATCCCACATTGGAAAAGGTTGCACGATCCATTGTTTCCTTTTGCCTGTAGCAGTTGGAGACTGGGAACAAACAGTCTCCCTCCACGCTTCATCCTGGGCTCCTGCACAATCCCATGAGTACGATCACGTACAGAGTTTGTGGCTGGGATGTGCAGGGCTCCATGGAGTCCTTTGCAGCGCCACTGCAGGTATCACTCTGTGCCTCCTCTTTCTTCTGGGGCCAGACACTAAAAAAGCACCTAACCTGTAATAGGTGCTGTAAAAAGGAGTCAGTAAGGAAAATCTGCTAGTGTATAATTTTCATTTACAAGGTCCCTTTTCCTGTCAACACCGTAATAGGGCTGTTAATGTTTCTTAAAGAGACAGAGCTGAATATTCTACAATGCATAGATGTCTACTAGTGATGCACCAAAATGAAAATTTGGGACCGAATCCAATACCGAAAATGCACGATGAGCTTGGCCGAAAACCGAACCGATACCGAAAATGACTTTCTATATATGACTATATATACACATACTGTGTATACATGTGTCTGGTGTGTGTAATATATATATATACAGTATATATATATATATTAGTGATGCTCCGAAATGAAAATATTGGAATGAAACCGAAAATGACTTTTTTCCCCTGTAATTTATTTTAAGATAGTTTTTTGTATAACTGTATCATGAATTTAAATTAATCCACATTACAATTTTTAAGATATTTTTGTCCTATTTTGGTGGAGTTATTTTGTATCTAGTGCATTCATTCATGTGTAAAATTTTTGGACACACACACATTTTATAGTTGCAGAAGACTTTTACACATCCCAGCAATTCAGAGAACTCTGAATTGCTGGGATGTGTAAATGTCTTCTGCAACTATAAAGTTTATTATTTGTTGTGTGGAGGCTTTTAATCTAATTTTTTTGCCCTCCACCAAAACTTAAATGAGTAGATATATATCTATAATCTATAATGGCTCACATGGAGTCTAAACATCAGTCTGTTTCTCTTAATGTGCAGAAAAACAAATCATTATAAAGGGGTCTTTAAGATGCAAAGGAAAAGACAAACCATTGCAAAATGAATGTGTATACGACACGTTCCATTAACTTTTTGGAGGCATGGATGTAATCTCCCACATTAACTCCCCCCCCCTCTTGTCCTCCGAGCAGATAGCCCTGGCAGGAGGTCAGTGATAAATCACTTGTTCCTTGTCACTGAGAGGCAAGAAGTTACTGCTTGCCCTGATAGTGTGGATCATGCAGTTAACCCTTTGTGTGCAGAAATAAATAGGTGTAGCAGCTCCTGCCTCTTTCCAATTACAATTATCTCCAGCTAAGCAGCATTGAAAGAGTGCTCGCTCAGTGTCAGCTGGGATCAGCAATTTTCAGCTGACCTTTTCGGCTGGTGTTTTGCTTTTGGGTCGAAACCAATAACCCCATTATCGGCAGATATCTATCGATGGCTGAAATTCCAGTGCATCCCTGATGTCTACAATGCATACAATGGATAGAGGACCCAGACATCCATAAAGCAGCTCTGTTGCTCATTTGCAGCGATGCTTCTTCCATCAAGTAGGGATACAAAAAAATCATAACAGTTTTTATTCAAAATACAGTAATGTGCACTGCCCTCCAGAAAAAAATGCTAGCCTTAAGATTACTTTTTGTACCGTTTAATTTTTTTTATTTCTGCCAAAAGGCTGCCCAGAAAAGCAGATCACCCATGCTAATAGCTCCTTTGTGCAACAGCTGCAAGGGAGATAAATAGGCTCTTTCCACATTGTGCAGCATTGCGGCATTCCTATGAACTTTGTATAAAATGTGACTTCCTTATACATATCAATATTTATTAATTGATAGACAGACAAACCTGTGACTCTGGACCACAGCAGGATACCTTGCTATCCACAGTGGGAGGCTGCGTCTTTAAATAAAAGTATTATATTCATTAAAATGAATCCATATTACTTTTAATATTAATGTGACGTAAAGCGAATCAATATGCTCGGAGTAAATATAATCCAAGAAATTAAAATTACGCAAAAGTCCAAGAAGTGATTTAATACAGTGTGACTTTCCAATTAAGATGAACATTGATTAGTGAATGGTTTTACCCATTAAGTTAAATCACATTGTTACAGAATATAATGGAATGAAAAAGTGATGTATCACAGTTTACATAAACATCATATCAGAAATGCAAATAGAGGTCAAGCTTAAATCAAAATCCCATTTTTAAAAATAACGTGTACATTGAAGACATTTTTTTAACTGTACATATATCAATTTACACAATCCTGAACCAAAATGCCTTTAGGCTAATGAGTGTGAGTATAACACTACTGGTTTTCCTTCATTTCTGTTGTTTTATATCCAGGGCCGGTGCTAGACTATTTTGCGCCCTAGGCAAGACCAGCTACTTGCGCCCCCCCTAACAAAAACACTGAACATTACTGTGGAGCTCTGTAACACCCTCAATGTGTAGTGTTCATTACATTTCATTCCCCCATCTTTTCACTTCACACCCTCTTCTCATTACAGTGGATTTCATCCCCCCTCTTTTCATTCCATTCCCCTGCTTTTCATGCACTCCCCCTCCTTATTTTCATCCCCTCCTTTTCATTCCCCTCTTCTTCTTTTCATTCCCCCTCCTTTTTTCATTCCTCCTTCTTTTCAATCACCCCTCCTTTTCTTTCCCCCTTCTTTTCAATCACCCCTCCTTTTCATTCCCCCTTCTTCTTTTCATTACCCCCTTCTTTTCATTCCCCCTCCTTCTTTCCATTCCCCTTTTCAATCACCCCTCCTTTTCAATCACCCCTCCTTTTCATTCCCCCTCTTTTTCAATCCCCCTCCTTTTCAATCCCCCTCCTTTTCAATCACCCCTCCTTTTCAATCACCCCTCCTTTTCAATCACCCCTCCTTTTCAATCACCCCTCCTTTTCATTACCCCCTTCTTTTCATTCCATTCCCCTTTTCAATCACCCCCCTTTCAATCACCCCTCCTTTTCAATCACCCCTCCTTTTCAATCACCCTCCTTTTCATTCCTCCTCCTTTTCATTCCTCCTCCTTTTCATTCCTCCTCCTTTTCAATCACCCCTCCTTTTCATTACCCCCTTCTTTTCATTCCATTCCCCTTTTCAATCACCCCTCCTTTTCAATCACCCCTCCTTTTCAATCACCCCTCCTTTTCATTCCTCCTCCTTTTCATTCCTCCTCCTTTTCAATCACCCCTCCTTTTCTTTCCCCCTTCTTTTCAATCACCCCTCCTTTTCATTCCCCCTTCTTCTTTTCATTACCCCCTTCTTTTCATTCCCCCTCCTTCTTTCCATTCCCCTTTTCAATCACCCCTCCTTTTCAATCACCCCTCCTTTTCATTCCCCCCTCCTTTTCATTCCCCCTCTTTTTCAATCCCCCTCCTTTTCCATCACCCCTCCTTTTCAATCACCCCTCCTTTTCAATCACCCTCCTTTTCATTCCTCTCCTTTTCATTCCTCTCCTTTTCATTCCTCCTCCTTTTCATTCCTCCTCCTTTTCAATCACCCCTCCTTTTCATTCCCCCTCTTTTTCAATCCCCCTCTTTTTCAATCCCCCTCCTTTTCAATCACCCCTCCTTTTTAATCACCCCTCCTTTTTCATTCCTCCTTCTTTTCAATCACCCCTCCTTTTCTTTCCCCCTTCTTTTCAATCACCCTCCTTTTCATTACCCCCTTCTTTTCATTCCCCCTCTTTTTCAATCACCCCTCCTTTTCATTCCCCCTCTTTTTCAATCCCCCTCCTTTTCAATCCCCCTCCTTTTCAATCACCCCTCCTTTTCATTACCCCTCCTTTTCATTCCTCCTTTTCATTCCTCCTCCTTTTCATTCCTCCTTTTCAATCACCCCTCTTTTTTCATTCCTCCTCTTTTCAATCACCCTCCTTTTCAATCCCCCTCCTTTTCAATCACCCTCCTTTTTTCATTCCTCCTTCTTTTCAATCACCCCTCCTTTTCTTTCCCCCTTCTTTTCAATCACCCCTCCTTTTCATTACCCCCTTCTTTCCATTACCCTTTTCAATCACCCTCCTTTTCATTCCCCCTCCTTTTCAATCCCCCTCCTTTTCAATCCCCCTCCTTTTCAATCCCCCTCCTTTTCAATCCCCCTCCTTTTCAATCACCCCTCCTTTTCATTACCCCCTTCTTTTCATTCCTCCTCCTTCTTTCCATTCACCCTTTCAATCACCCCTCTCCTGCATTATCAATCACCCCCTCTCCTGCATTATCAATCACCCCCCTCTCCTGCTTTATCAATCACCCCTCTCCTGCTTTTCCATTCACCCTTTCAATCACCCCCTCTCCTGCTTTTTCAATCACCCCCCTCTCCTGCTTTTCCATTCCCCCTTTTCAATCACCCCCTCTCCTGCTTTTTCAATCACCCCCTCTCCTGCTTTTCCATTCCCCCTTTCAATCACCCCCTCTCCTGCTTTTTCAATCACCCCCCTCTCCTGCTTTTCCATTCACCCTTTCAATCACCCCCTCTCCTGCTTTTTCAATCACCCCCCTCTCCTGCTTTTCCATTCCCCCTTTCAATCACCCCCTCTCCTGCTTACCTTTTGTGCAGGGAGGGGGCCAAATCAATGGTGGCCCAGTAGGAGTGAGGGAGGCATGTGTCCCTGGTGGGTTCTGATCTGTGTCGGATGGGGCCTTGCTTCTCTGGCGCTCACTCACCTCCTCCAGTCACCTCCTCACATGCCAGGCGCATCTTCGTCTCAGTCTCACCTCGTCATCCAGCTGCTCCGCCTCCTTCACGCGAGACCCCACAGCACAGGAAGCCAGCGACTGACGTGAGGCACGTGCTGCCGCCGGCACCAACACGTCCCGGCGCACGTCGTCTACATCAGCCGCTGGCGTCGATGGAGGCAGGCTGCGGCTCACTCTGCACTGCCGCACGCCAGCCGTAACTAAATTGCAGCGGCCGAGAAGTGGGACAAACAAATTAATGATTTCCTGCTTCAGAGGTCGGGCCGGCTGCGCCCTAGGCGAGCACTGCGCTCTAGGCGCCCGCCTAGCTCGCCTAGCGGCAGCGCCGGCCCTGTTTATATCACTGTGTTACATTTTGGAGCCAGAATGATTTTCAGACTCTAATTAATGTAAGCAGGATTCCATTTGTCTTTTTTGAGTGTAAATCTTGATTTGATTTTTGAAGTGGCTCACTATTAACCTTAATTTCACTTTTTTCCATGGTTTGAAAAAAGAAAACTGCTGATATTAGGCCGAGGTCAGATGAGCGTTTTAAAGAGTGGAAAGAACGTTCGTGAGAGTGGATGTTCCTTCCACTCTGATGCCCATCTGGCCACCTTGCTGAGCTCAATAAGTGCACCCAGTGCTGCAAGGCTCAATCCTTCTTTGGAGGATCAAGATTCACAGCCCTGTCTAATGCACGTCGTAGCGCTTCGACTGGGAGGCTTTCAACACGGCCGCAGTACGTCCGCTTTAGAGCACATGCAATTCGTGCGTGCGCTACAGTGTGTGGCTGGCCCCGTTGAAGCATCACAGTGCTGCGCCTAATGCCGGAGGCACTTCAGTATGGGCACACGTAGTGCGCTCGTCTGACCTCGACCTTAACCCTTTCGCTGCGGTGGACGCGCTCAGCGCGTCCAACCGCATGTCACATTGAGTGCAGAGGACGCGCTGAGCGCGTCCAGCCTTTGGGGTCAGCGTTCGGCCGGGTTCCGGCCGATCGCTGGCCCCCCCGGTGCGGGCTGACATCCTCGATGTCAGCCCAGCATCCGGAACCGCCGCCGGGTTAATTAGGTGTCATCGCGGCGGCGCAATGACACCTAATTCAGGCGCCCCCCCGCATGTGCGGAGGAGGCGCCTGAAAGGGAGGGGGGAGGTCCTTCGGACCTCTCTCCCTCCCGATCGGCGGCGTTGCGGGGGTTAACCCAGGCACCATTTGGAAGGGCACAGCCTGCCCTTCCAAATGGTACATGGCATTAACCCCTGGGGAGCCGGATCACGAATCGGCGCTGAAAAGCGCCGGTTCGTGATCCTTTCCCGGAGCTGGCCGACATCTTGGATGTCGGCCAAGCCTCCGGGAACTCCCCCTGAGGACTGGTGTCATCGTGCATAGCACGATGACGCCAGTCCTGGAGTTAACCCCTAGCTGCCACCAATGGTGGAGATAGGGAGTTCCAATGAACTCCCTATCTCCCGATCCGTGGCAGCTAGGGGTTAAAGTTTGGTATTGTTGGATCGGCCAGAGCATGGCCGTTCCAACGATACCAAACTCGAATGTGAAAGAAGTTAGTAAAAAAAAAAAAATTAAAATAAAAAATATTTAAAAAAAAATTATAAAAAAAAAATAAACAAGTTTTTTTTCTTTTTTTTGGTTTGTTAATGCAGCAATATTGTTCCCATTTCAATTATAATGTGAACAATGATGCTGCACTAACGATTTTTGTATGCGGTGCGTTTGTTAAAAATCGTGTAATTTTCCCCAAAAAAAAATGTAACGAGACCCCATCTCTAATTTTTTTAACAAGCGCACCCCATACAAAATATAACCGCAATTGCTCGCATCTTAAAATGTGAAAAAAAAACACTTTACACATTGCAAATTATTGAAAAATCATATTTTATTGCATTTTTTGTTATAATATACAGACAGGTCATGACGTATACATATAATAATGACATATTATGAATCTGCCGAGTCTGACGGAAAGACCGATATATAATATGTCTGGGTCATATACTAAAATAAGCCTTCAAAACGCGTTTAAACATGATGAGCAAAACCGGTAAAAATGACCTCAGCACAGGGGTGGGAAAAGCCTCAGCAGCGAAAGGGTTAAAGGATTTAAACTTGTTATTGGTTGGTAAATCCTTAATCCTTAGAAAAATCTATAAAGGTGTTTACTTTTCTTACTGAAGAATTCAGTAAATTGATGGACAAAGAGAATTTAATCTGAATATTGGCACTTTTAATTATCAATTGGAGGTGCCAAACCTCATTTTAGATGTTGTTCTTGTTCAAGCCTTACATTACATTACAAGTATTACTGCATTACTTACTGGCATTGCATATACTTCTGAAAGGAGCCAAAAGCAGATCGTTATAAGCTTCATTTTCAGGTTGTTATAAATGATTGGAGATTAAAAAGTCCTGAAAAAGGAAATTCTTCATTATTACTGCAGGGTAGGAATGATATATCATTAAACCAGTCTGTAGTCATAAGTGCTATATAAAAAGAAAGTATTATTATTAATATTTGTTTAACATTAAAATATGCAGCAATTGCAAGTTCCTCTGAACAAAAGAAAAGGAGAGGTTTGCTGAATCTCGCTGTTTTCCTCACCTTTGAGTAAAGCTTTAGTGAATCTGGCCCATTGTCTCTTTCATGGATCATACTTGATTTGTATTTTGTGTGTTTTATTCTACTTGATATAGACATCAATATAATTTTTAATTATTAATTGTCTATTTGCCTTGAGTCAACATATTCCAGAAAGCAGTACAACAGTTACAATGAATTATGGGGCGACATTGATGGATAGAGACAAGAGGTAGACAGGGTCCTGCTCCCTAAGGAGCTTACATTCTAAAGTGCAGTGACCGGAGACAAAAGGAACTTCAATGTAGTATATGGTCTGATGAAGTATATGTAGTGGATTGCAGAATTGAAATCAGATGCAGAACTAGGCACACTGGATCCCAAGACTCATGGAGCCCATTTATAGTCTATATTAGTTTTGATCTTGTTGTTTTCACCTGTTACTGTTTATTTAACATGGATAGTGTAACCCGCTAGCGGCTAGCGGCTAGCGGATCTTTCATCTGTTTCTGTGGCCTTACCTACACCATCCAAGAAGGACATTGCATGATAACAGGACAGTGGTTGTACCAGTCGTACTATTATATTGCTAATGTTAGAGCTGACTATTTCTGGCTCTATGCTGAGTAACGAGGATTCCTAGATTTTCCTCACAATAGTCTATATGTGACAGACATATTGCACAATTAGTTTTTTACTTTCTATAAGCTTCAGGAAGGAATTGTATATAAAGTGCATCATTTAAGTATTTTTTTCTTGAGTGCTGCCATCTTCTGTGGTTTTTTGTTGTTTTTTTCTTAGAAAGTATTTTACCAGGAAGGATACATTGAGATTTCTCTCGTTTTCAAGTATGTCCTGGGTGGCGAGTATGTACCGTTAGGTGTCTTGCCCAAGGACACTTACTGGAGAGGTGCTCTTGCCGGGATTGAACCTGTGTCTCCGCAGTCTCTCTCCACGGTTATAGAGCAGTAATGTTACCTCTACTCCATCCAGCCTGCTTCTGTGTTACATACTTACAAGATGCCAAAATTTTTGAACAATGCGTTTCCAGAATCATTTAGCACCAGGTTTTAGAAGGTGCTAAAATTTTGCCTTGCGCATCCTGTCAGTAATTAGCGCTAGCACTTTGTAATACTTTACTTATCGAAATGCTAATTAATGATTGCGTTCCCTATGTTAAGTATAGGATGCAGTAAAAGTACAGTAAGCTCACGGAACCTAGCACAAAAACCAATGTGCTAACGGATTACAGGGGTAGTGTCAGGAATCTAATATGGGTGGCATGCGGTAAACACACTTATCCTGGCGGTAATGTTTACACATCCAGACACTAACATGTGCATCAACTAGGGAACAGTGCCCATAGTTTGGAATAAAGCATAGGCTAAAGTTTTAAAGTGGTCATGATGTAAGGAATGGTGAAAACACGGAATGAAGTGGAGGAGTTTCCTCCACACAGCGTTACCAGCAGCCAGGGCCTTTGAATTTCCTGACTGATGGACTGAAGGTGTGTGTATTTATTAGTGGGAGAACAAGCTATCCCATGGATCGGCCACTAGTGATGTCAGCACACAGAGAGCTTGCGGACGTCACTATCTCTGAGACCGATGGCGGTAGTGATCTGCGCAGGCACTACGCAACGTACGCACGTAAAATGCCCAAGTTACGTTGAGGTGTGCAATTTGCGATAGCTACCCTACGCAAGTTGTGTAGGAGCGCAAATTACTTGGAAAAACCTCAGAGAAGTCCATGTTTGGGAGTCCCTGAGCCGAAGAGGAGAAGCTGTGGGTGGCGAGGACAGAAGGTGAGTAAAAATCAACTAAAAATAGAAAACAAAATTAAAAAATAAATGGGCAGAGGCTGTCAGCAGCGTCTGCCCAATTATTTAAGGACAAAAAGGGAACTCTATCTTTTAATAGAGTGTTCCTTTAGCATTATTTTTTTTTAGAGTGACCATCTAGTAAAATAATAACTATTGCACTAAATGTTTATATAATCACACCCAAACATTTAGGGCAGTATTACAAAGCTGGTGCTATCTTAGTCAGAGCTGTTGTAAACTAAAAACCTCCATAGACTATGGGTTATATTACATACTTGGTGCTAACTTAACCAGAGCTGTTGTAAACTTAAAACCTCCATAGGCTATAATGACTCTGGTAAGTTTACAACAGCTCTGGTTAAGTTAGCACCAACTTTGTAATACTGCCCTTATTCTGTTAAATTCTTGGATGGCCATATTCAGTTGGCTTTTCTCATGATCAGGGGTTATTATATAGATATGTAGGGCTATATTACAAAGTTGGTGCTAACTTAACCAGAGCTGTTGTAAACTTCCCAGAGCCATTATAGCCTATGGAGGTTTTAAGTTTACAACAGCTCTGGTTAAGTTAGCACCAACATTGTAATACTTCCCCCAGTGTGCACATATTATAAAATCTGTACCTCCATCAACTGTAATATAAATCACATAGGTAAGTACAGTACATATGTTAGTGACACATATATTCATGAAGAAGATCT
This sequence comes from Leptobrachium leishanense, assembly GCA_009667805.1. Classification (NCBI taxonomy): domain Eukaryota; kingdom Metazoa; phylum Chordata; class Amphibia; order Anura; family Megophryidae; genus Leptobrachium; species Leptobrachium leishanense. Next base: position 316,332,202 of record CM019063.1, read on the forward strand.
ATGTATTAATAACATACATACTTTGAATTAATAAAACTCATTCATTTACTGTAATGTGACCTATAATGTACACATTATGGGGCCATATTACATAGTTGGTGCTAACTTAATCAGAGCAGTTGTAAACTTAAAACCATATTACATAGTTGGTGCTAACTTAACCAGAGCTGTTGTAAACTTCCCTGAGCCATTATAGCCTATGGAGGTTTTCAGTTTACAACAGCTCTGGTTAAGTTAGCACCAAGTATGTAATATGGCTCTATAATGGCTCTGGGAAATTTACAACAGCTCTGGTTAAGTTAGCACTAACTATGTAATATGGTTTTAAGTTTACAACTGCCCTGGTTAAGTTAGCTCCAAGTACACTATATTGCCAAAAGTATTCGCTTACCTGCCTTGACTCGCATATGGATGGGTGAGCGAATACTTTTGGCAATATAGTGTATGTAATATGGCCCTTAGTGTAGTGTGTAAATATATATGCATATGCTGAACAACTACTGCATTTACTGTACCTGCCATCTACTGTAATGCAACCTGTAAGTATTAAACACAATGGCAGGGTCTATAGAAATATATTATTCAGTTAGATAATTAATAAATTATGTTGTTGCACCTCTTTACATGTCAGCATAGAAATAAAACATACATATACCAGAATTCTATTGAAGTGTAACCTGAAAAACTAATGATGACACCTGTTTATTAATGCCATAGAAAAAACAATAACACATCCATAAACAATAGACAATGGAACTTAATCTGACAACTCTAGTGGCAATGCTGGAAAACCTCTTTTATAAAAGCTACCTGTATTCTATTTCTTTTAAAAGGCACACACTGAGTATCCAAATAGAACTGGCCTTCAGATGTATCTTAATAAGTACAGTAAATCAATAAATGCATTATTATTCAATATAAAAAATGTTTCCCTAAATCTGTAGTTGGATTTGTGAATTTTAGATTATTAGAGATCCATTTTTCCGATTACACATAATCTACAAAACAGCAAAATCATCTTAAACCAAGAGCAGGTGCAAAACATCCATGCCAGTCATTCGGTGCTTTACCTGGTGGCAGCTAGATATTCTTTTCGCCAACGGAGAATGCAGAATGAATACAAAAAGGTCTCTTATCTCAGAAATATAAAGTTTGTGGCAGCCAATCACTAGATTTTTTCCTCCAAAGGTCTATGACAACAATTTCCAGAAATCACATTGGGATTATTCTGATATGAAATAGTTTTGTGGTGAAAACAATTAACAATTCTAAAGCAGCGTACATCATGCAAAACAATACGCCCAACACAAAAGCATATGACTGGAACATTTCATACAAATAATGGCTGGGACTTCGTAGAAAGTCTTCTGGGGACATTGCACAAGAAAATGAGTTGAGAACTACGATACGCATCAACCACAATTTAGACATAAATGAATGCTTGTGGTTTACTAAAGTACTGGGTACGAAAACCAATAATTCACCATCTATCATTAGGATGGGCCTGAAATGTACTTTTAGCCCAGTCTAAGATGCAATTTATGGTTCCATGTTTATCGTACAATATGTTTCATTTATTGACGTCTTCAGATTCTATTCTGCCATTGGGAAACACTGATCTATTCATTAAACACGAATTTCGGAGAATAAAAAGGCGTGTTTGCAAAGTTTAGGCTAATCAGCTAGTAAAATTAAATGTTCTTTTTTTAAATATGTGATTTTTTCAATCAAACTTTTTTCTTTGAATTTATTAAATTATTTTTCAGGTCAAATATTTAGCAGTTTACTGTACAGCAGACACAGGAGTTCAAGGACATAGGGTGCAATTTAATTTGGCTTGGTGGTCAAAATCGGGATCTTTTTTGGCAGATTTTCAGTCATTTTTCGTTTCGGGAGATTCAAATGTGGGTTTACTAGAACTTCGGTTCCCGATAAAAATTCAGATCAAATATCGATTTTCGCAGCTGTACTTTTCAATGGAAATGTTGGCTATATCAATTCAATTCAAATTTATTGGTATGCTGGGTTCTAGAAAAATATAAAATTCTACAAGGTGCTGACAAATGGCCAAAAGACACCCTCTGTCTTTGGCTTTTGGCCTTGTGTCCTGGGTCAATAACCGGCAGTAAGTTAATGGATGGCACACTGTAGAAGGAATGTGGCAATGAATATCTGGCACTAGACAATTTGATTCTGTCTAAGTTAAACAGGAGATATAACACCGAGTTTGGCAGAATCTGGATTTGATCAGGAGCTACGAGGTGGGACCCCCTCAGACGATAAGAGGTCCTAAGTTTGAGTTGCAGAACTGTACTATGTACTCCTCTCTCTCTTTTTGAGATATATTCATCACTAGAAGAAGAAGGAATCGATACATGGGAAGAGTCCCCCCCCATAAGAGACTTAAAGGCGTACATTTGGTGTCTTGTAGACTCCCCGTTTGTGAGTGCTATTTACAAGCTGCGTGTACCTATTCATCTAATAGTACGTATTACGCGATGGCCTTTTCTTCTTTTTTGTAGGACCTACGGACCATCCATTCATTTGTGTCTAACCAACCATCTGTAGCGCTCACTCCCGGAGGAGCCGCTGAATTTAACCTCGGGTCAGTCTCCCCGCACTAGGGAATAAATATACACCAGTACTGTTGTGGATTTTATAAGCAATATAGTTTACTGGTCTCAAATAAACTGGCATATATAAAGCAGCACGGTATACATATATATTTACAGGAGTTCATAATGCGAGAAACACGCAGCGGAAAAGAAAAATTAATTTTTAACCCCTTCGTTGCCGGAGTGTAAGTCCCGTACAGGTTGTGTCCCAAGAAGGTGTGTGTGTATGCGTGTGTTGGTACCCAGGTACTAGATTCAACTGGCCAGTGAATGAATTCAATGTGTCTTCGACTAGTCACGTTGGGGCCTTGGGGCCCTGTAGATTTAGACAAACTGCAGAGTGCTTTATTACTGTACTGTGGCCTGGAAGGCCTCTCACCCATCTGCCAGATACTCTGCACTCTGCTCGACCCAGGACGTCTCCCCGCTCGATTTGGCTGGGACTCTGTGCCACCGGATCCGCTTGTCTTGTTTGTCCGTCTCTGCCACAAGATGCTCAGTTCACCGCCTGCACTCCCATTAGATCATCGCGGTCTCCTAACTCGGGGTCCAATCGCTCCTTGTCTCACGTGTGTCTTGCTCTGTTCACCCCTTGGCGCACACTGGCTCTCCTCTGCACGAGGTTGCGGATGTCTCCCCGTTCTCCCCACCCACTTCCTGTCTCTGCCCCAAAGCATGCTGGAAAACGTAGTCCCAAAGTGTCCAGTATGGTTTACATTGCGCTCGTCTCCCCCTGGTGGCCAGAAACGAGTAATTACGGCAGCAGAATTAAACCAGCGCTACACATCTTTTTGGTGATATTTATTCCCCATATTTTATTGTTGTATTGTATTTATGTTTGCATGCGCTCCCATATACCTTGGTATATAATTTATATCAGATATTTCTAATACTCATGCTTAAACGTACACATCTTAATGATGCTGCCTGTAAAATACATTTTTTTGGCTGTTTTAAAGGGCCATCTTTTTTCAGACCAGAGGAATTTTTTTTCGAATATTAATGTATCATCTAATTTTTTTTTAAATATCCTATGTAAGCAGTCGATATTTTTAAAAAAAAGACCACTATAATTAAATCAAGCCCATAGTTTGCAAATATAGTGCGGGCTGTAGGGTAGGATGGAATGTCCTCAAACTCTTCTATTAAATGGGAACAATCCACTAAGGTGGGAAATACATACAGGATTATTCAGAGAGAGCCGATCTGTCCCCGAAATGGCTCCGAACAGGGAATTTCTCCGTACAGTGCCATTTCGGAGCCATTCGGCTATTCAGAGAGCAGACAGTTCGCCAAATTTTGGCGAATTGGCAACAAGTACGGTGCTGTTCGAAGGCAGTGAAATCCCCATAGAGAAGCAATGGTTAATCTATTCGGTGAACACCAAACAGCAGTGAAATGTCAGAAAAATGCCCTGCTGTTTGTGTTTTAATTCGGCAGGTTTAATCATACGAACCCCATAGGCTTCAATGTTAAAAATATTCCTGTTTTAATTGAATATCTAATAAACCGTTTAATATTATATTCTGCAGTAAAAAGTCTCTTTATTTTTTTTTAGGATCTCTTAGGCATTTTTCGGGAAAATTTATTTTACTTTTTTTTAAGCGTTTTTTCTTTTTTCTGTAACAGCCCTTTTTATTATCATTCATTGGATCTTATATGTAAATTCCAGAGATTTTTGTTCAGTAGTTTTTTTGCAAACAGCGTTTCAATTTTGACACTTTCAATCGTATTCCTTTTTTTGTTTTCTTTTACTTGTCCGGCAGCTTGGCGCCTTTTTTTTTGCGGCTGACCGGTGCTGTGCTCTGCAGCTCGTTGGCTGCGTTTAGCGGCTGTCCAGCGTGTTTGCGGCGGATGTCTGGCAGGTTGGTGGTGGAGGATGATGGGTTTGTGGTGGGTTTGCGGCGGCAGCGGGCGGGTTTGTGGCTGGTTGGCGGCAGCATTCGGCAGCCGATTTCCAGAATTTTGATGATCCTGAGGTGAATGGTGAATTCACAACAGGGTGGGAAAATTTGATTCCCTGAAGTGCTGGGAACGACAGAGCACCGAAATGTCAAAGACATTTCGATGCTCTGTGAATAACCCCTATAATGGATATCAACTAGGAAACGTCTTGATTTACCATACTGAATTGGTTTTAGCTGTCAAAAAGCCTCTAAAAAAAGTGTTGTGTGATAAAAAAAGTCAACTAAACCCATTCACCAAAGAAACAATATCGAGAAATGACACAACATTAACTTGCATCAAAAAACTTACTTGAACATGGGAAAATAGCAGAAAATTTTAGGCAACATGAGCTATGCAGAATCTGTTGCCTTAAAATCATGTGAGAATTATAGAATTTCATCAAAAAATTGAGCAGTATCTGTTGGTTTGGGGCAGGAGTCAAGTCCTACCAAATGAAGTGTGGGAACTCACCAAGATTTGTTTCCCAATTAGCAATTATCACTCAAATCTGATATATTTTAGAAAAATCTATGATGAATCTTATATTTATTGTGACTTAACTGGGAAAGATATGACTGAACACTTGAATACAATCTTTATAGTGTATGGAACAAATGGGAACTCAGATCCTTCTCTAAAACTAGTGTAGGAGCTGCATTCCCATGCGTTTCCCCTGGATTTGACCCCTGGTTAGGGGATAATTTATTTTTGCAATTATTATTTCTACTAGCGTCAAACCGCTACGACAGACGTCAGCTGGGTCTTCAAAAATGGAAGCTTGCAATCTGTAGAGCTCTACGCACAAATGTGCACTCAGCGACGTGGCCATACAGGGCTCCGAGCGGGAGAGCTTCCATTCTCATATATGTTCACCCGTGTAGCCCCAGCATAAAGGGCCACCATGGCAAATTAAATGAATTTAAATGACCTGGTGTCATGAGTCCTCCCCCTCGCAGCTTTCCCTGGCCTTTGCAACAGCACATTGAAACAAATGTTACCCCACTTTCCACTGGACAGCCTTGCATGGATTGAGAGCACAAGGACCTAAAATAATGCTAGCAGACTATTGTGCACTGATATAGTAAGACAAGGAGTCGCTGATTAAACCTGCTGACTGTCGTGCCTCTTAATTTTTCTGCAATGAGAAGAGATGCTTCTGATTGACGGAGTGTACACTAATTGAACACAAACCAGTTGTCATTGTGCTGTGCCACACCAGTTCTCGCTTGAAGCGCACTGGGGCAGACCACATCGTCAACACATGGGGGGAAAACTAAAATTGGAGTGGGTTTCAGGAGAAGTTAATGAAAACCTCCCACTTAATCTCGCCCTAGTTTTGCCTAATGTATCCCTATGGGGAACATTTCACAACATCATAAGTGTTCTTATTAGATGATAATTGGTTTCATATGTAGGGTATATTCATGCATTTAGTTCTCAGAGAATGAGCCAACAGGAAACTGTTACTGGGCATTTTGGGTAAAAATTCTAAAAATTACTTCATTTTTAATACTTTACACATGTACAAGTACTTTAATCTCCACACTGCGTGATGCAGAAAACAGACAGCCACAAAACATGAGCCTTTCATCACATCAAGTGCATATTAGATTACATAGGACTGACTGAAAAATTGGAAATTGCTTGACATCCTACTAATTTGCTTTGCATATATAGATTTTTGAAAATGTTTTTTCTTGGTGAAACTCTATCTTAAAAATAATCTAACAATTCTAATACTTTGAACTTACCAGAAAATACTTTCATTCACTGCAGTGTCAAGTGACAATGGGAAATTGTCACTGCTGTTCAGTTAGGGCAGGCATACATTGTGTAATTGGCTTTGTTGTATTTTATATTTTATTTAAAGGATTTTACCAGGAAGGATACAGTGAGATTTCTCTCATTTACAAGTATGTCCAAGTGTCTTGCCCAAGGACACTTGCTGGAGATGTGCTCTTGCCGGGATCGAACCTGTGTCTCTACAGTCTCTCTACAGTCTCTCTGCATAGTTATAGAGCAGTGATGTTACCTCTACTCCACCCAGCCGGTACCTATTGACATCCATCAGCTGCAAGGGGCATTCAGTTAGATAGATCTAGGTCATCCAGCAGTTATTTAGCCCCAACTTTCTGCTGCCACACTCAAAGAACACCTCCTTCACCCACTCACAGAACCCTATCAGCCCTTGTACTTGGGTACAGGTTACTGTTCTCGCGTGATTCCAGCGCTAAGAGATAGCGATCGAGCTACCGTTCTTCAGGAAGGAGTGAGTGTATCTCCTGGAGGGAAGTATTCGGCCATCCTGCATGAGTTGTTATTGCTAACTTTGTTGTCTGGTCTAGTTCTACTGCCCACGCAGCTTCAGCTAAAAGGGAGATCGCTGCAGTTACAAGTCTTGTTACCCTGTGACACTTTGCAAAGATTTCCTTCTCATTTTGTGGAATACAATATGGTTTCATGTTAACGGTACCCAACAATAGAAGTCAAAGGGCCCCAATGCTAGCAGACTGAGAGCTTGTGTAATTTCCACTGGCCAGTGGTTAGATAGAAGGTTCAAGGTTTAGATAGGTTATTGATATCAGTTATCGGTTGAAGGGTACTTCACTAATTTATTACAGCATAAAACAAACAGAGACATACAAACAGGAGAAACTAACCCCACATAAGAACAAAGGCACACATTTAATATGCTGCCATCTGCTGGATGGAGGACAGCATAATACATCACTACATAACACAATACAAAGTAGAAGCTAGGGATGGTGGGATAGAAAATTAAGCATGGTCCTGTCTCACTGAAACCAGGTCAGATAGTGGGACTGTAGAAGCAGTATAATACACCACTGCATTTTGACATATTAAAGAGCATCGAAACTAAAAGCGAAATGGTAGCAGTTATGGTTAAATAAGATAATAAGGGCACACATTTAAAAACAACACAAAAGTATACATTTTCAAATTGTATGTTTATTTATTATCTATTACAATTGTTTTAATACACAGCCACCATAATAAGTATATGAGAGGTGATATAAATAATGCTGGTGCCATGCATTTGGCATCTCAAAAGTGTGAGTTATAGAGTTGTATGATCCACATTACTTTACCTAGAAAACATACTATCCCAATTATTTGATTATTCTTCACTTTATGCAACTTACTGTTAAAAAGAGAAGGCACTCCTGTAGCTCTATTTCTAAAGGGATGGATAAACCACCATCAGACACTTAAATCACGTATTAACGTATCTCTACCGTTAATTGTTTGAGATTTAAATCACAACATACTGACTTTATAATAAAATGATCTTTCATTGTCCATCACACAAAGCATGTATGCATATGTTTTCAGAATTTATATTGTATTTGCTTTTTTTAATTGTACGGTGGATTTATGAGATATGCATTCAAATTATACAGGTTGTAACTCATCTTTGTTAAAATATCTTCTTTCTATGAATCTAGAAAGCGACAGTCTTGCAAACAGAACATTGGGCACATTTGATAAGGAATCACACCAAAAATATGTCAGCATTTTGTTTAACACATATTATTGAAACAGTGAGTAATTCACTGTCAAATCTAAGTTGTCACTCAAGCTGTTTCGTGCACCATGCTGCTTGAGGGAAGTGATCAGTCTGAGTGGAGAGCCACCCTGAAGGACAGCCGTCCACTCATTTAATTTCACAGCTAAAATGCACTTGATCACTAAGGGTGCATTTTAATAATCAAATTAATTTTATAATGCTATAGAAAAAATTGTAGTTGCTTGTTGAATTGCAGACTGGACTAAGATGACAGTGTTCCAGCAGGGAGATATTTGTGCAAACTGATTTCTACAGAGGTGATAGGGGCCAAAGATACAGCTATTTAGGTTGTTTGCTCTAAAAGATGTCATGAGGAGAAGATGAGGCATTTGGAAAATAAATAAATAATGCTGAATATTTTACACAGGCAATGGGCAGACTGGATCACACAGCAGATCGGAGCTATAGAATAAGGCTACAGAGAAAGTCAAGTGTCCACACAAATATAAACTGATTATTGGTTGGATATAGAAAAACTAAAAAAGGGGATAAAATTTTACGTTTTACTTTTTGTTTAAAAGATAAAATATATATTTTTAGACCTAATCGCTGTGCTTTAGTTGTCGAGTGTTATCTTAACCTGTGCAGCAGCGGTATTGTAACTAGTGATGCAGAAATAAGGCAAATCCAGCTCAGGTTTAACTTTCGAAATAGCACCTTATTTAGTCCACTGTTTCTAGTGTCTCTATTCCAACCGAGCAATTGAGCTAACACTCCTCCAGCTGCTATACATACACGCTCGAAACGCTAACTTAACGAGTCCAGCACTGCTTGCGGCACACACATTGTAGCAGGGTACTGTAAATTAACAGCTCTCATGCTTTGTATTAATTTGCGGCTAACCACGGAAGAATGAGCTATTCCAACCACGCTCATTATTCACGGGCTTGACTCATTATCCAGGAATGCATAGCAGCTCTTAATGTCTTAGACACTGGTAAGTCATTTTGCAAAAGCAAATATCACTTAATAATACATAAATATAATTGCATCAAAACATTTCCTGCTTATCCCTTATCCCATGGTGTAGAGGGAGGCGCGATCCGCCACTTTTTCTGGTCATGAACAACGGAAGACTAAAAACAAGTAATTCCTAGTTGTGTAGCGTTCTTGGCAGGGTCACGCCTGGCTCCTTGGAGTCCTATGGACTCCAGACGCAGTGCTGTCGTTATCGACCAGCGCCACACAGACATTCCCGAATCAAAAAACTAGTGCAGTGGTTCCGTCGGGATATACTGTAGCTGTTAATAGCGAGCCAAAAATAGAAAAAGGCTTTCACATTTGGAAGCCTCCATTAACGGCTCGGTTGGAATAGTGGCCAGGATAAGTCATTGGATGAGGTATTTATTACACCGAAAACATGAGGGTATTAACCAGCAGGTATGACATACATGCAGTTGGCTAAAATGCTTAAACATTAATATAGAAGAGAGGTGATGACTCGTAATCATAATAAATCCCTGTGAAATTATTCTGAGACTCAAGCCAAAGGCCAATAGGGGATACTCCAGTAGCTCTATTTATAAGCGATAAATGCACCTATGTCCACTTGATCTGTGTTTACCTGCGTTGAATCTGTCTCTGATTTCTTCTGATTAGAAACCCTGCTAATTCACACTAATTCACAGTAATAAGTATATAGATATCTTGCTTCCCCAAACAGTTTGAAGGGCAATCACCCATAAGCACAATGCTCCTTACATTACAGGGGCTGAAATTGACTGAACCATAGCAAAACCCTCCCGGTTAAAAGAAAGATTACCTATATGGAAATTTTAGGCCAGCCACTTTCTGAAGCTGTCACATATTTTCTTCTTTTTTTTAAAATATAACATTTTTTAATGCTTTGTGTACTTAACGCCAAGATAAGGTAATAATAGCCCACCAGGCAGTGCCCTTGTAAGTGTCTTTTTTGTGGTTAAAGCTTTTGTAGAATCTCCTATAACTGTTTCCTCATTTATACATGATCATACAGATAGATTAGTGGTGTTTCCATATGCATGAGCCCCCAGTCTTGGATACCTGATCCAAAGACCAGCCTTGAAAAAACTGGTCCAGTTATTCAATGGTTAAGTAAGGAGTTTAGAAAGAGAACAAATAATTGGGAATAGAAAATCAGGCATTGCTACATATTTAAATAGCATAAATTCAAAGCTATTGATAATATTCGTATTCTCTGCCATACTGATCGTAGACCCGGTTTCTGTAATGATATTCATCCTCATAGCGTGCGTATGTATCTCCCCTGCCTTTGTAATAGACTTCATTTTCATGTTCATAACCATTTTCATACTGATATCCATTGTTTGGAGTTTCATATGTAGCTGTGCTTGCAATGTATCCGTTGCTACCTTCTTCATTTCCAACAACTTCATCCACAGTGCTGGCAGGAGTATCAGTAACATCAACAACAATGGTGCTTGTCTGCGTGGGCAAACTTTCCATGTGGCTCTCAGTAGTGTTTGACTCTTCACCCTCTTCAATTTCTGTTTCATTCAGGTTTGCAGTTGTGTCTTCCACCTGTTTACAAAAAAAATAAACATTGATTAATTATATTTGATATGTCGTGTTTATTTAAATTAGATTTAAGGGGTTATTCAGAGAGCAACGAAATGTCACTGATATTGTCATCTTATTCACACAACCCCCAGCATTTCATTGTCATCTTAATCACCCCCAGCATTTCATTGTCAACTTATTCACCCCCCCAGCATTTCATTGTCAACTTATTCACCCCCACCCCCAGCATATGAAAGCAGGCTGGCTGGGCTGGACCGCATGCTTGTTTGTCTTCCTCTGACGCTGCGGGCCCTGCCCGCATCATGTGAGGGGGCGGCACCAATGCACCTTGCCATGCTCGTGTTTATCATATGGGCAGGCACGCTGCTGCGCGGCAGTTTGGGAGGGAGTGTGCCGCTGGGCCAGTTGTCAGGTGACCATAGCTCTGGTGAATGGGGTCTGGATACCGGAGCTGAGGGCCCACTGTGCATGCTAAAACCGGACCCCTACCGACCAGCAGGCCCCCGGGCAATGCCCGAGTGCCCGATGGCTCAGTCCGTCCCTGTGTGTGTGTATATATCCTCAAGATCCCTCATGCGTTCATTTTCCCATTTTGAACATACCATTTGACTCTCACTCTTTATGACATCTAACCCCCCACCCATGTGACCCTTTATGTCCTAATGTTTAATTCTTGAAACTGATCAGTAAGCTTCCAGACCTGAGGAAGAGAGTAATCCTCTCGAAAGCTTGTCTTTTAAATGTTATGTTAGTCCACTAAAAAAGGTATCACTACGTAATGCTATACTCGTGTGTATATATATATATATATATATATATATAAATATATATATATATATATTCCACGTTCTCAGCACTCAGCTATGGATATTCTACATGGGCTGCCGTGGTGCTAAAATCCTTAAGTATATAGTATATCAACCGGGTAAAGAGCACTCACGGACTTGCAGAAAAAATAATAAAATAACTCTTTATTGGTATGCCATTAAAAAATTGACGTTTCGGCCCACACTGGAGCCTTCATCAAGGATAAAACCAATAACAGCGGGGGCGTGGCCTGGACGCAGACCGCGATGGCCGCATAGACCGAGTGCTCCGCGCCGACCAGCACTATCCAGCCTCGCAGGGACACCGCAAAAGCTCCGATGGGGAAACAAAATAAAACCCCAGCACCCAAGAAGGCCCAGGAGGGTCCCCGGTGCCCCGGCGCCGCGAACCTGCGCGCCTTTCTCCTCCCCTCGGAGGTTCCTCCGGAGGCCGCAAGTAAGCCGGGGACTGGAGTACATCCCGCAAATGACGCGGACTCGCCCGCAACGACTCCCACAACACCGCTGTCGGACCCGCTGACCCTTGGGGGGCCGACGAGCGCCATATCGCCGCAGCGATCCCCAACCCGGGAAATGGCAGAAGACCCAGCCACGTGGGGCACTCTGCTGAGGGCTCTCCCCACACGTGCGGACATAAATATGCTCCAAACTTCGATCATGACGGAGCTTCATCTCCTTCGGACGGATGTCCAGGGCCTGCACGACAGGGTGACTTCGGTGGAAGCGGTCTGCGATAAGAACAGGCAAGCCCAGATCTCCACTACTGATACACTGGATTTACGTTCGGCCCAGATGAGAAGCATGGCGCAACACCTCATGGATTTGGATAACAGAGGACGCCGGAACAATCTTCGGATCAGGGGCATGCCGGAATCAGAGGACTCCCCGACAGAACTCAGGTCGGCCTTATCTATGATTTTTAACTCACTCCTGGAACGTCCAGCGGACACGCTAATTGATTTTGTGCGGGCCCACAGGGCTCTGCGTCCGAAAAGCCCCGTAGGAGGCCCACCCCGGGACATTATCTGTTGTCTTGCAGACTTTGGCTTAAAGGAGGACATTCTACGTCGTTCACGGAACTCTACCCAGATTTCTTACGAAGGGACCCCCTTGCAGCTGTTTCCTGACCTGTCTCCGGCGACTCTGGCCTATCGACGAGCTTTAAAACCTCTCACCAGTCAATTGATGACCCATAAGATTCGTTATAGATGGAATATACCTATCGGTTTGGTTGTGACAACTCCTACAGGACAGTATCTGGTGGCCACGGAGGCAGACATTCCCCCGCTTTTAGAAGACCTGCAACTCCCGCCCATACAACTGCAATGGCCGGATCCGCTGGCCCTGTACTCCACACCTCGTGGACGCCCACCGTTGCCTGGTCTCCCCAGAAGGCCCCCGAGGGCTGATGCTCAGACCCGAAGGAGATCCGGAGTAGTCGGGTGAGATGGACAACGGTTGCTCGACCTGTTGCTAAGTAGCCCGTGGCCCCTGCTGCAGGCATCCCCCAAGAAAAACATGTTTCCACCGCCCGTGTCGACATGACTTGCGACCTCCCAAGGGTGGATGTGTTTCTGTGCTCCGGGACCCTGCGAGTTGGGTGGTGAGGCTCCACACTACATGGCCGGTCATCGCCTTGCCGTCCCCAGGGTCGGAGGGGAGACAGTTATCCCAGTTGTACTATGATCGGACTTCCTACCCACCGCGGAGGTGCCAGCCCGCTGGTCCGCTTCCCGACCAGACACGTGGCGGTGGTAATGTTAATGTTAATGCCCGATTTGATTGCGGTGTCCCTTGTTGTTTGTTGTTTTCCTTAAGTTAGTTATTCGCTGGTAATAGTCGTACATGCTTTGTTTGCACTACATAGGTCGGTGCGCTGTCCTACGTACAGAGCCGTTGAAACTAATTTCCTGACCGGTTTCTATACCGGTTGCCCGGACTTGTTGCTAGGCCGTGACCCCCACGTTTTCCCGAGGTTGAGTGTATTCCTGTCCCCCCTTACCCCCTCGGGTGAGCACTGCCCTCGGCTGAGGAGCTAGCCCCGGCGAGCGGATAGTAGCTCCCCCTACACTGGTACCTCTTGCTTGTAAATAGTTACCGTTGATTCCCCCCCTTTTATTTTCTCTGTGCTGTAACGCAGCCCTTAACCCCACCGAAGTTCTTATAGTTTTCCCCCCCTTTTTTTTTTTTTTTTTCTTTCTTTTTTTTTCTTTTTTTGATTACTACTCCCCCTTCTGAGACCCCTTACATGGCATTCAAACAGGCCTCTCTGGTGTTATTTTCTATCAATGCGAAAGGGTTAAATATTCCAGAAAAACGTTCCACCGCATTAACTGACTTCCGAAAACACAAGGCTTCCATAGTGTTCGTACAAGAGACCCATTTCCGCGTTGGGTCCAGACCCAGATTGACTGACTCTAACTTCCCGACGGGGCTGTTCAGCGACACTCCAGGCTCTAAATCTAAAGGGACGGCCATCCTCTTCCATAAATCTGTCCCGTATCAAGAAAAAGCCACGCTGACGGACGAGAATGGGAGATATGTATTCACGAAGGGGCAGATTGCTGGTCAACTGTTTACCTTCGCCAATGTTTATGTTCCCAATAAAGCGCAGCATCGGTTCCTGGCCAAAACGCTAAAGATACTGCACGCCTTCTCGGAAGGCACGCTAATACTGGGGGGCGACTTTAACGTACCACTTCACCCAACCGTGGACACGTCGACGGGACGCTCTTCTATGCCATCCCACGTTCTCCGCTCTATCTCACACACATTACATTCCTCCCGATTGGTAGACTGCTGGAGGGCGCTTCACCCCACTGACAGAGATTTCTCCTTCTACGCACACACTACTGCTTCTTACTCTCGCATTGACTATATCTTTCTCCCCTTCTATCACCTTCATCTCCTCCTTTCCGCGACTATTGGAAATATCACCTGGTCTGACCACGCCCCAGTTATCGCCACTTTCCTGTCTCCTACTTTCCGACCTACTGCTCCCAACTGGCGGTTGAATGATGCCCATCTAACGGACCCCGTGCTGTTGGCAGACAGCAGGATGGTTTTGGAACGTTATTTTGAGGAAAATGTGGATCCAGAGATCACCCCGGCCACGGTGTGGGAGGCTCACAAATGCGTCATGAGGGGGCACTTTGTTAGTGTGGGCTCGGCAATTAAAAAACGCAGGGAGGCTGAAATCCAGGACCTACTCCGTAAAATTGACGAGACGGAGCTCCAACACAAACGCACGGGAGAGGCGACTCTTCTTTCCTCGCTGACGGAATTACGACGCTCCCTAGCTGACATAATGCATACTAAACATCATAGGGACCTGAGACGATCCCAAGCGTACTTTCATGTAAATGGCAACAAATGCGGACGCCTCCTGGCCCGACAGCTGGCCAAAAGGCGATCTGCTACCTATATCCCTAGTATTAGAAACAAGAAGGGTGATTTACAGCACTTACCCCAACCTATCCTGCAATCTATTACAGACTATTATAAATCCTTATATGCCGTCCCTGGCTCCCCATCGGAAGCGGCCCGCTCACAGCTCAGGTTAGACATTGACAGGTATCTCACCCGCTTCCTTACACGGAAGGTCACGCCGTCAGCGGCGGAACTCTTAGACGAGCCCCTCACCAACGCGGAATTACACCTGGCCATCAAATCGACACCTTCGGGTAAATGCCCGGGGCCTGACGGTTTCCCGACCCACTATTATAAACAATTTGCTGACATCCTGTCCCCTCATTTTCTCCGCGCATTTAATTCACTCTCGGGTGCGAAGCTGTTGCCTCCGCAATCTCTGATGGCCAACATAGTCTTGATACCCAAAGAGGGGAAAGACAAGGAACATTGCGCGAGTTACAGACCTATATCCCTCTTAAACTGTGATGTCAAATTATTTGCGAAAATTTTAGCGTCCCGTCTAAATGCACATATCCCATCTTTGATACACTTGGACCAAGTGGGATTTGTACCGCACAGGGAGGCGAGAGATAATACGATCCGCGCCCTACATCTTATCCATGCTGCACCTAGAGTCTCGGGTGGTCTTTTGCTCCTGTCGACGGACGCGGAGAAAGCGTTTGACAGGGTGGGGTGGGATTTTCTTTTTGCTACGCTCCGCCACCTTGGGTTGGGACCTTCCCTCTGTTCCTGGATTGAGGCGCTGTATAAGGGCCCCTCGGCTAGGGTATGTGTAAACGGCATTTTTACAGACAGTTTTCCTATTTGCAATGGTACGCGCCAGGGCTGTCCCCTATCACCCTTGCTCTTTGTACTGTCCCTGGAACCGTTTCTGGAGGCAATCCGCCAGCACTCGGACATCTCCGGTGTCTCCCTGGGACGAGAACCTCATAAGGTCGCCGCGTATGCAGACGACCTCCTCTTTTTTGTCTCCAACCCGCTCATTTCGCTGCCTAACATCTTAGCAGCATTCGAGGAATATTATACTTTAGCTAACCTTAAAATAAACTTTTCGAAGTCATCCATACTAAATGTCTCGGTCCCCTCCCACCGGGTGATTGCTATGCGCCCTACCCTCCCCTTCAAATGGGTGGGCTCCCGACTGAAATACTTGGGGGTTTGGCTGACTGCGGACAGTACCCGGTTATTTGACCTCAATTTCACCCCACTGCTGTCGGCCGTCCGCAGGGACCTCAAGGCGTGGGATCTTTCGCACATATCCTGGTTGGGGAGGGTTTCCGTTATTAAAATGAATATTCTGCCGCGATTCTTGTACCTGTTTCAAACACTCCCCATTGCTGTCCCCCGCTCTTTCTTTGCTTCCCTCCGCTCTCTCCTGTCCTCTTACATCTGGAGACGGGCACGCCCGCGCATTAGATTTGACATACTGACACGGGCTAGGAATCAGGGTGGACTGGGTGCCCCAGATTTTTATCGTTACTACGTCTCCTGCCACCTACTGCGGGCTGTCGAATGGTCGGGGGAGGGGGTGCGGAAGAGATGGAAGTCGGCGGAGCAGGCTCTGCTGGAAGTGCCGCTGGCAATTTTGCCGTGGGTACCCAGATCGGTGGGCCTTCGCCTGACTCGGTCCTCTCCGTACACGCGAATTACTTTGCAATGTTGGTACCGAGTGACAACTCAGTCCAACCTCACGTCTCATCCCTCCCCGATGACACCAATCACATATGGAGAAGGGTTCTTGTCTAACATGGGCCCGAGGGCATTAATATCACTCATCCCTGTCCCTGTCCCTAGGGTACACCACTTTCTGACCAATACGGGCCCGCTACCCTTACACGCCCTATTAGGAGACAGCCCGCCGACGTTCTTGCACCAACTTAAATTTCGCCAGGTCACTGAATGCCTTCGAAAAGCCCCGCGACAGCACATGCTGCGACGCCCCTTCACTCCTCTAGAAAGCAGATGCGCATCTCCCACCCCCCTGGCTCACGGGGTGTCTTTCATGTACTCCCTGATTAGAGAGGCAGCCGCCGCGGTCCCTCCCCCATTTATGGGTAAATGGGAAACGATGCTAGACTGTACCTTTACTGATGAGCAATGGATGGGCATATGTGAATTGACCCACCGTTGTTCTATAGCCAGCGGAGCCCAAGAAACCGCATATAAATTGCTTTCACTATGGTACTACACTCCTCTCAGATTACATGCTATCTCCCCGGCAGCCTCTCCCGACTGCTGGAGATGCTTCAATGCCCTGGGCTCTGTTCTGCATTTGTGGTGGGAATGTCCCCTGATTCGCCCTTACTGGTCGAGCCTTCATTCCATCGCGAGGGTCCTCCTTGGTTATCCCCCGCCTTTCACACCAGCAACTATGTTGCTACACCATACCTCAATGTCAGTGGCGGCGTACAAGAACTCCCTGTTGCCCCGCATCTTGAATGTCGCTAAGAGCCTGATTCCCTTATACTGGAAACGGAATACCCCACCAACTATTCAATTGTGGTTCATAAAGATGGAGGAGCTGAGAGTCGTGGAACGTCTCCACTTATCTACCACTGACCAACTACCCCGCTACTCACAAATTTGGTCTCAATGGGACGCTATCACGATCACCACGGCCTTTATAGACCGTCTCGGTCCTACCCTTTCTCAGTTGGAACCCTCTACCACCCCTCCCTGAACCTGACCCCCCCCCCTATTTCTTCTATCTTAGTAGTTCCATTATCCTTTATTTTTTAATATTCATTGTTTTACGGATCACTCAGGGTAATGTGTGGATAGAACTTGTTCATTCTGAGTTAGTCTTTCTTGAAAAATTGCCTGTTGAAGCACTGTGAACACATTTCTTTTGTTGTAATATGACTATTATTATGCGACCCTGCGTGGTCAAATGACTTATTTACCTGTCTTAAAAACTCAATAAACCATTATTTACAAAAAAAATCAATAACAGCATACTGTGTTTTTATATCCTTAAGGAGTACTTACTCACCAATCATGTACCCCGCTGCCTCTGATCGCGTCAACCCGATATCCGGAAGTGACGTGTCAAATCCGGCTCTGCGCGAAATAATGACGTAACTGCGTGTAGTGTGCATCTCACGTTGTGGTTACCATAGCGACGCGGTATCCCAAAGAGGCAGTAACACCACGGAGCGATCTGTAGGTGCGGACAGATGATCATGACAATATAAACAATATAAATGAAATGATCTAAATAAATAGATTGATCAAACTGGTATCACAGTACTGTGATGGTGTACACTAAACATGTAATATGTATGTGAGAGGGTGAAGGTGAGTGTGAATGAGTGCTGTGTTGTTGTATGGATCAAAAATGGTGGTGTGATGAAAACAATGACGCAAATACAAATTTTTATTTTTATATCTTTATTTGTATTCGCGTCATTGTTTTCATCACACCACCATTTTTGATCCATACAACAACACAGCACTCATTCACACTCACCTTCACCCTCTCACATACATATTACATGTTTAGTGTACACCATCACAGTACTGTGATACCAGTTTGATCAATCTATTTATTTAGATCATTTCATTTATATTGTTTATATTGTCATGATCATCTGTCCGCACCTACAGATCGCTCCGTGGTGTTACTGCCTCTTTGGGATACCGCGTCGCTATGGTAACCACAACGTGAGATGCACACTACACGCAGTTACGTCATTATTTCGCGCAGAGCCGGATTTGACACGTCACTTCCGGATATCGGGTTGATGTGATCAGAGGCAGCGGGGTACATGATTGGTGAGTGATTACTCCTTAAAGATATAAAAACACAGTTTGCTGTTACTGATTTTATCCTTGATGAAGGCTCCAGTGTGGGCCGAAACGTCGATTTTTTTAATGGCATACCAATAAAGAGTTATTTTATTATTTTTTCTGCAAGTCCGTGAGTGCTCTTTACCCGGTTTATATATAAGGAGAGGCATTCGAGGACTTGAATAAAATAAAAACTGTGAGACAGATGTCATTTTCATGTTTTACTCAGACTTCCTTGCTGCATATGGGAAATGCAGCACAGAAGCTCTGGGATGCAGTGCTTTGAATTGCCGTGATGTGCAAGTGGCTTCTGCAATAACAAACCTTATATATATATATATATATATATATGTGTGGAGGCTTTTTAGCTCACTTTTTGTCCTCCACCACAACCCTTGTAGATACACTGTGCAAAAGTTTTAGGCAGGTGTGAAAAAATGCTGCAAACAAAGAATGCTTTCAGAAATATAAATAATGATTATTTATATTTGTCAATTTTCAACATGCAAAGTGAGTGAACAAAAGAAAAATCTAAATCAAATCAATATTTGGTGTTACTACCTTTTGCCTTCAAACCAGCATCAGTTCTCATAGGTACACTTGCACAAAATCAGGAATTTTGTAGGATTATAGTCAGGTGTATGATCAACCAATTATACCAAACAGGTGCTAATGATAATCAATGTCATTAACAACAGGGTTAGTGACTTTAACGGATACCACCCATATTACCTTCCTAACGCTAAACCCGTTAAAAATCAGTCAGGGCATCAGTGATTGCGCTAGCTTACGCAAGCTTATTGTACTTATTGTACTATACTTAACGAGGAGCGCAACCATAATTGGCATTAGGACTTTTCAATACCTTACTTATCCTAACGCTAATTACCGCAGCGATGAGCTAACTGAATTTTTAGCAGTACCTAAAAGCTAATGCTAACTGATTCTGCTTTTGCAGAATCAGTTAACAGCAACCATACTCCCCCCAATAAATCCAATACTCACCTCTCATCCCATGACAACGGTGGGCCAATCCGCTGCTTCTGGGCCACTAGGATCCGATATCGCACTGGCTTGCGGCCCAGCAGCGCAACATCCAGGAAGTCTTACGGACTTCAGGAGGTAATACTCGCGGTGGCGTGGAAGCTTCTGCGAGTATCATGGAGGGTAGGGCTGCATTCTGGGACAGGCTGCTGAACTAGCGCCTGCTCCGGAATATGGTGCTAAAATGGGGATGCTATGGGGAAGCCTGCAGGTGCAGGCAGTGGCGGAAGTACCAGGGTCGCAGCGGTCGCAGTTGCGACCGGGCCCTGGCATTCCACCACTGGAGGGGGGCCCAGCGCTGCTGCCAGATTCCGGCAAAAAGCGCCAGAATCTGGGAGCAGCGCCGCCGGCTGTTCCCCTCCCTGCGAGCAGCCCACTGGCTTGCAGCCTGGCCGCTCGCGTGGGATGGGAACTAGCTGACCAGCGCACGAGATCTTGCGAGAACTCGGCTGCGCTGTTCAGGTGGTTTCCGGTGAGCGGCCAGGCTGCATGCTTTCAGCGGCCGCTCACCACAGAGAGAGGAGCCTGAGCCGGAGAGAGGAGCCTGAGCCTGAGGTGAGCTGGGGGGCCCTATATACCCATAAGAGCTGGGCGCAAATCTATCCATTAGCTGGGGCAATATATCCATGAGCTGGGGCAGTATCCATGTGCTGGGGCAGTATATCCATGAGCTGGGGCAGTATATCCATGAGCTGGGGCAATATATCCATGAGCTGGGGCAGTATATCCATGTGCTGGGGCAGTATATCCATGAGCTGGGGCAGTATATCCATGAGCTGGGGCAGTATCTCCATGAGCTGGGGCAGTAACCATGTGCTGGGGCAGTATATCCATGAGCTGGGGCATTATATCCATGAGCTGGGGGCAAATATATCATTAGCTGGGGGCAAATATATACAGGAGCGGGGGGCAAAAATATCCATGTGTGAGCTGGGGCAATATATCCATGTGTGGCCTGGGGGCAATATATGTCCATGTGAGCTGGGGGCAATATCTATGTCCATGTGAGCTGGGGCAATATATATATCCATGTGAGCTGGGGGCAATATACAGTATATATCCGTGTCAGCTGGGGCAATACTATCTTTTTTATATTGCAGGGAAAAAAAAGTAAAAATATAGATTTTTTTGGGGGGGGTTGGGGGGGCCCTTCATGGATTCTTGCATCGGGGCCCTCAGGTTTCTAGTTACGCCACTGGGTGCAGGTTTTCCCTGCTAACATCCCCATTCTAGCACCAACAAGGGAATAGGACCTAATGTAATTAGTTTACTAGAAATGCATACAGGTTTACTGTAATCTAAAGGAAGAAATGCTGACTGGCAATTACAGCGTAGAAAAAATAGTAAACAAATAAACTGTAACATTGAAACCTGCTGCTAAAATTGGCAGGGACTATACACACAAAGTGAGCAATGGAGTGTCCTCGGTGATGACTGGGCAGGAGAAGGTGGCAAAAAAAATCTGCAGTCGTAAATTTATTATTTCCTAAAAAAAGTAAATGTCTTCAAAATGTGGGAGTAATTTACAGGAGAAGTCTCCCATTGGACTTTAAACCATCATAAGCCATTGAATATAATTATAGTTGGTAAATACACACTAGACATACTCATGCTAAATGAGTTACGAGCTGAAGAGAAACATCAGACAGTGATATATCAGACAGTGCTGAGGTGCTCAGTGCTGTCCAAAAAATATTAAGAAGAAATGCCCTTACACAGGGAGCAAGAACTGAGGTGTTATAAACATAATACCCAACGCATTTCACATGTGTGGGCTTTATCAAGAGCTAAAGAGAAGGACCAGATCATGTACAGGTTACAATGAATAGTCACAGGTATGCTAATGCAAGAGTATATTAATGAAAATATGAATATTACCACCTCAGGAGCAGATGTTCCTCCATTTTCATTTTCTTCCTCTTCTCCTTCGTCGGAATTAGCCTCTTCCGCGGCTTTCTTTCCTTCAGATTCTGGGGCTTTGGGTCCAGTAGAACCTGCCTGGTATCCATTCTTACTGTGTTCTGAGGAGTCCTCCTGTAGTGTTTAGTAAAAAGTAAATACAATAGCTATGGTGTTTTACACTCTTAAGTATTTAGCTGTCAATATATCCATGAGACCTGTGCAAGATCATAAAACTAATATAAATTAGCTATTATTTACACTGTATGGCTCTGTGCATACAGACCCTTATGAGATAAAAAAAAACAGCCCAGGGGTCAGAGATCAAAGATACTGGTTGCCTCAAGAGCTTGCAGGTGAGCCTAATGTTCTCACTTATTTGTCTTAACTTATTCGATAAACGGGAAGGGGGACAGCTGAACTTAGAGTGCCGAGGACATCCCTAAACTTAAATAAACCCCTAACATTAGTTGTTTATTTATGGATTGCTGGCTTACGTGTTAAGTGGGGGATGGGGGGGGGGTCAAAAATCACGGTGATGGGTATTTTAACAACTTGACCACTGCTTTAAGGGATATGCATGTCTAGAAATATTTTTTCAAAATTAACATTTAAACACTTTCATACCTACTATAGACAAACTAGAATAAATCAACAAAAGTTTTCAAAATGTGTAAAAAATGTTTATTTTCTTGCTTTAAACTCTGTCATTTCATCTTCTCCGGTGACGCCCCTCAGCTAGGGGCAGTTCTTCAGCTCCTACTTCCTGAATATTCACCGCCTCCTCCCCACCCACTACTCCACCCACTATTCCACCCATCAAAGCTTCACATGAACTACATTTCTTGCTGCTCCATCTTGCCCACAGCCCCCATGCACCCCACTACTTCACATACTCAGCTATTACCCTCACCTAGTGAGTCACCCCTCTCCTCTTAGATTGTAAGCTCTTGGGCAGGGTCCTCTCTCCTACTGTTCTGTGTGTTTAACTTGTATGGACATCTGGTATTCTGCCTCTCCCATTGTACAGTGCTACAGAACTTGCTAGTGCATTTTAAATACCTGTGACTGTATGAACTAACACAAGCTGGGCAGCTCAGGACCTCAGACTGGGAAAATCAAGGAACTGAATATTAGCATCTCTGCAACTGTGAAAGCAAAACACCCTCACTCGCTGACTCACTCACGCTCTCCTCACACCCAAACTCACTCACTCACCCATTGACACGCTCACTTGTGCTCTTTCATGGTTTAATTCTTCCTGTCTCGAACTCCCTCACACAGTCACTCTCACACTCTTTCTTGTGCTGTCTGTCTATTGCGCGCACTCTCTCTCTCTGCACCTTTTCTTGTGCTCTCTCTGCTTTATCTTGCTGTTTTTCTCTCTTTGTGGTTTCTTGCTGTGTCTCTGTGCTTTTCTTTGTTTTCCCTCTCTCTGCTGTCTGTTATTCTCCCTGTGTGTACGGATTTCTTTCCTTCCCTGTCTCTGCAGTAGCTGGGGGTGAAAGTTCAGCCTTGTCCTCTCCATTCACAGTGCAGGAGGGAGGAGGAGCAACTCAGACGCACAGACTCAGTGCTTTTTTAGCTATACCTAGGTATAGGCACTGATTGGATAGCTTAAAATGCCTCCTGAGGTAGGTGTGGAAAACACCAAGAAAGAAGATCGGGTAAATATGAAAAAAAATATCATATTTACTTGCTTTTTATCCCTGCTGAATGACACTACTGACTTATTCAAAGGCATTGCACGTTTTTAAAAGCACACTAGCAAAGCATGCATGTCCCTTTAATCAGGTATTGGGTGGGATAACTCACAAAATAATTAATTTCTCAGACTTGAAGCTGCCACATCAGATTTTTAGTTTATTTCAGTCTAATTAGAACATTCCTCTTTGGTAGAAAATGTAAATTGATTAATTATATGTTAATTATGGTTAGTGTTTTGCTGGATTTCCACCCTAAATCCCTGGGATCAGTCTATCTTTCTCATCGTTAACAAGATAAGGCTGTGGTGTTGATTGTGTGTGTGTAGTTAGTGTGTCATGCTAAAAGAACTTCTGTTTTAAGTTGTGCCAAGGTCATCTGGAAGCCATAGAACCATGTATACTGACTGTGTTAGTTTTGAGGTTAACCTTGCATGCGGTTTAAATGCGCCATGTTTAGCCCTCATCAAAAAAAAGCCTTATGACTCACAAAACCACACGTTTTAAAAACAGACTAGAAGATTGCATGTTGCAGTTTAAAGTCGTACACATTGAATAGCTATTTTTTTTAACGGAAACTAAAACATTAAATGAAATTGCTAATTTTAGAATCTATGGATAAATGCGTTTGTTGACTGAAGCTGAGAACTTTTTAATAAGATGTTATTAAGGAAAGCATTATTGCATGCATTTGAATTTAGAAGTCCTTTACAGCCAAATATTGATAATGTCCATCAGTGACACTGGTGTACCTGAAATTTTGTTTTGCATACATACCGGTATATAACTATTGGTCAAAATAAAATTACTAATAAAATATTTATTGCAATTAAAACTGGCGGAAGTTGAGCGAAGCAAGATGAGAGCAAGAAAATATATATACAGTCAGGTCCAGAAATATTGGGACATTGACACAATTCTAACATATTTGGCTCTATACACCACCACAATGGAGTTGGAATGAAACAGACACAATGTGCTTTAACTGCAGACTGTCAGCTTTAATTTGAGGGTATGTACATCCAACTCAGGTGAACGGTGTAGGACTTACAGCAGTTTGCAGATGTGCCTCCCACTTGTTAAGGGACCAAAAGTAATGTGACAATTGGCTTCTCAGCTGTTCTATGGCCAGGTGTGTGATATTCCCTCATTAAACAACAACAAACCCTTCAGAGAAATAGCAAGAACATTAGGCGTGGCCAAAACAACTGTTTGTATTTATTGATGATGTGACTGCTGACAAAAGCAGCAGGATGAATTCTGAAGTGTTTCGGGCAATATTATCTGCTCACATTCAGCCAAATGCTGCAGAACTCATTGGACGGCGCTTCACAGTGCAGATGGACAATGACCCAAAGCATACTGCAAAAGCAACCAAAGAGTTTTTGAAGGGACAGAAGTGGAATGTTATGCAATGGCCAAGTCAATCACCTGACCTGAATCCCATTGAGCATGCATTTCACTTGCTGAAGACAAAACTGAAGGGAAAATGCCCCCCTTCCCTTATGGAAGTGCGGATGCACTACGGACGCGGCAAACGGACGCAGGTTAACAAGAACGTCAAACCGCTAGGACGGATGTGCAGAGTGCCCACGTCCGCAACGCTTTGTGTGTAAGTGATGGAACGTGGTCAGATGGACTGCATTTATACGTCCAGCATTTTTGACGGTCGATTTTTTTTTTCATTTTAATTTATTTTCCCTCCTACATCCGTCAAACACAAAAACGGACTGTGTGGCCACTACTGCGTCTTCCGTCAAAAAGTGCGTCCGTATTGCATGGGCGCACAGTCCGTAGAAAACGCACTCGTCTGACCCTAGCCTAAACTGTGCAGCACCACGGACGTGATCACTGTGTTTGTCTGAAACAGGCCTAAGAGTTACAAATCCTGAAAGAATTGCACTGATGACGTAATCTTAATTATGTTAAATTTTATTTTATTGGATTGTCTTTACAGTAATGGATGCTGTGCCATTCTATGAAGATATAGTAGTGCTATGTGGACAGCCGATGGCGCCCTCTGACTGTCAAATAATGCATACATTTAAAACTGTGTTTTTGATGTCCGACCCTATATTTGAAGCACAGTTTCAGTGGATGTATAATGCAAATTTATTTGCCATAAATCCTCTGGGACCTGCCAGTGGTTGTGAGGAAAACAACTTGGTAGTGAAGGGGTTAAACTAAACTGGAGTGGGTATATGGACATGATGCATAGGAATCATTATGGTAATCGTAATTAGTATTTATTTCTTGTAATCTGATAGGGAAATATATGATCGAGTACTTAGATAAGAGCTACATAGTTTGAGACAACTCATGCCCTCTGCAAAAATAGCATGGGGTGAGGGCGTTGCATTCTCAGACTTTCCCGCTCAGCTTGTTTCCTTATGTATGCAGGCAAACAAAAGTCCTTGTTCACAGTACAAACTATGAACAAGTCCAGGCACAATGAAGAAGTGGGAAATGCAACCCCAGTTCTGAAAAAGTTGTTCTCAAAGTGGTGGATTATTCACTGATGCATCTGTTGGCAGATTGGCGAGGTTCGACTCATCGTTGCTCTTGATTGACTAGACCTTTATTGGAGGCTTTCTTCTAATAGAGATGTGCAATTCGTTTCATTCCGAATCGAAATTTGGACGAAAATCATAATTTTTGTACTTCGGGAGCATTTCCGAAAAGGAAACATCGGCCATCCGCAAATTCGGATCGATCCGAAATTTCAGTGCGGATCGATTTGGTGATTCAGGTCGAATCAGTGATTCGGTGATTCGGATCGGTTAGTTTTTAGTTTTGTATGAGTTATTTTGTTTATTATTGCTTATTTAAGAATGAGAAGTAGATTACTACCAATAGAATAAAAGTTTCTTTACTTATTTATTTTTTTAGGGTTTTTTAGGCATTTTTTGGGTGAAATTTTAGGTTTCCTAACTTTTTTTAAAGAAACAAGGCTTTTTAACCCATAGGTTTCAATGCAGCATATTAATCCACACACTGCTGGGAAGTGCCTTGCTGCAGTATAATTAATGCAGCATATGAATCCGCACACTGCAGGGCAACACCTCTCTGCAGTTCGATTCGGCGATTCGGATCGATTCATTTTTCGGATTAGTTAGTTTTTCATTTTTTATAATTAATGCAGCATATGAATCCATATACTGCTGGGAAGCGCCTCTCTGCTGTATAATTAATGGTTTTAATTAATATTATACCTATCTGCGGTATAATTAATGCAGCATTTGAATCCACACAATGCTGTGAAGCGCCCCTCTGCAGTATAATTAATGCAGCATATGAATCCACACACTGTGGGGAAGCGCCTCTCTGCAGTATAATTAATGCAGCATATGAATCCACACACTGTGGGGAAGCGCCCCTCTGCAGTATAATTAATGCAGCATATGAATCCGCACACTGCAGGGCAACACCACTCTGCAGTTCGATTCGGCGATTCGGATCGATTCATTTTTCGGATTAGTTCGTTTTTCATTTTTTAGAATTAATGCAGCATATGAATCCATACACTGCTGGGAAGCGCCTCTCTGCTGTATAATTAATGGTTTTAATTAATATTATACCTATCTGCGGTATAATTAATGCAGCATTTGAATCCACACAATGCTGTGAAGCGCCCCTCTGCAGTATAATTAATGCAGCCTATGAATCCACACACTGCTGTGAAGCGCCCCTCTGCAGTATAATTAATGCAGCATATGAATCCACACACTGCTGTGAAGCGCCCCTCTGCAGTATAATTAGTGCAGCATATGAATCCACACACTGCTGTGAAGCGCCCCTCTGCGTATAATTAATGCAGCATATGAATCCACACACTGCTGTGAAGCGCCCCTCTGCAGTATAATTAATGCAGCATATGAATCCACACACTGCTGGGAAGCGCCTCTCTGCAGTATAATTAATGCAGCATATGAATCCACACACTGCTGTGAAGCGCCCCTCTGCAGTATAATTAATGCAGCATATGAATCCACACACTGCTGTGAAGCGCCCCTCTGCAGTATAATTAATGCAGCATATGAATCCACACACTGCTGTGAAGCGCCCCTCTGCAGTATAATTAGTGCAGCATATGAATCCACACACTGCTGTGAAGCGCCCCTCTGCAGTATAATTAATGCAGCATATGAATCCACACACTGCTGTGAAGCGCCCCTCTGCAGTATAATTAGTGCAGCATATGAATCCACACACTGTGGGGAAGCGCCCCTCTGCAGTATAATTAATGCAGCATATGAATCCACACACTGGGGAAGCGCCCCTCTGCAGTATAATTAATGCAGCATATGAATCCACACACTGCTGTGAAGCGCCCCTCTGCAGTATAATTAGTGCAGCATATGAATCCACACACTGTGGGGAAGCGCCCCTCTGCAGTATAATTAGTGCAGCATATGAATCCACACACTGTGGGGAAGCGCCCCTCTGCAGTATAATTAATGCAGCATTTGAATCCACACACTGCGGGGCAGCACCTCTCTGCAGATCGATTCAGTGATTCGGATCGATTAATTTTTCAGATCAGTTAGTTTTTAATTTTTTATGAGTTATAATTAATGCAGCATATGAATCCACACACTGCTGGGAAGTTCCCAGCAGTGTATGGATTCATATGCTGCATTAACCCTTTCGCTGCTGAGGCTTTTCACGCCCCTGTGCTGAGGTCATTTTTACCGGTTTTGCTCATCATGTTTAAACGTGTTTTGAAGGCTTATTTTAGTATATGACCCAGACATATTATATATCGTTCTTTCCGTCAGACTCGGTAGATTCATAATATGTCATTATTATATGTATACGTTATGTCATGTCTGTATATTATAACAAAAAAAGCAATAAAATATGTATTTTCAATCATTTACAATGTGTAAAGTGTTTTTTTTCACATTTTAACATGCGAGCAATTGCAGTTATATTTTGTATGGGGTGCGCTTGTTAAAAAAATTAGAGATGGGGTCTCGTTACATTTTTTTTTGGGGAAAATTACACTATTTTTAACAAACGCACCGCATACAAAAATCGTTAGTGCAGCATCATTGTTCACATTATAATTGAAATGGGAACAATATTGCTGCATTAACAAACCAAAAAAAAGAAAAAAAAGTGTTTATTTTTTTTTTATAATTTTTTTTTATAATTTTTTTTAATTTTTTTTAATTTTTATTTTTAATTTTTTTTTTTTTTTTACAACATTTTTCACAGTAGTGTTTGGTATCGTTGGAACGGCCATGCTCTAACCCCTAACCCCTAGCTGCCACGGATCGGGAGATAGGGAGTTCATTGGAACTCCCTATCTCCACCGTTGGTGGCAGTTAGGGGTTAAGTCGATGACGCCAGTCCTCAGGGGGAGTTCCCGGAGGCTTGGCCGACATCCAAGATGTCGGCCAGCTCCGGGAAAGGATCGCGAACCGGCGCTTTTCAGCGCCGATTCGCGATCCAGCTCCCCAGGGGTTAATGCCAGGCACCATTTGGAAGGGCAGGCTGTGCCCTTCCAAATGATGCCTGGGTTAACCCCCGCAATGCCGCCGATCGGGAGGGAGAGAGGTCCAAAGGACCTCCCCCCCTCCCTTTCAGACGCCTCCTCCGCACATGCGGGGGGGGGCACCTGAATTAGGTGTCATCGCGCTGCCGCGATGACACCTAATACCAGCGGCTGCGGTTCCGGATGCGCGGCTGACATCGAGGATGTCAGCCCGCACCGGGGGGGCCAGCGATCGGCCGGAACTCGGCCGAACGCTGACCCCAATGGGAGGACGCGCTCAGCGCGTCCTCCGCACAGCAGCGGTAATGCAGAGGACGCGCTGAGCGCGTCCTCCGCATTGAAGTGGTTAATTATACTGCAGAGAGGCGCTTCTCAGCAGTGTGTGGATTCATATGCTGCTTTAAACCTATAGGTTAAAAAGCCTCGTTTCTTTAAAAATATGTGGGACCCCTAAAATTTCACCCAAAAAATGGCAAAAAAATCCTAAAAAAATAAATAAGTAAAGAAAATTTCATTCTATTGGTAGTAATCTACTTCCCATTCTTAAATAAGCAATAAAAAACAAAAGAACTCCTAAAAAATAAAAACGAACTGATCCGAATCGTCGATTCTTTCCGAATCACCGAATCGATCCGAACCGAACTTAAACAGAAACTGTCCGAATTGACCCGAAACAAAAAAATAAGACCCCCAAAAAACCCAGAAATGAAACAAAATAAAAAAAAGTCCTGCACATCCCTATTATATGCTATGATTACACGTTAGCTTCACCTGTTTCACATCACCTTCTTATTTCAACTTGTCACATCGCTATTAGTCCTTAATTGCCTCGTTCCAAATTTTGTGGAGTGTGTTGCAGCCATCAGATTTGAAATGAGTGTATATTCTAAAAAATACATTAAATATACTAATAGGGTTATTCAAAGAGAATCGAAAAGTCACCGCATGTTCGGTGACTTTTCGTTCTCTTCAACTCGGGCCGATTTGACAATCCCATTTCGGTGACCCTGCGGTGTATTCAGCAAGCACCACAGGGCCGCCGAAGCACAGGGAAAAGCTGTCGCAAACCCGACGAAAAGTCACCGCAAAGACCCGGCGAATGCACGCCGAAACTGGCAAAAACATCTGGATTAACCCGCCGGAAAAAGCTGAGCAGGAGCCGATCACACGCAGCGAAACCGCCGGAAAAAGCCGACACCGCAGACGAGTGAAGTGAATAAATTAGCAAAACAGTTTGCATTAATGTTTGAAAAGTGAAACGCTGTTTGCAAAGAAACTACTGAGCGAAAATGTCTGAAATTTACATATGAGGTCCAGGGAATGATAATAAAAAGGGCTGTTACAGAAAAAATAAGTAAACTTAAAAAAAAAAATGGACTTTTTAAAAAAATAATAATAATCCAGAAAAATGCTTAAAATTTCCTAAAAAATCTATAAATAAACAGACTCTTTACTGCAGAATTTTATAATGAACGATTTATTAGATATTGAAATAAAACGGGAATATTTTTATCATTGAAGCCTATGGGATTCTCCTGAATAAACCTGTCGAATGAAACCACCGAATGGCAGGGCATTAGGGGAACCTTTCACTGCTGGTTTGTGTTCTCTGAATAGCCGAAGCAGTGCTTTTTCATGGGGATTCACTGCCCTCCAACAGGCACCGTATGTGCAGGCAATTCGCCAGGATTTGGCGAATTGCCTGCTCTCTGGATAGCCGAATGGCCGAGAAAGGTAACCGTACGCTGATTTTCAGCGTTCAGTTACCTTTCTCAAGCAATTCGGATCTCTTTGAAGAACCCTGAATGTAAAATATGAAATAATATATGAATGATGTGGTTTCAATATACTACAGGGTGAATTTAATTTTTAATTGACACTTTTTGTTAGTTTTTTGTATTTTCTTTAAAGTCCCAATTTTTTTTCGTAATTGTGGTTGTACAACCAAGCAAGAGGAGCAAGGCTAAATTATGAATTACATGAATAGGTAAATAATGAAGTTTAATATTGTACTCTGCCTCACAGGGCCGGACTGGGAATAAAAAGCAGCACTGGAAAATCTTTTTAGACCAGCCCTATATTGTGACAAGTGCAGGATTCAAAAGGATACATATCAGAGCTCCACAGCAATAAAACTCACAGTAATGTACAGTGTGTATGAGCATATCACAGAGCTCCACCACAGCCTTTACACCCCCAACATTCCTCTCCCCCAGGCCCATCTCCAGACCCCAAAGAATTATATATAATCAAGTACTGACCCTCAGAATTATGAATAACCAGGCAGACCCCAGAATTAGGAAAAACCATGCACTGACCCCCAGAATTAGGAATAACCAGGCAGACCCCCAGAATAATGAATAACCAGACAGACCCCCAGAATTAGGGATAACCAGGCAGACCCCCAGAATATTGAATAACCAGGCAGACCCCCAAAATTAGAACAAGGCAGACCCCCGGAATAATGAATAACAGGCACTGACCGCCAGAATTAGGAATAACCAGGCACAGACCTTAAGATCAGCTAAACTAATCCGTGTGTTCCTCCGAGCCCCCGGCGTGCTCCCTTGTGCGGCTGCCGGCTTGTGAAGGCTGTGACGCGGTCTCGCGAGATCTCACAACCCCACGAGATCTCGGCTGTAGACCGTGTCACAGCCTTCCCAAGCCAGTGGCCGAGCGAGGGAGCATGCCGGGGGCTCAGAGGAAGAACACGCGGCCAGCCGGAGGGAGATGGTAGCGGAATGCTGTTAATGCATTCTGCTGGCAGTCCCAGCGATACCGGCCCCGCAGCAGCCCAAAAAGGAAGCGGCCTAATGGCATGCCTCCCGGTATCCCGCTAGGCCAGTCCGGCCCTGCTGCCTCAAAATCTGTAGTGGTTGCCCAACATTACCAATTTAACATTATTTGGTGTCTTTTAATAAAAAATAACGTATACTAAATCCCATATGCAAATCACACATTATATCCTTTAACCTCCCTGACGGTAATCCTGAGTGAGGCTCGGGTTAATTTTTTGTACCGAAAGCGGTCTCCCCGAGCCGCATTCGGGCTGTATACTTACATGTCCTGCGCTCCCTCGCTGATCCCGCAGTCTCCACCAGCCGCTCGCAAAGTCACACTGCCTGGATCTGTTCTCACGAGGAGTGAAACCAGGAAGTGTGACATCGTGATCGGCTGCAGTGTGACTGTGGTGACAGCGAGGGAGCGCAGGACATGTAAGTATTGGCCCGAGTGTGGCTCGAGGATACCGCTTTCAGTATTGAAGGTTAACCCCAGAGCCACACCCATACCGCTAGGGGGCCAGAATAAATAGGACCGATAAAATATGTCAGAATCGGACCGCCAGGGAGGTTAAAAAGTGATTTTTAATACTACAAATATGTTGTCTTACATATCACTGATAATGGAGGAATTAGAGCAGATTTACCTCATCAGAACTATCTCCATTTTCCTCTGAAGAATCTCCACCCTAAACAGAAAAAACATAGACACAAATTGAGTTACATTAAATAATTTGCATAGCATAATAGGAGCAGTACCTCTTCCTAAATAAAATTTTGGAAAAGAGCCATGTTCTGTCAAGTTAAGGATTTGTGAAATTATTCACGATCAAACCCATATCTATACTGCACTTCACTCATACTTTTCCATTTTGTGACACTGTGATGGCATCACATTTATATATGTTAAATAAAAGTATCACTTCAAGTAGGATGTTGCCTTTAAGGCTAGGGTCAGACGAACGCATTTTCGCGTTGTCTGTGAAAAAGTGCGTTCGAACGAATGGACGCATTTTTCAACGGAATACGCGATAGCGGTCATACGATGCGCATTTGCGTTCGTGATTTTGTATGGATCATCAATAAAACACTTTTTGCATCTGGACGTTATGTTGGCCGGACATTAGCAGTGTCTGACATCTCCAATTCACGCACACACGCCGCTAGCGGACGCAGCGCACTCTGTACGACCGTACTAGCGGTTTGACGTTCTCGACAAAATGCGTTCGTTTGCCACTTACGTTGCGCAGCCGGACTTTCGTGCGACCGTACTTCGTATATTGGCCGTCATTGCTTGTCATTTGCTGCTAGTGCGGCCGTAATTAAGTGCGCCAGAACGCACGTTTAAAGTGCGCTAGTCTGACCCTAGCCTTAAATGGCTTCTTTCCAATGCTTCCATCTAAAAAATTTAAATTTTGGAGATTATAAATGCTTATTGTGGATCAGTCACCACAGTCAAAATAAAAATAATAAAATAATAATAACTTTGCATTGATAATTTGAGCAGAAACAAAGCTGCCCATTTGGTCTACTCTTTGACAGGATGGGGTACATTGGTGGCTGTGACAGGCTTAAGCAAATTATGATCATAACTTTGTGAACTGAATCCCCATCATTTTACCTCAGTCAGGTTTTTTGAGCATTTTTAAAACTGTGTATTTTTTCACAGAAAATTATGGAAGAAGGTGGTCAATAATATGGAGTGCTCTTTCCTGGTGTTTTGTATTTGATGTCTTAGATGCACCCACTTAGTTTTGAGGTTGAGTGCAACCTTTTGCTGCTTTTTATTTTATATATAGGGAGCTGACAACTCCCATTTGGTGTGCACCCTTCCCTGTTCACAGGTGCTCCACCGTGACAGCCTATGAAAGTCTCGAGCTGCCGGGGAGCTCCAGGCAGGGAAATGCAGTCAGGGGTGGCAGGGGAGGCAGAGCCTCCCCTGCCATTCCAGTAAATTAATGTGGTCATTGTGCTGTAATGACATGTGTGATGTGTAT
Organism: Leptobrachium leishanense; assembly: GCA_009667805.1. Classification (NCBI taxonomy): domain Eukaryota; kingdom Metazoa; phylum Chordata; class Amphibia; order Anura; family Megophryidae; genus Leptobrachium; species Leptobrachium leishanense. The sequence goes on from CM019063.1 coordinate 316,365,844, forward strand.
ATTTAAACTGTAAATTTAATTTTATTTATTGAAAAAGTTCTCATACTCACCTGCTCCACGCTCCCTTGCTGTGCTTGCTTCTTCTCTCTGTCCTCCGCTTCTTTTTATCCTGCACTTTCAGTTGCTGTGTGTGTGATTCACTACACAGATAGCAGGGGCAGCACTGAGCCAGCCGAGCCTACACAATTTGCGCAGCTGAATGCTACACTAATTGCAAAGCTCAAGCTGGTTCAATGCTTTTCAGTGCCTCCAGAAGCAATGAGAGCAATTGAAAGCTTGAGCCAATGGGAAAGCTCCATTGGTCTCAAGCACTTCTTTTTTTAAAAAAAAAAAAAATGCCCCCAATGGGAGGCAGAGCTCCCCATGGATTGATTGACGCAGGACATTCATGTGACTGTCCTCCTCAGTCGTGGGGGGGGGCAGGCAGAGCCCAGCAATCAGCATGTGTGTAATAGCACCCTCTATTAGTCAGTATTGTAAGTGCATGCTCTTAAACAAGATTAAACACCTGTCTGCAAACCTTTTTTACAGTAAGAGTTTGCTCCACCGTGACAGCCTATGAAAGTCTCGAGCTGCCGGGGAGCTCCAGGCAGGGAAATGCAGTCAGGGGTGGCAGGGGAGGCAGAGCCTCCCCTGCCATTCCAGTAAATTAATGTGGTCATTGTGCTGTAATGACATGTGTGATGTGTATATTTAAACTGTAAATTTAATTTTATTTATTGAAAAAGTTCTCATACTCACCTGCTCCACGCTCCCTTGCTGTGCTTGCTTCTTCTCTCTGTCCTCCGCTTCTTTTTATCCTGCACTTTCAGTTGCTGTGTGTGTGATTCACTACACAGATAGCAGGGGCAGCACTGAGCCAGCCGAGCCTACACAATTTGCGCAGCTGAATGCTACACTAATTGCAAAGCTCAAGCTGGTTCAATGCTTTTCAGTGCCTCCAGAAGCAATGAGAGCAATTGAAAGCTTGAGCCAATGGGAAAGCTCCATTGGTCTCAAGCACTTCTTTTTTTAAAAAAAAAAAAAATGCCCCCAATGGGAGGCAGAGCTCCCCATGGATTGATTGACGCAGGACATTCATGTGACTGTCCTCCTCAGTCGTGGGGGGGCAGGCAGAGCCCAGCAATCAGCATGTGTGTAATAGCACCCTCTATTAGTCAGTATTGTAAGTGCATGCTCTTAAACAAGATTAAACACCTGTCTGCAAACCTTTTTTACAGTAAGAGTTGTAATTGCACCCTGTATTAGTCAGTATTGTAAGTGCATGCTCTTAGCTGTAAAAAAAAAAAAGATGGAAACTTTATAAATAGTTAAACTCTATTCTCCTATATAACGATAATCAAATGCGTAAATTGCGACTGCGTAACCCTGTGTATATCTGGCTCTGATACTAGCCAGTGCCTCACCAGCCACTGACCTCACTGCACGTCACTGGCTCAAGGGTGAGTAGATCCTGTAAGTGCAGACTCGGTCAAGTTAGATAGGACCTCTCAAAGATGGGGTACATTGGCGACTGTGACAGGCTTAAGCAAATTATGATCATAACTTAGTGAGCTGAATCCCCATCATTTATTCCACTTAGTTTTGAGGTTGAGTGCAACCTTTTTGTTGTTATATATACAGTTGCAAGAAAAAGTATGTGAACCCTTTGGCATTACGTGTAGTTTTGCATGAATTGGTCATAAAATGTGCTCTGATCTTTATCTAAGTCACAACAATTTGAAAAACACAGTCTTCTTAAAATAATACAACACAAACATTATATGTTTTCATGTGTTTATTGAACATAACATGTAAACATTCACAGTGCAGGGTGGAAAAAGTATGTGAACCCCTAGCCTAATGACTTCTCCAAGAGCTAATTGGAGCCAGGAGTGAGCCAACCTTGAGTCCAATCAGTGTGATATTATTGGATGTGTTGCTGAAAGCTGTCCTGCCCTTTAAAAACACACACCAGTTTTGGGTTTACTGGTTTCAAGAAGTACTGCCTGATGTGAACCATGCCTCCCAGAAAAGAGCTCTCAGAAGACCTACGATCACGAATTGTTGACTTGCATGAAGCTGGAAAGGGTTACAAAAGTATCTCCAAAAGCCTTGATGTTCAGGTGTCCACGGTAAAACAGACAGTCTACAAATGGAGAAAGTTCAGCACTGTTGCAACTCTCCCTAGGTGTGGTCGTCCTGTAAAGATGACTGCAAGAGCACAGCGCAGAATGCTTAATGAGGTAAAGAAGAATCCTAGAGTGTCAGCTAAAGACTTACAGAAATCTCTGGCACATGCTAACATTTTTGTTGGCACATCTACAATAAGGAAAACATTAAACAAGAATGGAGTACATGGGAGGACACCACGGAGGAAGCCATTGCTGTCCAAAAAGAATATTGCAGCACGTTTGAAGTTTGCAAAAGAGCACCTGGATGTTCCACAGCACTACTGGCAAAATATTCTGTGGACAGATGAAACCAAAATTGAGTTGTTTGGAAAAAACACACATTATTATTATTATTATTCTTTATTTATAAAGCGCCAGCATATTCCACACTATGTGTGGAGAAAAAAAGGCACAGCACACCAACATCAAAACCTCATCCCCACTGTATAACATGGCAGAGGGAGCAACATGGTTTGGGGCTGCTTTGCTGCCTCAGGGCCTGGATGGATTGTTGTCATTGATGGAAAAATGAATTCCAGAGTTTATCAAGACAATTTGCAGGAAAACATAAGACCATCTGTCTGCCAACTGAAGCTCCGCAGAGGATGGGTGATGCAACAGGACAATGACCCAAAGCATACAAGTAATTCAACAAAAGAATGGCTTCAACAAAACAAAATACGCCTTTGAGTCGCCCAGTCAGAGTCCTGACCTCAACCCGATTGAAATGCTGTGGCATGACCTTAAGAGAGCGATTCACACCAGACATCCGAGAATATTGGAGTGGTCCAAAATTACTCCAGATCGTTGTGCAGCTCTGATCTGCAACTACAGGAAACGTTTGGTTGAGGTTATTGCTGCCAAAGGAGGGTCAACCAGTTATTAAGTCCAAAGGTTCACATACTTTTTCCACCCTGCACTGTGAATGTTTACATGTTAAGTTCAATAAACACATGAAAACATATAATGTTTGTGTTGTATTATTTTAAGCAGACTGCGTTTTTCAAATTGTTGTAACTTAGATGAAGATCAGAGCACATTTTATGACCAATTCATGCAAAACTCCACGTAATCCCAAAGCGTTCACATACTTTTTCTTGCAACTGTATATATATATATATTATCCTCTAGTCCTTTTGAGTGCTATATAAAGTAAAGTAGTTACAAACGGAATACTGTTTTGCCTGTATGGACACTTACCTTGGCATGAATGAAGGCATGCCTATATGGTGCCCGCAGAAATGTGTTCCTGTAGAAAGCATATCTGTTCTGTGCTAGCTGCAATACAGACATTTTGTATTATTCCTTTACAGGCACAAATGTGTCTTTTAGGTTTTGACATGCGCTGACATTTTTAAAAAGCTTAGTGAGTTATTGATAGTCACCAACATATAAATAGCTGAAGCATGCAAAAATTCTCAAACTAATGTTATTGTTACTTAGCTTTTAGCCTAATGTGCCGGTGAGCAACCTTGGCCCTCCAGGGGCACTATTTCATAGTTGGTGCTAATGTAGCTTCTTGATATGTAATCGTTAGCACTAGGATAAGTAAGTTAAGGCCTCATTCACACACAACAAGTTATTTTATTGAATATTGCATATAGGCACGTATATGCGCGCATATATGCAATATTCAATAAAATAAAAGTTGTTTTTTTTCTTTTAACCTCCCTGGCGTTGGCCCCCTGGTGATAATCGAGGGTTAACTTTCAGTGCTGAAAGTGGTAACCCCGAGCCACACCCAGGCTGCATACACTACCTGTCCCTGCGCTCCCTCGCTGTCCCCGCTGTCACCTCCGTCCGATCACGACATCATACTTCCTGGTTCCCTTCTCACGAGAAGGGAACCAGGAAGCAAAATGCCGTGATTGCACAGAGGAGAATGCGATCGAGTTGGTCAGCTAGGGAGCGGAGGGACAGGTAATGTATCCAGCCCGAGTGTGGCTCGGGGTTACCACTTTCAGCACTGAAACTTAACCCCGAGCCACACTCGGGAATACCATCAGGGGATTTAAACGTAGTAATGTACGCGCGTATACGCGTGCGCACACGTGTAAACACGCGTAAAAACACAAAAACATGCTGCGGGATGCTTCTCGGTTCCATTCTGTTTTTGCACATGTTTACGCTACGCTAATATATGGCTCCATACGCGGCTATGTCTATGGAGCCATTTATTTGCATATGTTGCATATAGTACAATTCAGTGTGAATGAGGCCATAATATCTGGCATCAATATTCTGATCTTGACGCTACAGTCAGGTGAAAAAGTTGCTTGGGAGAGCTTACTGTACTTTTGCGTCTTCTATACCTACCATGGGGAGTGTAATCATTTTTTAGTGTCTCGACAAGTTAGATAATACAGAGTGCTGGTGCAATTTACCGTTGGAACGCAAAAGCAAAAATTTTAACACCTCCTAAAGCTTGTGTTAAATGATTCTGCAAATCCAAAATCATTTAACATGCTTCAAGCCACCCCTAAAAATTCCATACTCGCCTCTCATCCCGCAGCGAAAAGGGTGGCCTCATCCGCAGAGGGTTGCCAGATCAGCCATGTTTTCCTGGACACATATTGCTATTTCATGCAGAGGGGAGCACGGGTAAAAGTGCTGTCCTGCAAAATGTATAATTCGTATGCTGCAGGAAGGGAAACCAAGGTAGGTTACCCCTGGCATTCCTTTTTGATTTCCTCCCTGCAGCGTATGGATTCTACATACTGCGTAGCGGCATTTTTCATGTGCTGCCCATCAGCAAGAATAAATTATGTGTGTCCAGAAAAACATGGCCGACCTGGCAACGCTAGATCTGCCACTTCTCCTTGTCAGGAGCAGAACGAGACTGGGAACAAATAGTTCCCAGTCTCCCTCCACGATCACTCCGCAGCACTGCACGATTGCATGAGAGTTAGGTCGCGCAGTTCTCACGGCCCGGAAGCACAAGCCTCAATTGAGTCCTATGGGCTCCCACAGATGATACTCACGGTGGCGCAGAACGCTACTGCAGGTATCAGGGAGCTTAGCGCTGTGTTCCAGGGCGAGGTGCTGACCTCCGCCAGAATATGACATTAACATGGAGATGTTAACATGTCTCCATGTTAGCGTCAGGAATCTAATTAAGCCCCAGATGTTTTGGAACTACATTTCCCATAAGGCTCAGCCAACCTTATGATTGGCTGACCATCATGGGAACGGAAGTTCCAAAACCAGGGTTGCTGACTCCTAGCTTAATGTATTTCTCTCATGATTATACTTGTTTTTGTACTTGTCTGTGTATATCCTCTCATCACTTTTTGAATAATATATTGATATTAATTATTAATTAAGCTTTGGTTGGAAATCAGACTTTCTGTAGTAGTGTACATATACCCAAAACAGACTATTTCTAATTGGCGAAATTACTTATGTTACATAGTTCTAGGATGCCAAACAATAACAGTAGTAAATTAAGCAGAAGAAAGAGGTAAATATTATTATAAAACCCACATTTTGCAGCATTAAATATGCTTTTAATTTTAGCCCACTGAATGCAGAAGTACATATTTGTACAAATTAGGCCAAGGTCACACGAACGTTCTTGAGAGCGGAAGGAACGTCCTTGAGAGTGGCTCAGCGCTACAAAGCTTGATCATCCTATGGCCTACGTCCTACGTTCGGCTAGAGGGACAGATTCTCAGGATCACTGCCTATTACAGGGACACGACCACTTACATAAACTGTAACTAGATTCTATGGTGTCTCGTGTAACCAATGAGGTTGTGTCTCGGCTCTCGGCGGGTTCTCCCAGGGAGAGAGTGCCGGGAGGCCTGGCAGCCATGTCCGGGGATCATGGAGGGAATCCGGGGTACGGGCAGTGTGGAGTACAGCTTGGAAAAAAGACGAGACAGAGGAGATATGATAGAAACATTTAAATACGTAAAGGGAATCCACAAGGTAGAGGAAGGGAGTATATTTAAAAGGAAACAAAGTAGCAAAACAAGAGGACATAGTCTTAGATTAGAGGGGCAAAGGTTTAAAAGTAACATCAGGAAGCATTATTTTACTGAGAGGGTGGTGGATACATGGAACGGCCTTCCAGTAGAAGTGGTTCAGGCCAAAACAGTAATTGAATTTAAGCAGGCATGGGATAGGCATAAGGCTATCCTAAACAAAAGATAAATCCAGGTAAAGTATCCATGTAATTGGGCAGACTAGATGGGCCAAAAGGTTCTTATCTGCCGACATTTTTCTATGTTTCTATGTTTCTATGTTCTATGTGCATTACAATTAAAATCCATTTATAAAACACGTGCGATGTATGTATACTTGGTACAGTTCAAAAGACATGTGGTGTATATCTGAAAGACATTAGACATACAGCTAAAGAAGGGATGGAGGAGCGTATTCCCGTGAAATTTACAATCTAGATACAGATTAAAGATGTCTGGCAGGAGTTAAACTGCTTTCGGTGCTTCTTAGCTGTCAGTTTTCCTTTCCTGTTCAGTCTTTACATAGCAATAGTCAGGAAGTTAGCCAGGTGCTCTTTTCTTGTTTTTTTCTTTAGTCTTGTTTTCCGCTTATATCAGGTGCCTGAGTGTGGTTTTATTGTATAATCATTTAATTATAGCGTGTCATTGCCAAAGTATATTTAGATCGTGATCCCACACAAGAACATTTTCAACATATTTTCCAACATTTCTGAGTCACATTATTGGCTAGCATCTAAAGATTTATTCAGCAGTCATGTGTTTATATAAAAGTAATTTATTTGGTGTGTTCATTAAATTGCTATCCTGGAGAAATGAAAGTCAGTTTTAAAGATGTTTGTTGGGACATTTTGTCAGGTCTCTTGATAATAGGGGTCTCTGCAGACTTTCATACCACCGCTCACTCACTTCAAGGCACTCATTTTATTTGTGACTTGAAATAAATTTGCAACTGCTCAGTTTTGTAAAGTGGAAAACTGTATCTAATTGATATATGTCTGTAATTTCTTTCTAAAAGTATATGTAATATAGATGATTCCCATCAGTAGCTGTAACCTGGATTATACTATGGAACTCCCTCTCCCGAAACTCTCCCGGTCTCTCCAGTCCTTCAAGAAGTCTCTGAAAACTCATTAATTTAGGGAAGCCTAACGGCTCACGCCATGATCCCTCACTGTACATCTCTTGCTCCATCTTCCCAATCAGCCCACATGCGCCCCACTACTATACATACTCCACGTACCCTCACCTACTGTGTCACCCCTCTCCTCTTAGATTGTAAACTCTCGAGCAGGTTCCTTCCCTCCTACTGTTCCATGTGTATCATTTGTATGTATATATGTTATTCTGTCTCTCCCATTGTACAGCGCTAAGGAATCTGTTAGTGCTTTATAAATGCTTGTAACTGTAACTATGAGGAAGAGAGTCTTCTTAACGTATCTAGATGCAGACAACATTGGATATAAGCTGCATTATTTGAATATTGGGCAAGACACCAAACGGTACATACTCGCCACCCAGGACATACTTGAAAATGAGAGAAATCTCAATGTATCCTTCCTGGTAAAATACTTTCTCAAAAAAAAAAAATATATTTCTAGATCAGCACATCACAAATTTGCATCAGAACAAGGAGTCACATACTGATTTAAGGGACAAGATGACATTTTGCATAGGTTAATCCAGACATTTTGGAACCTAACGTATATTTGTAGGAGCCCATTACTAGCTGACTGGTAGATTTTTCATGTTTGGTTCTAGATGTTACTCAAGATGTATTATGTCTATATGATGAATATCTTAATTGTTGCGAGCTGTCAATGTAAGCAAATGATTTCGTACATAACATTTTTTCAGAACTTGTTTTGGAGTTGATCTATCTACATACAATTTTTGTGAAGTCAAACTTACGGCTTTTTTGTCAAAATCACTTGGTTTTCTTCCATGACGATTAATCTGGAGGAAAGAGAATATAGCAGCTGAGCCTTGTTTGCATTGTTTTTATTTCATGCACAGAGCTAACAGTCCTATGGTTCATGGGCTACAGTACACCCAAATTGCTTTTAAGTTAAGATGTTGCATTCTTGCGTCAGGTATAAAAAGTATGGGGAATGCATTATGGCCACAATTGAATGCAAGGCCCTCTTGTAATACAGTTCATCATTTCCCCTCTGCTGTATGAGCGCGGCTCACTGCCTCTGGTTCAGAGTAGACTGTTGATGGGTCAGCAGGGCCACCATCGGGGCATTACGACCCAATGCTGTAGTAAGGGTCATGAGGCCCCGACGGTGCCCGGCCCGCTGGGGCCCCGACGGCGCCCTTACTTTTCATCAGCTCCGGTATCGGACTCTAGGAGTCCGAATCCGGAGCTGTGTACTGGCCGGCCGTTTCCTGGCTGGCTGGCTGGGCTGGCCAAGCAGCGTGCATGTGCCTCCAAAGCACGTTGCTTGGCTCTGCCCTCCAGTCACATGTGTGACAGAGACAGAGAAGACGTGGAGAAGAGGTGGTGAAGAAGGAGCAGGAGATGCAGAAGGAAAAGAAGACCAGTGGAGTGGTGAGCCCAGGCCCAGCCAGACCCCCAAGACTCAGCCAGACCCAGGCAGACCCCAGGGCCCAGGCAGACCCCATGCCCAGCCAGACCCCTGGGCCCTGCCAGACCTCAGGGCCCAGCCAGACCCAGGCAGACCTCAGGGCCCAGCCAGACCCAGGACCAGCCAAGTCCCAGGGCCCAGCCAAACCCCAGGGCCCAGCCAGACCCCTGGGACCAGCCAAACACCAGGGCCCAGCCAGACCCCAGCCAGACCACAGGCCCAGCCAGACCCCAGCCAGACCACAGTCCCAGCCAAACCCCAGGGCCCAGCCAAACCCCAGGGCCCAGCCAGACCCCTGGGACCAGCCAAACACCAGACCCCAGCCAGACCCCAGCCAGACCACAGGCCCAGCCAGACCCCAGCCAGACCACAGTCCCAGCCGAACCCCAGGGCCCAGCCAGACCCCAGGGCCCAACCAAGCCCCATTGCCCAGGCCAGCCCCAGGACCCAGGCAAGCCCAAAGGCCATCATACACACCATACATTACTATGAGTTTTATTGCTGTGGAGCTCTGTGATACAGTAATGTGCGGTGTGTATGAACGTGAGTTTTATTGCTGTGGAGCTCTGTGATACTGTCACGATCCCTCTCTACACATGACGTAAGTCCCGTTAGACATTCCCTATCTACCCCTTTGATCCTTAAAGTGGATGGTAAACTGACAACCGCTTAGGGACACAAACACACCTATATGTACAGGTATGCACAGGACAGGATTACTAGACACTGTTATCAAACGAGTGGGAAATGTTTTACCAACAACGAGTGGGAAATATTTTACCAACAATGAATGGGAAATGTTTTACCAACAACAAGTGGGAAATGTTTTACCAACACACAGGACAGGGTATACCTGAAATAAACCAGACGGTATACAAGGATGTATTCTAACACAAGCCCAAATCGATCAGTGTTAGAGTGGTCAGGGATAGCCAAAACAGGACACAAGGGGTATCTATCATATAAGCCAAAATCAATCAGAGTCAGAGTGGTCAAGGAATAGCCAAGGACTGGTACACGGGGGGTGGTTCTCATACAAGCCAAGTAATAATGGAGACTGAAAAAACAACCAAGTAGTGAATCGGCAGGAGATGCTCAGCACCGAGGGAAGCAAACTCCCCGACAGCACGATGAGCCGGATTGCGCTGTCTGTATTTAAACCCAGCGCACGCGCGTCATCATGCTGCGCCCCACCTCCTGGCCAGCCCTGCTAGCTCCGGAAGCCGGCACAACTCCTGGCACCCAACTTGTCGATGGTGCTGCTGGGTGCCGGGGCCCCCTCTGAGCCCCAGACCTGACAGATACACTCATACACACTGCATAGTACTGTGAGTTTTATTGCCGTGGAACTTTATTTTATTTGGAAGGGGCGAAACGCTGTTATAGGTCGAGGAAGTTTACGGGGGGAGCCCACTGCTTAGAGTGCCAGTGCTGAAACTGGGGACGTGGAATTTTGTGCAGTTGTGGAGGAGCAAGAGAGTCTAGAGCAGAAGAGAGAGTGTTATTATAGTGGGATGTTGTACGGTCGGGACAAGTTATGGGGTTAGTGTGGAATAGGGGATTTTGTATGAGATTGGAGAATTGCAGAGGATCCAGGGGATGAGAGGGAGGAGAAGAAGTTGGTTCCGTTGATGGGTCGATATTAAAGGAGGGCAGATGGTGGTCAGAAATGGGGAATGGCTGACTGGTGAAGTCTGAAATGGTGCAGAAGTAAGTCAATAGAGTGTCCATCATGGTGAATATAGGAAACCGTGGACTGTGAGAGACCAAAGGAGGATGTAATAGAAAGAGAAATAGAAAGGTTAAAAAAAGACCAATAGGCCAATGTCAATCAAGCTCAACCTTCCACACCTACTGTATCTCTATGGCTATTGTTATTCAAAGAAGGCAACAAAACACTCTTTGCACATTTTTCCGATTGTGCCCAAAAAGGGTATAAATTGGTTCTTGATTCCATAATGGCAATCAGATTTATCCCTGTATAAACAATTGGCACATTACAATTTTAATGTCCACGTCTCTGTCAGTTTCTTTGTCATTTTCTGTGTGACTCTGTCAGTGTCTCTATGTCTGTCCTACAATGTCTTTGTGTTTTTCCAGTGTGTTAGCTTGTGTTTCAGTTTATGTCTGTACCTCTGCCAGTGTATGTCTGTCAGTATTTAGTGTCTTTGTATCTTTCTGTGTCTTTGTTATTTTCTGTTTGTGTCTTTGTCAGTGTCTTTGCATATGTCTGTGTCTGTCTGTGCCTGCCAGTGTCTAATTTGTTAGTAGATTAGTTTGATCATAATTTTTACCACACACAATTATGTAATACAGTCTTTACAGTATAAAATCAGCCTCTGAAGTGTACATACCCACACAGGATATAAGTGACAGAAGGCATGTCAAAAGTGTTATTACGTTTTACATGCCATCCTCATATATTTACCCGGGTAATCCTAGGTTTATCTGGATTTTGGCCTTTACCCGTAACATAAAGTCCTTATTGATTAGGAGTTCTCATAAGAATAGGGTCTCCCAATGTACTTGTTAAAGAACAGTCTATGAAAAACAGAGTTCTTTTTTTTGCTGCTGACAGCCACTGCCCAATTATTATTCTTTATTTTTTTTCTGGAGATTTTACTCAACTGTTCCCCCTTACCAGGCGCAACTCCCCCTCTTCGGGTCAGGGACTCCCGAACCTGGAAGTCCCTGAAGCTTTGTAATGTAATTTGCACTCCTAAGCAACTTGTGGAGGATGCATAGGAGCTGGAAATTATGCTGTGAAATGGGACTTGTACAGTGGATGTGCACAAATTCCATAGTGCATGTGCATGCACAGATCTGATCCATTGGCTGCCTCTCTGAGATCAATTGAGATTGCGTAGCGAGGTCACGGACACTGGTGACCAATCTGGTGACCAGCACCCGGGAAATTCAAAATCCCGTCTGCTGGTGATTCTGGGTGAGCTAGACAGCCTTTTTTCAAGATGAGAGAGCTGGAAGAGATACAGGGCACTCTTTACATCCTGACCACTTTTTAGCTGTAACGTGGACAGGAAGAGTAGAGTGTCCCTTTAAGCTGCGTATGTTGTTTCAATGTATCACAGACACAAATCTCTGTGGCTAGTGGAATAAATTGGTATTGCAGTATGTCTGAAACACAATATAATTAGAAATAAAACATAAGGATATGGATCAACCAAGCAGCAATAAATCTTAATAAAGAGTCATGAAGAAATCATTCTCCCAAGTGACCTATTTAGCACCTGATAATAAAAAAATTTATTCTGCAAATTATTTTGTAAAGAATAAAAAATGGCTTTATTGATCACATTAAATCGTTGGTGCTATTGTAGCGTCTCAATATGTTATCGTTAGCACTAGGATAAGTATGTTTAACATCTGGCATCGATATTCTGATCTTGACGCTAAACTAGGGTGAAAAAGTTTTGCGCCTCGCAGCTTGCGTGAGCTTACTGTACTTTGCGTCTCTTGTACGTTAAACATGGGGAGCGCAATCTATTTTTAGTGTCTCGACGAGTTAGGTATTAGAAAGTGCTAACGAAAATCACCGTCGGGACGTGAAAGTAAAGATTTTAACAACTCCTAAAAGCTGGGGCCAAATGATTCTACAAATGCAAAATCAAACACGCTCTAAAACCCCTTAAGAATCCCATACTCACTTCTCAACCCACGGTGAAAAGGGTGGCCGATCCGCTACTTCTCTCAGGGAGCAGAGTGAGACGGAAAATAGTTCCTAGTCCCCATCTGCTATCACTCTGCAGCAATGCGCGATCTCGTGAGAGCGAGCTCACGCAGTGCTCGCAGCCTGGAAGCACAAGGCTCCATGGTGTCCTATGGACTCCACGAGCTGATACTCGCGGTGGTGTGGAAGCACTACTGTGGGTATCGGGAACCTTAGCGTTGCATTCTGGGGCGAGATGTTGAGAAATCACCTTCCCTGGAACATGATGTTAACAAGGGAGATGGTAAAGGAAAATGTGCAAGCGCAGATTTTTCTGCTTACCTTTTCCATGTTAGTGTCCTCTGTGACATATATATCCCACTATGGGCTGGATTACATTCCTAGCGTTAAAACGCAGGCGCAAGGGAGGAAAAACTGAGCCCGCAGTTTTCTCTCTTGCGCCGCGTTTTAACGCTGGATTACAATGCAGACACAAAAAATGCTGCCTGCATTGTTACCGCGCGTTAAAATCAGGGATGCTCGCAGCAGCGCTGAGCGCAGCCGTGAGCATCCACTCGATGGAGTCCGTAGTCCACGCGAGATACGGCCAGTCGGCGTAGTGATACGCAGGGAGAGACTGGGGGTCTTTTTCCCCCAGTCTTTCCCTGCTCCCGCCGGACCTAGGAGGCGGTTGGAGCCGCGGTCCTCGTCGGGGGACAGAGGATGAGTATGTGTTCATTTTTTAATTTTTGAGGCTGGTGCTAACGGATTCTGCAGAAGTGGAATCCGTTAACACCAAGTCCTGGCTGTGGTTAACCTTTCGCTGACCAGAGCCAGATGATAATCAGCGCTGGGACTTTGTAATCCAGCTCTGATTAACACTTTGCGCTCCCCATGTTAAGCATAGGGAGCACAAAGTACAGTAACCTCGCGCAGAGAAGCGCAAGGTACCAAACGCAAACGGGTTACTTAAGTGAGCTTTAAGGTTTGCGTGATGATTGTAATTTAGACCTATGTATTTAAGCCAGATACTGACTTTTCTACATGTGCATCTGTCATTTAGCTTCTAGATCATGACCAGCATCTATAAGCATTATCTAGCAGTTATTGTGTCGCAGCAACATGGTCATTGTGATTACATTACGTTTCCTTGGGGCAAATTCCAAATTGGAAAAGTGGAAAAATTGTATTTGCTCTTTAAACGTGAATACCACGCATAGCAAACCATATAACAGCAAAATCGGACATTTATTTTTCATAAATAACCCTAGAGATTGGGAGCTTATAGTTTATTATGAAAAGATATTATATTATAGTTTATTATAGTTTGATATGTCAAGAATCATCAGTGTAATAAGTAACTGAATAAAGACTGCCACCTTGGGGCAATAGTTGAAAGTAACCTTATAATAATTATATTATTCACAATTTATCCATCTATTTTTATTTGTCTGGTAACATTAAATTATATGCGGTATTTACTTTTTAGTCATGAACACTCCATTTTCTTACTCTGTTATGCTAAAACATCAGATAATCCTATGAAAGGGCTTTACCTAGTTTATGTCCGTTTGTACTATATCTAACATGTTTTGCTGTTTTGTTGCATTTTGCAAATAAATTGATGTCTTACAATGATGGAATAACTGAGAAGATCTTGTATTCCAGTTACAAAAGTACAAATTCCATAATCTGGTGTTTCAGCATTAAAGGGACACTTTAGTCACCTTTACCATATAATTGGCCCTGTTCCCTAGTTCACTAGCTCCCTTAGACCCGTGGGCGAACATAGTACGTCACCGGCTCCTAACCTCCCTCCCACCCAATACTTACCTCCCTCGCTGGGTCCCTCGCAGTTCTGGCAGGAAGGAAGCCTGCCCCCGTGTTTTAGAGGTGCCGGCGAGCTCGATGACGTCACCACGCTGCGTGGTGATGTCATCAGCAGGCTCCCCCATTGAAATCAATGGAGGGGAGGGGGGCTCATTCGGAGCCCTCTATCACCCCAACCATTCAAAACTGGAGGGTGCTTACATCGTGGATGTCAGCCAAGTCTCCAGGTCACCCCCCACCCACTGACATCCCCACGATATGTGTGAGGATGTCAGTGGGCCAGTTAACCCTCTAGCTGCCAAGGGGAGATAGGGGGATCCTTTGGATCCCGTTATTTCCTGATTCGTGGCAGCTTGAGGGTCATGCTGGACATCATTGGAAAGGCCTGATCATGGGTCCTTTACAATGATACCAAACATGACTAGGTCTGGTGTAAAAGAAGCTAAAACAAAATAAATGTAAAAAAATTTAAATTTTTTTTAAAAAAAATTGTCTGGGGGGGGGGGGTTTAGTTAAATAGGACCTAGGCTGTCATCTAAAAAATAATGAGCATAAAAAAACGGTCAGAATGAGCTCAGCGTACATTGGTGAACTGGCTCTGCAGTGAAGGGGTTAAAAAGCAAAAACATGTAAAAATTGGGTATTTCTATTCTCGGGCCAAAATTCTGAAACTATTCAGCCGGGGTCTTTTTTGGTGGTTGTAGATTTTGGGGATTACATTATGAAAAAGTGTGTTTTTAGCACTTTTTCATCATATTTCATATTTTTTTTATAGTAAATTATAGGATATGATGGAAATAATGGTATTTTTAAAAAGTCCATTTAATGGCGGGAAAAACTGTGTATAATATGTGTGGGTTGTATAAAAGAGTAAGAGGAAAATTTGACCTAAACACGAACAGCGCAGAAACGTAAAAACAGCAGCAGTCACTAAAGGACAGATTTGTGTAAAACCCGCCCGGTCCCTAAGGGGTTAATTAGAGTAGGTAGCTGAGTGTCAACCCCTCTAAGGCAGGGCTGTCGAACTCTGCCCCCCCAGATGTTTCTGAACTACAACTACCATGATTCATTTGCATTGTATTCTCTTTCATTCCCCGCGCTTCCCTGCACTTCGGGAATCAAATTTCCCCACCTTGCAGTGAATTCAGCATTCACCGCAGGGTGCCCGAAGTTCAGGGAATCGGCCACTGAATGCCTCTGCAAAACCGCTGGCTGCCGCCCCAAACCCACCGGAGACATGCTGCTGCAAACCCACTGCCGCCAACCTGCCAAAAATGCACCGCAAACCCACCAAACATCTGCCACAAACCCGCTGGAGGACTGCCAAACGCAGCCGACAACCCGCCGGATGGGTAAAAAAATATACAATTGAAAGTGTCAAAAAGAAAAAACATTTTGGAAAAAAACTACTGAACGAAAATGTCTGGAATTTACATATAAGGTCCTATGAATGATAATAAAAAGTTCTGTTACAGAAAAAAAGAAAAACCGCTTTAAAAAAAAATGGAAAAAAAAATCCCGAAAAATGCCTAAAAGATCCTAAAAAAATATGTAAATAAAGAAACTTTTTACTGCAGATTAAAATAATAAACGGTTGATTAGATATTGAATTAAAAAGGGAATATTTTTAACATTGAAGCCCGTGGGATTCGCCTGAATAAACCTGCCGAATGAAACCACCGAACACAGTGGTGTAGCGTGGGGGGGTAGGGGGGGCCGTGGCCCCGGGCGCAGTTTTCTTAGGGGCGCATAATTTCAAAAGAAATTTGCGCCCCTAAAACATGAGGCCCGGACTGACCCGCCGGGCCCTCGGGCACCGCCCAAGGGCCCGCGGGTTGAGGGGACCCAGATGCCGGGCAGCGGGAGTGCCTGCCCGGTCCTGAACAGTGAGTCCGTCCGTGTTGAAGGGGAGGCGGCTGCATGCAGGCGCAGGTCACGTGGTCCGGCTAATCAGGTGGTACTAAGTCTCTGTACCACCTGACTAGCCGGACCGCGTGACCTGTGCAGCCGCCTCTCCTTCAACACGGACGGACTCACACGCTGTTCAGGACCGGGCAGGCACTCCCGCTGCCCGGCATCTGGGTCCCAACACCTGCTGGATCCGGAGCTGGGGCAATGTCCAGGTGAGAGCTGGGCTGGGGCAAATCCATGTGTGAGCTGGGGCAAATCCATGTGTGAGCTGGGGCAAATCCATGAGCTGGGGCAAATCCATGTGTGAGCTGGGGCAAATCCATGAGCTGGGGCAAATCCATTTGTGAGCTGGGGCAAATCCATGAGCTGGGGCATATCCATGAACTGGGGCATATCCATGTGTGAGCTGGGGCAAATCCATGTGTGAGCTGGGGCAAATCCATGAGCTGGGGCAAATCCATGTGTGAGCTTGGCTGGGGCAAATCCATGTGTGAGCTGGGGCAAATCCATATGAGAGCTGGGGCAAATCCATGTGTGAGCTGGGGCAAATCCATGTGTGAGCTGGGGCAAATCCATGAGCTGGGGCAAATCCATGTGTGAGCTGGGGCATATCCATGAGCTGGGGCAAATCCATGTGTGAGCTGGGGCAAATCCATGTGTGAGCTGGCTGGGGCAATATCCATGTGAGAGCTGGGGCAATATCCATGTGTTAGCTGGGGCAATATCCATGTGAGAGCTGGCTGGGGCAATATCCATGTGAGAGCTGGCTGGGGCAATATCCATGTGTTAGCTGGGGCAATAACCATGTGAGAGCTGGCTAGGGCAATATCCATGTGTTAGCTGGGGCAATATCCATGTGAGAGCTGGCTGGGGCAATATTCATGTGAGAGCTGGGGCAATATCGATAACGTGTCCACAGTTGGGGGGGCGCACAATTCTTGGCTGGCCCCGGGCATTGACAACCCACGCTACGCCACTGACCGAACAGCAGGGCGCTTCGGCAACTTTTCACTGCTGTTCGGTGTTCTCTGAATAGATTAAGCATTGCTTCTCTATGGGGGATCTCCCTGCCTTCAAACAGGCACCGTACATGCAGGTAGTTCACCAAAATTTGGCAAACTGCCTGCTCTCTGTGAATAGCCGAATGGCCCCAAAATGTCACCCTATAGGTAAATTCCCTGTTCGGTGACATTTCACAGTCAGATCGGCTCTCTCTGAATAACCCCTATAATTTTTTAATGGAAATATCACCTAGTTTAGTATCATTAAATACGTTTATCTATAAATGTTAGATCAAATGTAACTAAGTGCTTGAGAGATAAACCATTTACAGTATGTAATTCTGTTCTAATTTTGATCCACCTCTATGGTTGTCTTCAGCTTTCATTTTAGAGGAATGACTTAAGGGTTTAATCACTAAGCACCAAACTTGCCACCGAAGGGCACTGAATGGTGAATTTCACCTTACGGTGCAATTTCGGGGCAATTCATCTATTTACTAAGCTGTCAATTTGGCAAAAACAGATGAACTGATGGCAAAATACGGTGCAGTTCACTGCAGTTCGGCAAACTCTGGCGGTCTGCGGCGGCACCAAAATTGTCCCATAGAAATGTAACGGTTCATCTATTCACAAAACAGCATTTTTTATTTTTTTAACCACCTTTTGTAATTTTTGTATTTTTTAAATGAAATTTTTGTTTCCAAATTGTTTTTTTTAAATTCTATAACAGACCTTTTTATAAATTTTTAAAGGTTCTTTTTATTATTTAAACACATTTTAATGCATTTTTATTGGTTTAAACACCTATTAGGAAAATAGGAGGTTGTTTTTCATTTGAGTGGATTGAGTGGCAATGGCAGTTCGCCACTTTATAGTGTCCTTTGCCGACTTTCACCAACTTTTTCATGAGTCTTCGGTGACTCCATCTTTGGTGCGCTATGATGATCCTACGTTGAATAGTGAATTCACTGTAATTTTGTCTAAACGGAATTAAAAAAAGTGCACCAAAGTGAAACCCCTTTAGTAAAGTGTTGCAATAAAAATAAAAATTCTAGGAAGGCTGCACCATTAGTGAATACATAAATACAAAATAATGATTTTATTAATGCCAATATTTTTATTAATAACAATAATGCCTAAAATAATGGTGAAGTTAATATGCTTTCACACACAGACAATCAGGGCTTGCACCCTGTAGGGGTTAGGATGGAATAGTTTTAGGGTCAAAAATACAATTTCTGCTTGTTTTACAATTAGGTTAGGATTAATGATTATGCATTGCATAGTAAATGCAATCCATATGAATCAGAATAGGTCAGATTACATCAGGGTCAATATAGTTCTGTGACTTGGCGATTCAGGCCAGGTTCACACCTGGGCGTTTTACAGCGCGTCCCTACGCGATGTAATACGCTCAAACACTGAAATCCCATTATTTCATATGGGCCTGTTCCCACCTGGGCGTATTACAGCACGTAGGAACGCGCTGTAAAACGCCCTACACCCAAAGAAGTACAGGAGCTTCTTTGGGGCATATTACAGCAAGTTTGCGGCCATAGACTTTAACGTGAACATGCTGAAATGGGCGTTCGCGTGTTTTTTCGTGATCAAAAACGCACGTATGAACGTGCGTTCCGCACATGACAACCGGCGAACCAGGCACAGGAAACGGAAATGGTGCATCTCAGGAAGTCTTTTTCATTGGACGCCTCCGTAGTCAATCAAAAAAACGCGCGTCTTCTAAATGTCAAAAACACACGAAAACGCCAGGTAATACGCTCAAAAACGCGCGTAAAAACACGCATATGAGATTTGCTCAGGTTTGAACCCAGGGTAAGAATTCAGATGCTTCCAAATTACGAAAATCATTATTAGGCTGAATTCGGTCCGAACCAATTAACATAGCAGAAAGTGTTCGCATCATATTTCTAGACTACCTAACAAATTTTTTTTATACGTGGAGCATTTCAAAACACACGTCACTAAATATGAAATTTTAATTGAAAGAATAATAAATACAGCACAATTGTCCCTTTGCAAATATGTGCATCTTTTCGAAAGAAAAAAAATCGTGATTAACGTGGCCACAAGAAATAACATGCTCACGATATATTTCCAACACCAACAAGAAGAAACATTACTTACAAAGAATGCACTGCTCAAGCCCACCAGAAAGACCAGAATGATAACTGTCTTCATGTTTCGTATCCTGAAAAAGTTAAAATTGTTTTATTAGGCAACTATGCTCATTTGTTCCCCATAAAATTTGGTGATCTGTATTACCATTCAAACTGGTTACATAAAACTGTTTTTGTATCTGCTGTCATATAAACAACTGCAGTTCTACTAACCCCTTAACCACCAAGTGATTTACCAAAAAAAAATGGTCAGAAACCAGTATTTTTTTTGTAAAAATTATTCTTAATTAATTATAAAATAAGAAATATTTGAGTTTATACCTATTGTATGTCTTACTATAAATAACCTATTTTTGGCCAGTAGATGGCGCCATCTACTGCCAAATTGAGTTAGAGGTTTTAACAGCAGGTCTATTTTCTTCTGTTTCTCCCTGCATCGGCTGCTGACAGCCCGATATTTCAGAGCTTTGAACAGCTGATTTTACAGTTTAAGCTCTTTGGGTGTTATGCCCACAGGGTTAAACCTTTGGGGGTACCTTCTGCAGCTCAAAAGCTAATGAAATTTGCTTGCAGCAAACTATTTCCATTTACTTTTGGCTGCAGATCAGCATACCAGGATATCTTGATATCGGGACACCAAGATGGTGCCTTTGAAGCCCGAGATATCTCGATGTTGGTAGAGAAGGGGTTAAGGAAGGAAAAGTGAATAACTGTGTGAGGTATTCCTTTAGATTAGCTGACTCTAGTAATGTTTTCTTAGATTCGGTTGCTGTTGGTTTTTAAGCTACATTATGACATCATCAGTTAGCTACTTCAAATGGAGCTCTTCATTTATGACTCCACATTCTTGATCCTCACTGCATCAACTAATAAGCATCTACAGAATGCCTCCTTAGAAGTGCTGTGGGGATGTGATTCCTTGATTTTATTTTCCACAGTCTGTATCATTTCTTTGAGGTATTCAAAGCATTAATTAATTTAAGCTGTTGTTAAGAATTAATTATTAAAGGGAAAACTGGACGTAATCAACTGTCAAGAATAGTTCTTTAAGAAAAAAATCTGTCTTCCTTGAGTTAGTCCAAGAAATGTTTAATACTGGGTCATGTATTAACCCCTTCACTACCAAGTGATTTTCCATTAAACCACTCCCAGGACACAGTGGTTTTTTTTAAATCACTTTCCATTCCCTACACAGTAAAATATACAAATTCCTTAGCATTGCTTCACAATAAGAGTTTAATCGATCTTGGGCTCTTGAAGGAGCTTTTGAAGTACAGTATATTTGATCATTTTATTGAAGGGGCTAGAGTCAGTGACAAAGTATGTGGTATGCAACCATCTGTACGTAACCCTCCATCACCAAGAATCTTTTGTAGAAAAAAATATCAGAACATTTATTTCAAACCTGGATGTGTAGATAACACTAAAATATAGAGTCAATTTTGGAATAAAGTTTTTTATTCTGAGGTTTTTAATTAAAGCAATATAAATTTGCTCCCTTCACAATTTTCATGTGTTTTGTCATGTACAGAAATATTGCTGGGATGACTGCCACCTAAACTAAATTGTCAAAACTCTAGATGGTATCGATTATCTTGTACAATTTCAAACAGAACTTGCATTTTAAGCAAGAAATTGTGTAAAATGTAAAATAGAGCGAATGTGGTGAAGATGGAGGATAGAAATAGTCAGATCTCCTGCTTGGAACGTGGATTTGTAGCGATAATAAGGAGATTATTATCAATGCAGTTTCCAAAAAACTCAATACAATATAAAGATATATATGTGTATATGGAAAGTACAGTAACAACATGCATCTGTACTGTACGGGGTTTCAGTCATTATAGTCCCATGGATTTTATCCCTGTACAGTAGTGAGTTACCCCCAAAGCTCTCCCTGTATTCTGCCCCCTCCATGGCTGTTCTAATGAAGCAGTAAAATTTGTTGATGATGGTGGGCCGCTCCTTGTAGATTATTTTACAGTAATATAGAACGACATGGTGAGATTTTATAGAGTTCCATTTCTCCCAAGGAAGAACATTAATCTTGCATTCAAAAGATATAAAAGTTAGGTTTTATATGCTAATTTTCATTGCTATTCAATGCAAATTTGTGTATATACATTGTTGGTAGTGCAAGGGTTAATAATATCCTTTGTGAGTGTTCCTCTGGTACAATACAAGGTCCTTGAACACATGGTTTATTGAGTATGTTGTTGAAGTTGAGTGATCTGCACAGAGCACTGACCTCAACCCCATCAAACACCTTTTAAGATGAATTGGAACATTGATGGTGAGCCAGACCTTTACATCCAGATGTAGAACTCACAAAATCACATATTTTGAGTGAATGGGATCAGACTTTTTCAGACTTTCTCCAAAGTATTGTGTATTGCCTTCAAAGAGGAATGGAGACTGTTATAGTTGCAACTCAATGTTCAACTCAATAAGTAGGATGTCCAACAAGGTGATATAGATGTGGTGGACAGGTGTCTGCACACTCTTGTGTGTTGAGCACACGAAATGTGTTGAATGAATGTTAAATCCCTACATTCTACTTCAAATCACCTCATATTACCTTCCTCATGCCTAAAGTACTAAAGAACTAAAGTTATAATTGATTGGTGTAATGATTGTGTAATAAAATAACTTGGGTTTCTTTTGAGATTTCCAGACTATTCCCCAACCATTTCACCACCTTCAAGCTCATACTTTAATTCCAGTAATCCAATAGTAAAACATATTTATAACACTAAAGCCATATTATAACCACATGAGAGAATGTGTAAATAACAGAATAAGGAGAACTAGGTTAATTCTACAAAGCTAAGTACAATGATAACCGAAAAGCTTGAAAAGTATTGCTATAGTTATTTCCTCAAGTTGGCACCAAGCACTGAATAGCACCTGGTTAGATACCCTGCAAAGCTAATGTAATTATTTTATTCTGTGTTGAATCATGATATCGTTCAAAATGAATATTTTATTAAAGAGATTCATATTCATATCACCCTTTATTATACCATCACACAAATTAAGAGGTTATAGAAGGATGTTTCAACATATTTAGCATAAATTTATCATTCACTAGTAAAATACCAACATTTATTTGTGTTTATAAGTTACCAGAGTCTGACTGATGAATTAAAAAATTATAATTTTTCAACCACCATGCTGGAATTTGGGCAGAGGGGTTCCTGCATTAATCCGTGAGTTTAGGGCTTGATGAGCACCAATTTAATAATATTCTGATCAGAATGAGGTTTTTTTAGGGTGGTCTTAACCATGTAAGTTGGTTCTTTATTGCCAAAATCATATCAATAAGTGATTTTTTATTATTATTATTATTAATAATATTGTCATCATTTATATAGCGCCAACAGTTTCCGCAGCGCTTTACAATAACCAAAGGGAACGAGGTAAACGGACATATGATGGAAACAAGAGGTGCAGAGGGCGCTGCTCATAGGAGCAAACCTATAATTTTAGAATTCTGCAAACTCTTTGTTGTGGCATGTTTGAATTTCATATAATATGTAAGTCTTTTAAGAACTACACTATATTGCCAAAAGTATTCGCTCACAAGTTCATATGATATGCGCGAGTCAAGGCAGGTGAGCAAATACTTTTGTCAATATAGTGTATATGTGGACCTTTAGTCACTAGTATAAACCAATTACCATTCCTGAAAACAGGCCCCAAATCCATACAATAAATGTGATTTCATATTCTTGTTTAGAAATAAAAAAATAAAACAAAGAAAAAATATAAATGCCTAAAAAAAGTAAGTAATAACAGGTTAACAAATCTTACAGAGAGTACCCTACTAGTAATAAACACAGTATAGTATAACTTTAATAGTGTACGTTTTTAATCACAGTTAACAAACACCCTTGCACACACAAAATCCCAGACATTGAATGACAAAGCCAGGTATAAAATTGTATGTGCATTATTGAAATTACAGCAAATTGAAATAAGTGGCACGATTTTTAAAGATATCTCATTTCATTGCCATTGAGCACCATGAACAGACTGTCAGATGAAAAATACTGTGTGTATTATAAATGAGAGTACTTCTTACCTTTCACAGTAGCAATCTGACTGCGGCTCAGAATGGTGAAGCACAGATTTGCTCTGGTTTTCTTATTGCAATATAAACTCATTTTTTGTACAGGTCCGGCCAATCAGACCACAAGAGTGATGTCACAAAGTGGGTTCTCACCAAAGACCTCATAAAATAAACTCCTTGTGATGGCCACACAGTTTACAAAAAATATCGCTAAAATGCCAACATGTTTGTTTCATTTTGGTGTAATTGAAGGTTTAGATTTACTGGAAGGGTTTGGTCTAAAATGCCAACATATAATGATATTATAGAGTACAGTAGAGTGCAGTAAAAAATCTTTTGATCTGCCGTTTCCCTCCAAAACTATTTTGGGAAGGAATTTTTAAACCAGCTATTTCTATCTATAACCAACTTTTCTATCTTTCTTTAATTGGATAAATGCGTTGCACTTCAGAAACGAGATTTTCAGAAATATCCCACATATTTCCTACTTAATATTTCATTTATGTATTTATTTTATCAATTTATATAATAGTTTGTGCCAATAACCTGCATATACTTAATAGGCAAGATGGGCTTTGCATTAACGTATGCTGAACTGGAGAAATGTGAATTACAGGCAGGGTGTTCTTGGTACCTGAGTGGCCATATTCATCTATTTAGATGGAAAATAAACTGGATGCCAGGCACCGCAGTAGAATTCAAGGAAATTTATTGCACTTTTTGGCTTTGCCAACGACCTTTCTCAAGCCTGCATATAACTTACAAAGTGCCTATTATACAAATTCATGTAGCTTTAAAGGGACACTCTATGTTCCCTGACCCCTTTAGTTTATTATTCCAATCCATTTTTCTGTGCAGGTGCTTCATAACTTACATCTGCAAGTTTCGCTACATATGCAATTTGCACACACTACACAAACTTTTTAAGAAGCTGCAGGGACTTCTGCATTGCAGAAGTTCTGAGACAAACAGAGGCAGCATTCCAGAGCCGAGGAAGAAAAGGAGGATTTTCACTTAATCCAAAAAATATAGAAAAGAATAATTGGGCAACTGTTGCCAGACAAAAAGTTCCTCGACCATGGTCAAAGATGGTAAGTCTGCCCACTTCAAGGCAATCATCACTAGAGATGAACGTACATTGACAAAAGATGATGTTTTGGGGTGTATTGAGAAGTGGGTGCATCCACTTGAAAAATACGTGGATATTGGAAGTGATTATTTTGAAATACGCTGGATAAACAATAGGTCTTTGAATTTATTTATTTTTTAGTTAGCCTCATTATTTCATTATTTTTGGATATCGTAGTCAGAAGACAAGCCTATAATCAGGAAACCAGTAATGCACAATATCGAATTGTGATGACGCAAGATGCCAAATGCTAAGAAAACACATGCATGAAAATGATGCTCAGTATCAGATGGGTTGACAGAACAATGCACATATTGATGCTTAACAGAATTTTTATCGTTAGAATCCTACAATGAGATGGGTCTAGCTAGGCCCTCATGAACCCTAATAAGGCTCATTATTGGATATAGCTGCAGGAAAAGCACCAACGTATATTTCACACAGATTGCCTGGCCACCCTCAACACCCTCCACATTTGGGATAAACTAGCGACCAAGTTTGCTTTCACCATATTTCCATCTCCTTTGACACCACTACATTACAAGAG
The DNA here is from genome assembly GCA_009667805.1 of Leptobrachium leishanense. Taxonomy (NCBI): domain Eukaryota; kingdom Metazoa; phylum Chordata; class Amphibia; order Anura; family Megophryidae; genus Leptobrachium; species Leptobrachium leishanense. The sequence continues at coordinate 316,390,845 of CM019063.1, forward strand.
AGGCTTTCCACTGGGCCTTTGGGAACAACCATTCCAATAAATGTCAGACCCTTGTCTGTGCAGGTTATATCACCTAAATCCTCAAGGTCATTTGCTACAATATGAGACTTTTGGTCCAAACCCTCCACTACCGTCCATTGTCATGTTTGACAGAATATGCCAAGGCAGAACTTACCCAAAATGCCTTTTATCTATGCTCTACTCACAAACATTGGACTCGAGGGAGCTATTTTAAATAGCCACCTGGGAAGTGAACCTAGGTGAGAACCTAGATTTGGTTGATCTGAGAGATGACGCATAGTGTTTCTATTTGTACTACTCTCGAGGAGAAAGCTACCAAAACACTGATGATGTGGTACATAACCCCTGTGCATTTGGCTCACATGATACCTGGTAATGTATCTTGGCATACATCTACATGTGATGAGCATGCCCTCAAATGGATGTTTACTGTATGGACTTCCTGGAGTTAATATTTGAAACTCTTTCCAGACTGATGCCAAGGGATCTTTGGGCCTTGTTATTGTCCAGGCCCCTTCTGGACCTTTATAGGTCTGAAAATAAGCTACTATTAAAAATTGCTCTACCAGCCAGAAGAACTCTGGAAGAGTATTTGTATCATCCTACTACCCCACAAAGTACTAAGATAATATCCGGAATATGAGATACTCAGTTGAAGGAAGAACTGACTATGATTGTCCGCCATACACTGCCTTATCATTATAAGGTATAGAGGTCATGGTTGGTTTCAGGTTTTTGTTTTTTCCTTTCTCTTCTTTTCTCACACGTGCTGGCCAGATGTTGTATACAATACTAAAAAGTAATGCTGCTGAAGCTTTGGATATGTATTTCAGATGTACTGTGTATGACATGATATTATAAGATGCATTCTTTGACAATCAATAAAATACATAAAAAAATATGTGATAGACGATCTCCTATAGGAGCTGCGTCTTGGTCCGTCCCAGATTCCTGTCCACCACTGAGGTGGCTTACCTGACCCTGTACAGCTGGGGGTACCTATTGGTGTGCCCTGACTTCTTCTCAAGCGTTTTGGCACTGTGATTTGGCTTTTCTACAACGCCCACCTCCTCCCCCCCTCCTCCCTACTGGTCTGGTCCTACATTGCTCTCTTCTAAATTTTATTGTCTTCTCCCCCACCCCCACACTTTATTTTTTCTCTTGCTTTTTCTATTCCCCTCTTTCACCCTCCCTATCTTCTCTCCCACTTTTATTCTCCTTTTCACTTATATGTTCCATTCTCCTCCTAACCATCGCCGGCACCTTTATTCCTAAGGGATATCTAGTTACCGGCTCGATTGTAGGGCGATGTTTCCTTTTTGCCCTCCGTCTGTTCTTTGTATCTCCCTGTATACCAGTTCTACAATGTTTTTGTTGCAGTTGATGTGTAGACCCCTGTGTGGGCTACCACAATTGCTCGCTCTTGATTTGATTATCTTCTGTAATATGCTATGTACACTGACCTTTTATATGATGTTTTTGTATTTTGCCTTAATAAACGCTGAATACAAAAAAAAAGGATGTGATAACTCGTACCCGTAAGTGTATATGGTATATAATAGTTCTGCCAAAGTATGTGCAGTATTGGGTTGACAGACCATTGCTTCCTGTACCTGGGCATTTCAAGCATCTCTCTCTCTCTCTCTGTCTCTCTCTCTCTCTCTCTTTCCCAATTCCTTCTTCTCTTTCACTACCAACTCAACCCTCCCTCCTTCCACCTTTCACTCCTTCTAATGCCTTCCCTTCTTTTACTGCTTCTCTTTGCACTTCCTATTCACTGCCTTTCGCTCCTCTCTGAGGTATGGGGTCTGAGAAATGTATAGGAAGTGAGGGGTATATAAGATTCATCATGGAATGTGCGGGGTGCATGGGGCTTGAGGGTCGTATGCGGCCTGAGGTAATTATGCTGCCTAACATCAGGTTTGCAGTCAGACTCCATGCATTTTCATTGTAGGGCCTATATCAACCTCAAATTACAAACAGCCCCAAGAAAATGTATGTCCCTAAAAGTAGGTTAATCATTAGCAGTTATTAGATAGCATTCAAGCAGGAACTACCAAAATGATGTACATACGTGTTGACAGGCTTATGCATTGTATGAGTGTATATCTTCCAAGAGTGGTGGCAAGAAAACAAACCTTTGTTTTTGTATTTTTATTTTTAATTATGTAGTATAACCAAAGCCTTATCATATACGGTTCCCACAGAAATTATTTAACTTAAATATGGTAAGCCTGTAAGTGAAAGCAGAGAACTCTAGTTATACGATTTACCATAATTAGTGAAGATATAAAAGAGGATTTCACCCTTTGTTTAACCTACATACATATGTTTCAAAACTGCTTTATTGAGGACAGACATATCATTTTCAGTAAAGCAGTATACTAGGAGTTTCATATATCGTGAGTGCGACCCTTGATATGTAGTCCATGCTTTTTAATTAACTGATGGGAGTTTTAAGGACATAATCATCTCATTTTGTATCTTACTCTAATTCATTAGCCGATTCTTCTTCAAAATTTATTTTATCTGACTGATTTTTGGAATCCTCTGAGCTCTGGTCAGATTCTTCAGAACTGCTGGATTTATTGGATTGACTTGAGTCACTGTCATTGCTGGAATCTGCTGATTGATTCTGGTCACTTGAACTTTTATGGTCATGGGAACCACTTGAATGACTACTAATTCTTGAGTCATTTGAATGACTTGAATCATCTGACTCACTGGAGCTATCTGGTTGAGGTGGAGTTTCTGAGGTTAGGAATCCTGCCGGGGTAGTCAGACCACTGTCTGATACATCAAATTCACTTGAATCTATGTGTCCATCTAATTCATTTGAACTACTGGGTTGACTTGACTTTGACTCTGTTGAATCATCCTGGCTCTTTGAGTCACTTGAGCTGATAGAGTAACCGGTTGTGCTGGATGTAAGAACGCCTGTAGATTCTACACTGTCAGATTGGTCAATGGACTCAGGGGTGCTTGTAGTGCTGTGAGAGTCATATAAACTGGAAATGGTAGCGTGTTCATTTGAGTCAGTTTGGTCGCTAGATTCACTTGATACTGACAAAGAGTCGGCGTTATCAGTTTCGCCTGATTCATGTGGACTGGCCGGGTCTTCTACATCAATATTATCATATGTTGTTTCTGAAGATGGCAATTGATCAGTGCTTCTTTTTTTCACATTGCCTCGTTTTTTAATCAAAACATCATCAGCCATCGCAAACAGAGTTTTATTTGCTGGTAAGTTACGAACATTCCTTTCCAAAATGTCATTATTATGTCTCTGTCTAACAGTCTTAGTTTTTTGGAGTTTGGGTGCATTAAAAATAGCCTTCCTTGTGTTTTTCTCATAGGATGCTATATTGATAGAAGATGTTTCACCACCACTGGCATTCATTGGTGATTGATTAATTTTTCCATGGTCGATATCAATATCAGTTTTCATAGCTGTTCCGTTGACATTTTCGGTGTTTACATAGCTTACATTGACATATTGATTTGAGTGGGAGATGATATCATACTGGTTACGTTCACGATCATTCCTTAGAATTCCAGATTTATCGGACAAGAGCAGGTCCCATTCGTTGTGATTCTTTGGAAGCTTAAAAATAAAAGATAAATATCAGAACTTGCAATATATAGGTAAACTACTGAGGCTCAGCGTGAAAATATGCATGGTTGTTCAAAGAGAATCGAAAAGTCAACGTGCGTTCGGTGACGTTTCGTTCCCTGCACTTTGGGGTGATTCGGCGATCCTATTTCACCAACCCTGCGATGTAATCAGCAAGCACCGCAGGGACCCCGTAGTGCAGGGAAATCCTGCCACAAACCCGCAGAACACTCACCGCAAACCCACCGAACACTCACGAAACCTGCAGAAAACAGCTGGATTAGCCCAGCCGAACACACAGCAAAGAGCAGTTGCCGGAAAAACTGAATGAGGTGAAAAAAAAAACACAGTACGTTTGAATGTTTGATAAGTGAAATGCTGTTTGCAAATAAACTACTGAACGAAAATACCTGTAATTTACATATAAGATCCGATGAATGATAATAAAAAGGGCTGTTACAGAAAAAGGAAAAAAACTATTTCAAAAAGCAACGGAAAAAAAAGTTTGCAAAAAAAATCCTCAAAAATGCCTAAAAGATCCTAAAAAAATCTATGAATAAAGAGACTTTTTACTGCAGATTATAATATTAAACGGTTTATTAGATATTGAGTTAAAATGGGAATATTTTTTACATTGAAGCCTATGGGATTCGCCTGAATAAACCTGCCGAATGAAACCACCAAACAGCAGGGCATTTCGGCAACTTTTCCCTGCTGTTTTGTGTTCTCTGAATACACGAAGCGTTGCTTCTCTATGGGGGATTTCACTGCCCTAGAACAGACACCGAACATGCACCGTATGTGCAGGCAATTCGCAAGATTTGGCAAACTGCCTGTTCTCTGAATAGCCGAATGGCCAGGAAAGGCAACCGTACGCTGAATTTCCTTTTTTTTTACATTGATTTTTCTTTTTTATGTAACTGCCCTTTTTATTATTATTCATAGGATCTTATATGTAATTTTCAGACATTTTCATTCAGTAGTTTGTTTGCAAACAGTGTTTTAATTTTCAAACTTTCAGGTAAACTGTTATTTTTTTTCAACTCGTTCGTCTGCGTGTCAGGTTTTTCCGGCGGCTGCTCTGCGCTGTGATCGGTGGCTATTCGGGTTTCTCCAGCTCGTTCGACAGGGTTAATCCAGCTGTTTCTGTGGGTTTCGGTGGGTTTTGCAGTGAGTGTTCTGTGGTTTGCGGCGAGTATTCCCTGCTCTACGTGGGCCCTGCGGTGCTTGCTGAATACACCGCAGGGTCGGCAAACTAGGATCGCCGAATCGCCCCGAAGTGAGGGGAACGAAAAGTCAACGAACTTGCAGTGACTTTTCGAATCTCTTTGAATAACCCTGATAGATGCCAATATTCCCAATTTTCCAGGTTTGTGTTCCATGTCCCAATGGGTTATTTGCCCTGGGACACTAAACTTTACTAATCTGCTGCAAGTTTCAGTCTAAGGACAGAGTGCTGAGGCAATTAACCTCCAGGACACCAAGTACAAACCCAAGAGGTCCCTAGAAAGCTGTGACTGTTGGCAGCTACGCAACTTTCATTGTAATCTATGAAATGCATGATTTAATACTATTCCAAGAGAGAGAGAGGGGTAAAGAGAGAATGGGGAGGGGGGGTGAAAAAAGGCAGTGGAGCTCTGTGATACTCTCATACACACCGCACATTATTTTGAGTTATTGCCGTGGAGCTCTGATACTCATACACACTGCACCCTACTGTATCAGCACCACAGCAATTAAAACTCACACTAATGTGCGGTGTGCATGAGCGCAAATTGTATTGCTGTGCAGCTCTGTGATATGCTCAAACACACGACACATCAGAGCTGCACAGCAATAAAACTCACAGCAATGTGCAGTGTGTATGAGCGTGAGTTTTATTGCTGTTGAGCTCTGTGATACGCTCATACATGCCACACATTTTCCTTTATGTTTAAACTGCTTTGTTATGTTATTAATGATAATAAAATTTTAAGAGGGTGTGTTTAGGGGCAGAGTTAAAGGTAAGGGTTGGGTGGGGCAACTGATGGCGAGTAACTCTTAAGGCCTGGCTAGTAGCTCAGGACCTGAAATTTTGAGCCCTGTTCTTGGTGATGCTACAATACAGAAATAAATTGTGACTACATGTATCCACCCCTTTCTTAATCAAGACTCTACAAAAAGGCTCATCCAAGCTCTTGTTATCTGCCAGTTTGGCTGCTGTAAACCTCTGCTCACGATCTCAGATTCTCCCTCTGCAGTCAGTAAGGAACTCCTCTGCCAGGCTCACCCACCTCACATCCCATCTCACACATTTAGAATTCAATTCAAAATGGTGCTCACGCTCAAAGCTCTCCTTAACTGTGCCCCTGCCTACAAACCCTCTCTTATTAGCAGGTACATCCCATCCTGTCCACTTTGCTCTGCAAATGATATGATATTATAATTTCCACATACCCGCACCTCCCACTATCACCTTCAGTACTTCTCCCAAGCTTCCCCATATCTATGGAACTCCCTCCCCTGCAACATTAGTCTCTCCCTGTCCCTCCACTCCTTGAAGAAATCTCTAAAAACACATTACTTAAGAGGGCCTATCAGCTCACTCTTTAATCCCCAATTGTACCTTTACTGCTCCATCTTACTGCACAGACCCCATGCACCACATTACTTCACATATTCAGCTATTTACCCTCAACTAAGCCTTTCCTCTTAGATTGCAAGCGCTTGAGCAAGGTCCTCTCTCCTACTGTTCTCTGTGTATCTAACTTCTATCTATATTTGTTGTCACGTCCAGCCCATTGTATAGCATTACGGGACTTGGTAGTGCTCTATAAATGATTGTAACTGTAACTGACTGTCATAACCGGCCAATTTGTGGCCCACCACAGTATGTCTACAATAGTTTTAGATCTTAAATTGTCTGGATACATTGGTATTGATGTAACTTGATATATTTGCTGTGATTCTGTTTACACAAAAATGTTATTATCAGTAAACAAAGAAAAGGTTGTGTGAAACCAACTAGTGAAATATTACTTGGAGTATGCTTTTCAGAAATATATTCTTATATAGTCATATTAAATGTAAACGTTATATTTTGCTGATATCCTATCAATAGCTCTCTCTACTTTAAACATGTCCCTGCAGACTGACACTTACCGGTGAAGCAATTGTTATGCCTAATAAATATCCCACAAGAAAAAGCAAATGCATCTCTAGAAAGAATATCTGCAAAATAAAATGAAGACATTAATTCTTGACATAAAATAGAGAATAGCATTATGTCAGAATTATGGATAGGATCTTTGTTTGCTGTGGTCAGGTACATTAACCCTTTCGCTGCTGAGGCATTTCACGCCTGTGTGCTAAGCTCATTTTTACCGGTTTCGCTCATCATGTTTAATCGCATTTTGAAGCCTTATTTTATTATATGACCCAGACATATTATATATCGTTCTTTCCGTCAGACTCGGCAGATTCACAAAAAATGCAATGAAGTTTGAATTTTCAATAATTTACAATGTGTAAAGTGTTTTTTTTCACATTTTAACATGCGAGCATTTGCGGTAATACTTTCTATGGGTTGCACTTGTTAAAAAAATTAGAAATGGGGTCTCGTTACATTTTTTTGGGAGAAAAGTATGCGATTTTTAACAAACGCACCGAATACAAAAATCGTTAGTGCAGCATCATTGTTCACATTATAATTGAAATGGAAACAATATTGCTGCATTAACAAAACAAAATAAAGAGCTTGTTTATTTTTTTTTATTATTTTTTTTTAATATATATATATTGCTGGCCCCCCCGGTGCGGGCTGAGATCTTGGATGTCAGCCCAGCACTCCGGGACCCCGGGGGGACAATAGATGTCATCGCAGTGGCGCAATGACATCTATTTCAGACACCCCCCCCCGCGAGTGTATATTTTTATTAACTTGTACATGGTCATGTTTGGTATCGTTGGAAAGGCCATGCTCTGGCTGATTAACCCTAGCTGGCACGGATCAGGAGATAGGGGTTCATTGGAACCCCTATCTCCACCATTGGTGGCAACTAGGGGTTAACTCCGGGACTGATGTCATCGCACTATGCACAATTACGCCAGTCGTCAGGGGGAGTTCCCGGAAGCCTGGCCGACATCCAAGATGTCGGCCAGCTCCAGGAGAGGATAATGTTTCGGCGCTTTTCGGCACCAAAACGATCCGACACCCAAGGGGTTAAAGCCAGGCACCGTTTGGAAGGGCAGGCTGTGCCCTTCCAAACGGTGCCTGACTTTCACCATTGGACCCCAGCGATCTGGAGTGAGAGAGGTCCGAAGGACCTCCCGCCCCTCCCTCTCAGGCACCTCCTCCGCACTCGCGGGGGGGGCGCCTGAAATAGATGTCATTGCGCCACTGCAATGACATCTATCGTCCCCCCGGGGTCCCGGAGTGCCGGGCTGACATCAGAGATCTCAGCCCGCACCGGGGGGGGCCAGCAATCGCTCAGCGCGTCCTTAGCAGCCAAGTGGTTAAAAAAGGTAGTCAGAGTCTGGTAAATAGAATTTTTTTTCAGATTATTTTTTTTTCTAAATTGTGGAACAAAAGGAGGATACAGAAAATATCTACAACATGTATTTTAGTATGCCCATACACTTAAAACACAATAGCTACCTCTTACATTATACTAGGTTGAAAAAAATAATGTGTTTGTCATATTTTCTACTTACAGAAAAAAGGAAAGTCAATTTTATTCACTTTAATAAATATAAAAGGAAGCATTATATTAAATGTGTTTTACTTTTCCACAGTTACATTTTTTTTTATATTAATCAGAGAATTGTGACGAAGTGTAGAAGCTAATGTAATCCAGAATACCAAAGTTAACAATGTAATTTCATAACATTCTCAATTTTTTATTCAGCCCGACGGAATTTAAGGCTGGGGTCAGACCAGCGCTCTTTTAACGTGCGTTCTGGCGCACATAATTACGGCCGCACTAGCAGCAGATGACGGGCAATGACGGCCAATATACGATGTACGGCCGCACAAAAGTCCGGCCATGCAACGCAAGTGGAATTTGAACGCATTTTTTGAGAACGCAGAACCGCTAGTACTGACGTAGTGAGTGCGCAGCTGCGGCATAGCGGCGTGTGTGCGTGATTAGGAGATGTCAGACACTGCTAATGTCCAGCCTACATAATGTCCAGACGCAAAAAGAGTTTTATTGACGATCTGTACAAAATCACGCCCGAAAATGCGCGTCGTCTGACCGTTTTTGCGCATTCCGTGAAAAAATACGTCAATGCGTTCGGACGCACTTTTTCACGTTCGCGGGGAAAAATGCTTTCGTCTGACCCTAGCCTAACATGTTTTTAATATAACAAGAGACAGATTATTGTACATTGTAAATATTGTACTTGTATTGTGTAATTCCTTTCTTTTTTTGTATTGTAATAAATTTTTATTGAATATTTTGTGCAAAATACAAGCCACTAATAAGCAGAGACGATGGAGTGAAGTATGCAATCAGATCGGCTGTAAATAAAGTATGCAATGAAAACATATATGACATATAACACATGAATATTATAGAACTCGAAATGCACAACATTTTCAGGAAACAAGGATAAGTAAGCAAGTAGAATTTAAGTATAAAACAAAAAAAATACATTGTATTGTGGTATTGTAATTGTACGTTGTAAATATTGTATTTGTATTGCGTAATTTCTAAACTTTATATGAATGTCTCCAGGGCCGGATTAAGATCTCTATGGGCCTGGAGCTGAAGATTTTGGTGGGCTTTTTTTGGAATTTAGTCAAATGAAAACATATTTTAGGTTATTTAGCAGGGCAGATATGGGTATATCTAACCAGGCAGTTTTTGTGTGTGTAAAGTTCCATTCACATTTCAATCATTTACAGCGTGTAAAATTATTTTTTCACATTGTATCATCCAATCTTTTGTGGTTATATATTCTATTGGAAATTCGTGTTGAAATTTTTTAAATGGGGACCTGTTACTCCATTTTTCAGAGAAAATATTCAATTTTAACCTTGCTCCCAGCGTGGGAAATGAGAAGGTGAGTAATGGCAGTGGTACTGTGCATTTTATACGTAAATGGACAATGCCATCGCTTTGAAACAAAAATAAATTAAAAGAAAGCTTTTTTGTTTTCTTTTAGATTTTACATGGTCACGTTTGGTATCAATGCAAAGGCCAGACTCTCTCCGACCTGTCCAATGACACCTCACTTGACATTGTAAGGTGTAAAGATTAGTGATGCAGGGTTCCAAAGTCCCCCCCCAGTGCTCTTTGTTGCAGTAACGCATTGTGCCATCACCTCCACACTTGTTGGTGACATGAGATGGTGAGTTAGTGCAACATCATTGTTCACTTTATAATTGAAAAGTGAAAAATATTGCTGCGTTAAAAAAAAAAAAAAATTTTTTATTGTTACGTAAAACCTTCTCATGTTTGGAATCGTTGGAAAGGTCGTGCTCTGGTCTTTCCAGTGATACCTCACATGACCCTGTAGCTGCTATGAATTTGGAGAAACAGGGTTCCAAATGCCCATCAATGCAGACATGGTTATCCTTTCTCTGGGCCTATTCTGGGGCATGGGCCTGGAGCTGCTACTATATCATCCCCTTTGTTAATCTGGCCCTGGATGTCTCAAGTATTTATTGAATATACACAGGGGCCAAGTCAGGCAGGAATACCTGGAAACACAATTATCCTATCGTTCTAGCATGAAGGAACTTAGTTTGGCTGAAATGCAATACCTTTCTATTCAGATACAATTTTACAAAAATATCTATATTAAAGGGTGGTTCCGAGGCTTGGGTACATTGGGAATGCATGGGAGTGACAATTTCTCATTATTTGCCGTTGGAATGGTATTTTCCTACATAAAGAAACAAATACAACGGCTACAGCTTCTAGTAATGCGTTTTTGAGAATCATAGGTGGAAATTTTTAGGACTGGATTCCTGAAAATATATTGCTAAATTATAATCCCTAACGCAACTGAAAATGTAAAATATAACATAACAGATGGATAATACGTTACGTACCTGAAAAGTGGTATCACCGCAGTGTAGGCCTTTTAATGATAAATAAGAAGTTCAGTAATTTTCACTCTTTAGAGGATGTTTTTCTACGGTAAACTCTGGGGTATAAATACTTTTTGAGAGTTTTGGTGATAACAGTTCCCATCTCTGTATTTATATTATCATGACCAATCAAGTGCTGTTGTTGTAATCTAGTTAAAATAATACTTTGTGTGTCTAATCTCTGCAGATTCTGCTTCCAGGCATGAATTGACTTGCTATGCTGGCTTCCGAAAATTTCTTTGTACGATATTTGTTTCTAGCAATATCGTTCTTTGTTTTTTGGTGTGATTAAGAGTCACATCAGAAAATGATTGTACATTCACTTTGTAAAGTGACAAAAAGTGCTGGATTTATTAGATTTATTTAAGAATGTGCAAACAATATGCGTATGGGGTAAGTAAAAAAGAAAACCTATGGTCCATTGCTGCACGTATCCAAAATATTTAAAGGTAAATTGCACTATTTTTCTGTCGCTTTTGTTGTCTTGGGATTTGGAGGGTTGACATTATTATGAATATATAAAACAATAAAATGGATAGATAAGGGGGAAGCACTCGTTTTCAGGCAATGTATGAATTAACATGGAACAACTAGGGAATTCTAAATTACAAAGGAAGCTATTGTTCAACTTTGCTATCTTTTGTTGATCATCTATATTGGCCTAAAATTTGCATTTTCCCTGTCATATTCAGTTTATCGCAAACACCTCAATGAAATTTTTCCATTGTATCATTTGCAGAAATCGTGTCATTTTCCAAACATAAGAGAAGAACAGGAAGATTAATATAATTTGTGGGGTTATCCACTATATCTCTAATTTCAAAAGCTATTTCAGAGAAAAGTCTTCTGTACCTGGAACTATAAAACCAAAGGGTTTTTTCAGAGAGCCAATCTGGCTCTGAAATGTCACCGAACAGGGAATTTTCCGATAGGTTGACATTTCAGGGCCATTTGGCTATTCAGAGAGCAGGCAATTCACCAAATTTTGGCGAATTGCCTGCATGTACGGTGCCCGTTTGAGGGCAAAGAAATCCCCCATAGAGAAGCAATGGATAATCTATTAAAAGAACACCGAACAGCAGCGAAAAGTTGCCGATGTGCCCTGATGTTCGGTGGTTTTATTCAACAGGTTTATTCAGGCAAACCCCATAGGCTTCAATGTTAAAAATATTCCTGTTTTTACCCAATATCTAATAAACCGTTTATTATTTTATTCTGCATTGAAAAGTCTCTTTATTCATAGATTTTTTAGGATCTTTTAGGCATTTTTCTCAATCTTTTGGCAAAATTCTTTTCCGGTTTTTTTTAACCCTATCGCTGCTGAGGCTTTTCACACCTCTGTGCTGAGGTCATTTTTACCGCTTTCGCTCATCATGTTTAACCGCGTTTTGTAGCCATATTTTGATATATGACCCAGACATATTATATATCGTTCTTTCCGGCAGACTTGGCAGATTCATAATATGTCATTATTATATGTATATGTCATGACCTGTCTGTATATTATAACAAACAATGCAATAAAATTAGAATTTTCAATAATTTATTATGTGTAAAGTGTTTTTTTTCACATTTTAACATGCGATCGTTTGCGGTTATATTTTGTATGGGGTGCGCTTGTTAAAAAAATTAGAAATGGGGTCTCGTTACATTTTTTTTGGGGAAAATTTCGCTTTTTTTAACAAACGCACCGCATACAAAAATCGTTAGTGCATTATAAATGAAATGGGAACAATATTGCTGCATTAACAAAACAAAAACCAAAAAATTTTTTTTTGGAATTTTTTTAAAATATTTTTATTTTTTATTTTTATTTTTTATTTTTTAAAAAAAACATTTTTCATGCTCATGTTTGGTATCGTTGGAAAGGCCATGCTCTGGCCGATCCAACGATTTCAAACATTAACCCCTAGCTGCCACGGATCGGGAGATAGGGGGTTCATTGTAACCCCCTATCTCCACCATTGGTGGCAGCTAGGGGTTAACTCCAGGACTGGCGTCATCGTGCTATGCACGATGACGCCAGTCCTCAGGGGGAGTTCCTAGAGGCTTGGCCGACATCCAAGATGTCGGCCAGCTCCAGGAGAGGATCACGATCCGGCTCCCCAGGGGTTAATCACAGCCACCGTTTGGAAGGGCAGGCTGTGCCCTTCCAAATGGTGCCTGGATTAACGCTCTGCTCCCTGGCGATTGGGAGGGAGAGCGGTCTGAAGCACCTCCCCCCTCCCTTTCAGGCGCTTCCTCCGCACATGCGGGGGGGCGCCTGAATTAGATGTCATCGCGCCGCCGCAATGACATCTAATTGCTCAGCCGGGGTCCCGGAGTGCTGGGCTGACATCAAGGATGTCAGCCCGCACCAGGGGGGTGCAGCAATCCGCCGGAATCCGGCGCATTGCTGCCTCCTGTGCATGGACGTGCTCAGCGCGTCCATAGCACAGGAGAACCACTTGGCTGGACGAGCTGAGCGCGTCCATAGCAGCCAAGTGGTTAAAGCAGTTTCTATTTTTTCTGTAACAGCCCTTTTTATTATCATTCATAGGACCTTATATGTAAATTCCAGGCAATTTCGTTCAGTAGTTTCAATTTTGACACATACAATCGTATCATTTTTTTGGTTTTTTTTTACCCCGTTCGTCAGCTTGTCAGCTTTTTCCGGCGGCTGGTCTGCGCTGTGATCGGCGGCTTGTTGGCTTTTTCTGACGTGTTCGATGCGTCTTTTTTGACATGTCTGCAACATTTTGGTCATTTGGAGGCAGAATGAGGTCAGCATGCAAAGCATCATCGGTGACCAACAGGCAGTATATTTGAATTTCATCTGACTAGTGAGGCTTGTGTGGGTGGCGGAAACTCCTCTGCTTCACACAGGAATGTTGGGCAAACAGGGCTGAAGGAAGGGGGCTCTCCACACACCCTGACCTCTTTAAAATGCTGTTTTGTTTAGGGTGTTTAGAGTGTCGCTTTAAAAAAAATCAATCTGAGCATTTTATTTCTGCTTCACTATATGAGTAAAGAAAGAGAAAATGTGGGGTCTCATCTATACAAAAAAAGAACCAAACAAACCAGCCATTGATTTGATGACATGTTTGCATTTAGCATTGAAAACAAACACATTTTATAGAGCTGCATTTTGTCAAAATTTGGGATGGGGTTCCCTGTACTTTCTAGCAAGTGTTCGTGGGTGGTCTTGTGGCCTTGTATTGCGGATCCTAGGTGCTGTGTGGCCTTGCATTGTTGATCCTAGTGGAGACAGATGCAGAGCTATTTTGTGACTACAGATGCTTTTTCTTTCTTTGGATATAGCCTACACCCTGTACTTAATAGCTGCTCCACCAAACTGTTGGCTTAGACTGTGAGGAGCAGCCCAGCTAACTACCACCCCATGGAGCTTAACATCTCCGAAGCGACATTGGCAAGATCGTGTTACTGGTATTATTCCTTTGTTGCAGCCTAATCACTTTGCTTTAATTTTCTTGGTAAAATATGTCCTTATCAATATGTTTAAGAAGCACTCTCTAGTATTTATACACTATCAGCTGCCCCTCGCTAAAACCGGGACTCAAAGAGGAAAAATTATCTTCCGGTTTGTGTCCTGGTTTCGCCAGCAGGTCGTGGGGTAGGCACCGAGTCCGGCAGCCTGCCCCTTAGCGATCGCTAGGCTCATGGATGCTGGGGACAGCGCTACAGCACCGTCCCCAGCATCCCCTCCATGCTCTCCATAGGACTCCATGGAGGATCGTTTTGCCAGGTCACATGACCGGCAGGATATATCGCCTCTTGCGAGATCCTGCTGGACGGCAAAGTCATCGCGGAGGGAAACAGGGGACTTTCTTCCCCAAGTCTCACTCTACTCCCGGCGACCAGAAGCAGCAGATCAGGCCGCTGTTCTCGCTGCGGGATGAGAGGTGAGTATCTGATTTTTAGGGGGATTTTGAGCTGCAGGTAATGGATTCTGCAGCAGTGGAATCCGTTACCTACACCTCTGAGCTGGTGGTAACTTTTTCATAACGTCAGCTCTTAGTAACTATTGTTAAAACCAAGTGATCCTAATGCTAGTTACTCTGTGCTTTCACTTTGCGCTCCCCGTGTTAGGTATAGGGAGCGCAAAGTACAGTAAACTCGCACTACAAACTCGCTTAACAAACGCTAACATGTTTTTAACCCTTTAGCAATTTGAAGGCGATGTGGACGCAGCGCTATTACATAGTCACATAGTTATATAGGCTGAAAAAAGACATGCGTCCATCAGGTTCAGCCTTTCACACATCACCTACTGCTGTTGATCCAAAAGAAGGCAAAAAACCCAGTCTGAAGCGCTCGCCAATATGCAACATACTGGGAAAAAATTCCTTCTTCACCCCAGAATGGCGTCAGATTTCTCCTTGGATCAAGAAGCTTTTACCCACATATTAAAACCCTTAATATTCTGTGTCTGCAGGAAGTCATCCAGTCGTTTTTTATGATCTCCATTAAGCTAATGCTGACGCTAGTGTTAGCTTGATGGAGGTGATAGAGTCCAGGAGTATCATGTAATACCTCACTTGCATAGTGACTGTTTTACTCATTACATGTAGATCACACATTTGATTTATAAATACACAAACTCACAGCTCTTGACAAAAATGTTTTTGTAGTGTTGCAAACAAAACATTATTCTAATTATTGTGTATTTATAACATGTTATTAAATATTGCAGCAATGAGCATGTATCTGAGGAGCAGCCTGTACCAGACACAAAGGAATTCTTTATTAACACATTATCCCTGGACTCACAGTGGTGAGTGGTACAAACCATGAACAGAAAAGGTACAATTTATATTTTATTATTTTTAAATAAATTTACAATTTTAAAAATATATTCGCACATCTCTTGCTAAGTGAAATAAAAACCAAGCAAAAAAGTGACTCAGATTATATTGAATATTTTTATATTATTAGTTTTCGAAGTGGCTGGTTTCACAAACACACATTGGTGATTGGTGGGATTTCCATTATTATATCACATTTACAATTCTCCATGTTATAAACAACACATCTTCTATTAATCACTTCTCCAAAGGTTAGACTTCCCTTTTTAATGAATTTTATAAACATTTTATATGAAAATAAAAATGCTTCCCATACATAGCACCTCAGGTAAATGATCCAGAACAATTATTCTCTTCCAGACAAAAAGTAATATTAAAAGCAATATACATATTGGGCCATATTACAATCTTCATGCATGTTAAAACAGGAAAGCTAAATTAAATATTATGACTCTTAATATTCTGTGTCTGCAGGGTGGAGTAGAGGTAACATCAGTGCTCTGTGTGGGAGAGCCTGTGGAGACCCAGGTTCGATCCTGGCAAGAGCACCTCTCCAGTAAGTGTCCTTGGGCAAGACACCTAACGGTACATACTCGCCCAGGATAAACTTGAAAACGAGAGAAATCTCAATGTATCCCTCCAGGTAAAATGCTTTCTCAAAAAGAAAAGCTGCGCCTGCAGGTTTCTTCTTAGTGTCTCTGTTTTAGTGTAATATTACGGGTAAGGCGCGAATCCAGCAGCCTGCCCCGTAATGCGGCACTAAACCTCAGGATGCTTGAGGCATAGGACTCCATTGTGGCTTCCACTGCCAGTCGCATGACCTGCAGGATCTCGCCTCTTACAATATGCGACAAGTCGGCGGAGTGATCGCGGAGGGATCTTTTTTCCCTAGTCTCCCTCTGATCCCAGTGGCCAGAAGAAGTGGATCGAGCCACTGTTCTCGACGTGGCTGAGAGGTGAGTATTTGAGTTTTCTTTTTTTTTTCAGCGGGTGCTGACTTATTTCACAAAAGTGGTATCAATTAGCACCAGCTTCTAGCTGTGGGTAACTTTTGACGTAATTAGCGTTAGAACTTTGTAATCCTAACATTAATTAACACTTTGTGCTCCCCATGATGCGCATAGGGAGTGCAAAGTACAGTAACCTCGCGCTGAAAAGCTGAAGATCCGAATCACTAACTAGTTTTTTAATCCATTAGCGTTCGGAATCTCATATGGTCGGCTGGCGCTAGGGCCACCAAAGTTAACGGTAGCGCTCACACAGCTGAGCGCTAACGTTAACTTTGTAATATGGCCCCTTTTCTGATCTATAAACATAATTACTGTCAGACGCTACGAACCAGCAGAAACTGGGGGGGAATCTTCTGTGATCATGGCTATTAGCCTAAATGTAGACACTTTATATTAACCCCTTCATGACACAGTATGTTCTCATGCAGTAGACAAGAACACCCTCCATGTCACAATGCCAGATGGTTGATGTGACACTCAAAAACATTACCTACACCCCCACATATTAATGGTCTACAAATAATTCTAAGAACACTTTGAATGCAATAAATTGACAAGAGAATCATGGTAGTTCAGCCTCATCTGGGGGACAGAGTTTGACAACCCTAAACTACACAGCTGTGGCGATGTCACTCGGCTGTGCCAACCATAATCACATCAGCGAGGATAGATAGGTATAACCCACTTTAGCTGATAAGGTGCCACGAGTGTTACTTGTCCTCCAGGGACAAGTTTCCGTGACTGTCATGGCGTATTACTCCAAGTGAAAGCATTGAATAGTATGAAAGCTCTAATACATCTGCATTGCTTTTTACACATAACTTCATGATAATATACCAGCAATCAGCAGTCACTTCTAGTATAGTTAAATATAATTATACAGATTATAGATTATCAAATTTACTCTGACACATATCTCTTACTATAATAACTTAATAGAAAATTCAAAGAAATAATGATACAAGACACGCAATATGGAAATACTATAAAATAGCATTATGTAAATATACTTAGAATATATATAACTAATGTATCATTTCTAGACTCGCTACAATTAGAGGCTGCCACTCCTCATATATGATTATGTGCATATCACTAATTACATGCCCCCATAATTTGCTACACATGATCACACTCCTGCCTTTCAGTGGTGATAAAATGCTCTCCAGAGGAGACACTGGCTGTTTTAGAAGTTGAAATTTGGGTGTGATAAAATATCCAAATTGTAAGAGGTGCTGTTTTGTATTTTTTCCTTCTGTTGTCAAGTGTTTGACGTTGCCACATTTTTTGGAACATACAGGGTTATTCAAAGAACTCCAAATTGTGTCCGAAATGTAACCGAACAGTGAAATTCAGCGTACGGTTACATTTCCTGGCCATTCGGCTATTCAGAGAGCAGGCAGTTTGCCAAATGTTGGTGAATTGCCTGCACATACGGTGCCTGTTCGAGGGCAGTGAAATCCCCATAGAGAAGCAATGCTTCGTCTATTCTCAGAGAACAAAACCCAGCAGTGAAAAGTTGCCGAATTGCCCTGCTGTTCTGTGGTTTCATTCGACAGGTTTATTCAGGCGAATCCCATAGGCTTCAATGTTAAAAATATTCCCATTTTAATTCAATATCTAATAAACCGTTGATTATAATATCCTGCAGTAAAAAGTCTCTCTATTTATAGATTTATTAGGATCTTTTAGGCATTTTTTGGGATTTTTGTGCGAAACTTTTTTTCCCGTTTTTTATTTTTAAATCGTTTTTTTCTTTTTTCTGTAACAGCCCTTTTTATTATCATATATTGGATCTTATATGTAAATTTCAGACATTTTCGTTCTGTAGTTTCTTTGCAAATAGCGTTTCACTTTTCTAACATTCAAGCATACTGGGTTTCGTCTGCGGTGTCGGCTTTTTCCGACGGCTGCTCTGCGCTGTGATCGGTGGTTGCTCGAGTTTCTCCGGCGTGCTCGGCGGGATTAATCCAGATGTTTTTGCGGGTTTCGGTATACCTTCGCCGGGTTTTACAGTGAGTGTTCGTCGGGTTTGCGGCAGCTTTTCCCTGCACTATGATGGCCCTGTGGTGCTTGCTGAATACACTGCAGGGTCGCCGAAATGGGATCGCCAAATCACACCGAATTGAAGAGAACGAAAAGTCACCAAACGTGCGGTGATTTTTTGATTCTCTTTGAATAACCCTGATAGTGTGCACGCTGTAGTTGGTGTACCTGCATGCATATACATTGCAAATACAATTGATCACATTTGCTGAATACTCTCTGGGTCATTGTGCATTTATTCAGCCTTTCCATTCTGCCCCCACATTCTACATTCACTCTACTCATATAATCCAATCCCCCATTGCACAAACGGTGTGTACAGGTGGTGCACTAGATGTGCCCAGACACTGAGCAAATTGGTCCTGCTTGTCCAATTAATATACCTGCATTTACATGGTTAATTCCTTCACTGCCAAGGAAATGTCCATAAAAACAATATCAGGAACCAACGTTTTCTTGGAAAATCTTTTTTAATTAACTATACAATAGGAAATATGTGGGAATATTCCCAATGTATTTCTTATTGTAATAATCTATTTGATAGTCAGTTGTCCACATCTGCTGGCCAAAAGGAGTTACTGCAGTTCTGGGCTTTGTGCAAAATCAGCAGGAGAGATGTCATTCCTAGCTGGTTTTAAAAAGTGTTATCACCATGGGCATCATGCCCACAGTGTTCAAACTTTAGGAACAGGTTCTGGAGCCCAAATGCAATTGAATTTTGCTTGCAATGAATGAAATTCCTTTGCATTGTTCCTGTGGAACACCATATTCTCACCACTATACTCGATATTGGGACACCAGGAGTGCCGTGCACACCGAGTATAGTCAATCTTGTTAGTGAAAGGGTTTGACCCCTTCACTACCAAGTAATTTTCCAAAAAAAATTGTAAACTGTGTTTTTTTTGGAAAATAATTTATAATTAATCATACAGTAAGAAATATTTGAGCATATAAGCATTGTATTTACTGTAAATAAACTATTTTGGCCAGTAGATGGGACCATCTACTGCCAAATTCAGTTACAGGCCATTTGAGCTGCAGTTCTATTTTCCTTTTTTTTTTCCCCTGCATTGGCTGCTGAATTGCCGATGTCAGAGCATTCATCAGCTGATTTTACTGTTCTAGTTCTCTGGGCATTATGCCCACAGGGCTAAAACTTTCGTGACATCTTCTGTAGCCCAAAACCAAATGAAATTATTTCTGCAAATGAATTTCATTTGCTTTTGGGCTGCAGATCAGCAGATCGAGATATCTTGAGATCGGGGCACCGGATGGTGCCTTTGAAGCCCGAGGTATCTCGTCCTTGGTAGTGTGAAGGGGTTAAGGATACACAACATGAAAACTGGCAGTATCTCTGTATGGAATTGATTAATGAGGTGCAAAAAAATTGCTTATCTTGGACTCATTTCTCAGTTTATCTTTGCATTTAGTAAATGATCCATGTGTGCACCACCTTATGACATCGGCTATGCACAACCCACAAAGCCTATAACCATTTACCCTACATATATAATCTGCCTATACACTCCGAATACCTCTTATGGTAAAGAGTAAGTATCTCAGTATCGATATAATACATATGGAGAACATTTAGCTTACCCATAATTTTACACACCCTTTGCACATTTGCACATAAAACCTTAAGTATACCTGTACATTACACATCCTGTCTGCCCATGTACTGTACATACACTCCATATACACCATATGTCAAGAAGTAGGCAAATGTAAAAAAAAAAAAAATAATTGTCATATTAAATGTAATATGTTTCTCTATCGAATACATCAGTGGTGGAAAACCTTGGCATCTCAGATATTACTACATGTCCCATGACGCATAGTCACAACAAAGGCTAAGTATCATGGGACATTTAGTTCAGAAGTATATATATATTGCCAGTGTTCACCTTCACTGTAATACAGCATGGCGTGAGTGTTATAGACTTCAAAATCTCAATCCTAGTGTTTTTAATGCATTTGCAGTATACACAGAGTGCTTTTTGTTTGCGTTTTTTATACTATCCTTTATGGAGCTTTAGTTGATGGTTTTTATGCACTAACTTCAGAACTTTCGAAAAAAATGTGAGAACAACAAGTTATATGCTGTGTGCATTCTATTATATATTAATATTATCATCATTGTTTTATACGTTTAATCTTTTTTCACTATAGAGAAGGAAAGAAAAAAAGAGGTTTAGAGTACCCATCCAGTGTTAGCGGTTGTATAAGACCACAGAAAAAAAATTAAATGTCTATAAATAGTGATTCAGTGTGAGATTCTACCCTGGATATGGCCAAGGCGGTTAATATATATAATGTTAATCGCCCATCCCCTTTTCATGCAGGGGTTAGATAGGCAATATATCTTTGTGTGTTGTTCAAATAGCATAATTAATAAACAGTATGTAACAATGTAACATAATTAAAAATCAGTGATTTTCGAAACCAGTACATTGTCTGATGTGTGATATTCATTGAAAGCCATTGGATAATGTGATGTCTAGTTATTAAAGTATGATGTTTTATATATGATTTACTGCTTTGTTACAAGAGGTTGTGTTCTTCCTGTGCCATCACTAATATCTAATAACCGTCTTGACAATCATTATCGTTTCCAATGGCTTTTCGTTGGTAAACACCAAACATTAATCTTCGACTATCAATTTCAAAGCTTAGTGATGCCCTACTAACATCTTCAGATTCACTGGATATGCTCTGTTTCTTCTCCCTTGACTCACTCTCAGCGCTCTCTCTAGACTGGCTTTCGTCATCCTCCAATGTGAGATTATCATTGCCCTTCCAATCTGTTACAGAATCATCATTGTTGTCTTCACGTGAGTCACTTCCTAGCTCATTTGATTTGCTGTTAGATTCACTTTGCAATGAACTGTTTCCATGCGTCATCGATCTCAGCTTAAATGATTTATTATTCTCTGAAGACTCACTGCCACTTATTTTTTCTAATGTGGTATCAGTGTCACCAGATTTGCTGTCACTTTGCTTTGAATCAATATTTTCAGAGTTCTCTTCGCTATCAGAAGATTCCTTTATTTCAGCACTACTGTGCTGTTGAGAGTCACTATTGTCTTGTGTGGATTGGTGGCCAATTTTCATTGAATCTTTGACATCTTCCACCGATGTGCTTTTACTGTTCTTCTCCATTAATTGCTTTTTGTCTTCAGTCAGTATTTTATATTCATTTGAGTGACTTTCGATACTTCTCAGCCCACTTAAATTTTCATGTGAGAGATCTACACTAGAAGTTGGATGAGCGCCATTTTCCAAAGATTCGATTGTATCTTCTGCTGATTGAGTGGCATCCTCATCAGAGAGAACTGGATCTTTTACGGATTCAGTGGAATCTTCAGCTGATGAGACATCCTCTTCAGACTTGACTGGATCTTCATCTGATTCTGTGGTATCCTCTGGGGATTGTAGAACATCTTCATTTGATTCAGTTTTCTCTGTTGACTGAGTTTTATGTTCTGAAGATTGATTGACATTTTCTTCTAAATCAATTCTAACGTCTTCTTTTATCTGGCTGGCAATTTTCTTTATGTTCTTGTTCAACTTTCTACCTTTCACGAACACCTCTTTTGAGGTCCTGGAATGCTTTGCTAATTTAATGTTGTCTTTTGATGGAGTTGTACCTTCATTTGACTGGCTACCTTCCTGGGAAAGACTATCTTCATTTGTCGTATTTTCACTTGATTTGCTTGAACTTTCTACACTTAAGGGGTCTCTTGATTTGTTATCTTCATCATCCTTGTAGGCATCTAAGTTGACCCTTCTTGAAAAAGTTTTGACCCTTTTCTTTACATGATCTGATGACTTTTTACTTGTCTTTTTCCTTTTATTTTTTTTCACGACCCTTTGCTTTTTCTCTTTAGAGGAACTGTTTGCTGTGTCTGTGTTCATTGTTGAATCACTGTTGGTGCTCAATAAGACATTGGAATCATCATTTTGCATTTTCTCTCCATCAGAGTCATATTCTTTACTGAGTATGTCATTATCACAGTCAATATTCTGCTGATTCTCTTTACTGTCACCAGCTATTACATTAACATCATCTTCATAGTCATCATCATCATCTTCGCTCTTCCCACCATGGACACCAGTGACAAAATCACTATCTGTACTTACTAAGGTTTCTGGATTTTTTTCTTCATTGAGAACATTATTGGCATTGTCATGATTTCCATTTTCTTCACTGTAACTGTTACTTAAATCTCTATTCATCGGCCCTTCTTCAGAGGGTTCCTTTAAACCAATGATATGAAGTTTTGTTTCACGACTTGACTCTGTTGTGCTCTTTGTATTTTCATTGTCTTGGTAGTTATCTGCTTCATGTATCTCCTGTGTAAGACAAAATGATGAGGAGTTTGGAAACGTAATTATCTTTCCTAAAAGCTCAGTATACAGCCTGCTAAAATCTATATAATAGGAAAACCAGACAGATTCATGTGGTATAAAGAACACTAATAATAGGAAATAAAATATGAAACATCGTTTAAAACATTTTAAAAAATATGTGCTGAGTATTCTTTATTTTTCTAGTTGACCCCACAGTGAATAATTCAACATGATATATACTTTATAATTATTTGGGCATTTTACATTTATTTCTGATCTGACTAAAATCAGTACTCCCTTAATTTCAATTGGTTGTGTTATTATTTCTTTACCTTCTACTTCTTCCTGATTATTCCTACTGATTTATTGCTACTAATTAATCTTGTTAATAATATGGACATCAAATATTACCTGAAATATTTATTACATTTTATAATTAAAATGGAATTACTATCAGGGTTATTCAAAGCGATTCGAAAAGTCACCGCACGTTCGGTGACTTTTCGTTCTCTTCAATTCGGTTTGTTTTGCCGATCCCATTTCGGTGACCCTGCGGTGTATTCAGCAAACACCACAGGGTCCCCGAATTGCAGGGAAAAGCTGCCGCAAACCCGACGAAAACTCACCGCAAAACCCGGCGAATGCACGCCGAAAACCCTCAAAAACATCTGGATTAACCTGCCGAAAACCACAGAAAAACCCAAACAGGAGCCGATCGCAGCCTTCAACACCGCAGAAGAGGCAGTGAATAAATTAGCAAAACAGTTTGCATGAATGTGTGAAAGTGAAACGCTGTTTGCAAAGAAACTACTGAGCGAAAATGTCTGAAATTTGCATATGAGGTCCAGGGAATGATAATAAAGAGGGCTGTTACAGAAAAAAGAAGAAAACTTTTTTTTTTTTAAAAAAAAATCGGACTTTTAAAAAAAAAAAAATCTGAAAAATGCTTAAAATATCCTAAAGAAATCTATAAATAAAGAGACTCTTTACTGCAGAATTTTATAATGAACGGTTTATTAGATATTGAATTAAAACAGGAATATTTTTAACATTGAAGACTATGGGATTCTCCTGAATAAACTTGTCGAATTAAACCACCAAATGGCAGGGCATTTCGGGAACCTTTCACTGCTGGTTTGTGTTCTCTGAATAGCCGAAGCAGTGCTTTTTCATGGGAATTCACTGCCCTCGAACAGGCACCGTATGTTCAGGCAATTCGCCAGGATTTGGCGTATTGCCTGCTCTCTGGATAGCCGAATGACCAAGAAAGGTAACCGAACGCTGAATTTCAGCATTCGGTTACCTTTCTCAATCAATTCGGAGCTCTTTGAATAACCCTGTATATTATTCAAGATGTGCAGTTTATCTAAATCAACAAATTACAGTAATAAAAATTACTTGGTAAAGGAAGAAAAGCCACCCCCGTCATCTATGGGGATTATGGGTATAGACCATATTCCTCCCTTACATAGGGGTGTCGACTGAGCTAAGCAAATGCTGAGAAGAGAATCTTTTTCAATCGATAAACTGGATTCTCTAACGATGAGAGGATTGAATGAAAAAAATGTGTTTGTTTGTTTCCTGCCGATTAGATAACATGTTATTATAAGGGTGAACTCATTCGTAGTGAACCTCCCCACCTTTTAATGCAATGTTTATTTGACTTTTTCTTCTCTCTTTTCTTCCTTTACCAAGTTAGATTGGAATGTTTAGTGCATTTTGGTTTAATTTGGAATTTTTTATACTGTAATTTGATACTTTTATCCCCATGGACCCTAGTCCTACCTGCATGATAATATGATACTGATGTTATCTGCCTGTATGGATTTTTTTGTTTTGTTTATCTGTTACTATGACAACAATAGAATGGTAATTTACACCTGGGTCTAAACAAGTGTGGCCAGGTAAGGTCACATTGTCCATATTTGATGAAATCCTTGGTGTGGGGTGTGTATTTAAGTCTTGATAAAAGTCCCTGCGAGGAATGAAACGCCAATCAGCAATAAAAAAAATTGTGTTTTTAAAGTCTCTGTGTAGCGGGATACAGGGAGTGTATTACATGAGCAGCCAGTTCCCAGCACTGGAGCATCAGATGTAGCACAGATGGAGTGCCGAGGTCTGGGATATACACAGTATCTCACAAAGTGAGTACATCTCTCACATATTTATAAATATTTTATTATATCTTTTCATGTGACACACACTGAAGAAATGACACTTTGTTGCAATGTAAAGTAGTGCGTGTATAGCTTGTATAACAGTGTAAATTTGCTGTCCCCTCAAAATAACTCAAAAGTGAGTACAACCCTAAGTGAAAATGTTCAAATTGGGCCCAATCAGCCATTTTCCCTCCCCATTGTCATGTGACTCATTAGTGTTACAAGGTCTCAAGTTTGAATGGGGAGCAGGTGTGTTCAATTTGGTGTTATCGCTCTCACTCTCTCATACTGGTTATTGGAAGTTCAACATGGCACCTCATGGCACAGAACTCTCTGAGGATCTGAAAAAAAGTATTGTTGCTCTACATAAAGATGGCCTAGACTATAAGAAGAGTGCCAAGACCCTGAAACTGAGCTGCAGCACGGTGGCCAAGACCATACAGCGGTTTAACAGGATAGGTTCCACTCAGAACAGAACAAGTGAAAATGTCTAAATTGGGTCAAAGTGTCAATATTTGTGTGGCCACCATTATTTTCCAGCACTGGCTTAACCCTCTTGGGCCTGGAGTTCACCAGAGCTTCACAGGTTGCCACTGGAATCCTCTTCCACTCATCCATGACAACATCACAGAGCTGGTGGATGTTAGAGACCTTGCGCTCCTCCATCTTTTGTTTGAGGATGCCCCAAAAATGCTCAATAGGGTTTAGATCTGGAGACATGCTTGGCCAGCCTATCAACTTTACCCTCAGCTTCTTTAGCAAGGCAGTGGTCATCTTGCAGGTGTGTTTGGGGTGGTTATGTTGGAATACTGCCCTGCGGCCCAGTCTCCGAAGGGAAGGGATCATGCTCTGCTTTAGTATGTCACAGTACATGTTGGCATTCATGGATCCCTCATTGTTCCCTCCGCAGTGCTGGTAGCACTCATGCAGCCCCAGACCATGACACTCCCACCACTATGCTTGACTGTAGGCAAGACACACTTGTCTTTGCACTCCTCACCTGGATGCCGCCACACATGCTTAACACCATCTGAACCAAATAGGTTTATCTTGGTCTCATCAGACCACAGGACATGGTTCCAGTAATCCATGTCCTTAATCTGCTTGTCTTCAGCAAACTGTTTGCGGGTTTCTTGTGCATCATCTTTAGAAGAGGCTTCCTTCTGGTTGACAGCCATGCAAACCAATTTGATGCAGTGTGCTGCGTATGGTCTGAGCACTGACAGGCTGACCCCTCCTTCAACCTTTGCAGCAAAGCTGGCAGCATTCGTATGCTATTTCCCAAAGGCAACCTCTAGATATGACGCTATGCACGTGCACTCTACTTCTTTGGTCTACCATGGCGAGGCCTGTTCTGAGTGGAACCTGTCCTGTTAAACCACTATATGGTCTTGACCACCGTATTGCAGCTCAGTTTCAGGGTCTTGGCAATCTTCTTATAGCCCACGCCATCTTTATGTAATATAATTATAATAGTATAAATATTTTTTAGCATCATTCATTTTTGTCCTTATTTTTATTATACAAGTTTGGAAACTACAACTTACAATTGATTGGTTATGTCCATCAAGGTCTTCATTACTTCCAGATTCTCCATGGTCATCTTCATTATTGTGATCATCAGAAGTGGTATCCTCATTTTTCAAATCTTCAGAGCTGTGGTGATGTTCCTCAGTATGAAAACCATGATCTTCCTCTCCATTCTCCTCCCCACCAGTGTCTTCTGATACCTCCCCTTGACTATTATCATTATCAGTTTTTAAGGACACACGGGCTTCATTATCCTCTCCACCCGCACCAGCACTAGGATCTAGGTCTAGCACAGCAGCAAATTCTTCACTGGTATCATGCTACAAGAAAAGATAACAATGTATACTTGAATATAAAAATAAAATATATGAAATTAACCAAATTGACAGCATGAGTCACATTTATTCTTTCTGTGTATATATGCATTTTATTAATAATGTATGATATTCATTCTGTTATAACTCAAACACATCAGTTGCTAAACTGCAGCTTGCAGGCTTGAAGGACATGGGTCAAGGGACAAAGACTAAGAGATAAAAAGGTTTAATAAATATGATAATCTTACAAAGATCTGTCATGAAAGATTTTTGCAATGTACAGTTTTACCCACCTGTTGTTCTGAACTCTGTAAGCTTGACTCAGAAGATTTTCTCTTAACCTTAGACAGTAAAGACACATTATGTTAAGTGGTTAAATCATTTCAGTTTCAGATCTTTAAACAAATATTAATTATAGTAAAACATTACATATATATTATATATGTGTGTTTTCTTTTTAGTATAAAACATTGGCCTGGGAACAGATGTATGAAATACATTATTGAGCTTTCTGGACAAAAAAACACTATCAGGGTTATTCAAAGAGAGACAATCTGGCCCCGAAATGTAACCGAAAAGTGAAATTCAGCATACGGATACATTTCCTGGCCATTCGGCTATCCAGAGCGCAGGCAATACGCCAAATGTAGGCGAATTGCCTGCACATACAGTGTCTGTTCGAGGGCAGTGAAATCCCCCCCAACAGAAACCCCCTATTCATTCGACAGGTTTATTCAGGAGAATCCCATAGGCTTCAATGTTAAAAATATTCCAGTTTTAATTCAGTATCTAATAAACCGTTTATTATTTTATTCCGCTGTAAAAAGTCTCTTTATTTTTAGATTTTTTTACGATCTTTTAGGAATTTATTGGGATTTTTTGTCAACATTTTTTTCCCGTTTTTTTTTTAAATGTTTTTTTCATTTTTCTGTAACAGATCTTTTTATTATAATTGATTGGATCTTATATGTAAATTCCAGACATTTTCGTTCTATAGTTTTTTTGCAAACAGCATTTCAATTTTCAAACTTTCAAGCGTACTGCTTTTTGTTTTTTCCACCTCGTTCATCTGCGTGTCGGGTTTTTCCGGTGGCTGCTCTGCGATCAGTGGCTAGTTGGGTTTTTCCGGCGTGGTTAATCCAGCTGTTTTCTGTAGGTTTCGGTGAGTGTTAGGTTAGTGCTCGGCGGGTTTGCGGCGAGTGTTCTGCGGGTTTGCAGCGGGTTTTCCCTGCACTACGGGGGCCCTGCGGTTCTTGCTGAATACACCGCAGGGCCGGCGAAATAGGATCACTGAATCACCCCGAAGTGCAGGGAACGAAAAGTCACCGAACGTACGGTGACTTTTTGATTCTCTTTGAATACCCTGTACATTGTAACAAATACAAAAAATATTGTAAAGTAAGCAATAATCCCTCTTCTGTTTGACACTCGTGTTTACTAAACCATCCATATGTTTATGTTACAAAAATACAGAATACACAACTTGGTATTTTTTCATAATAATCTGGATTGGATTAGCTACCCCAACATGTTTTTATTTACATGGCTTTAACTATATTTTTAATCTGCAATTGATAATGACTGGAACTCACCTCAGCATTGTCTGAACTGTCAGAATCTGAATCTAAAACCTGTTAACAAAGAAGAGTGGTTTTATTGTGTTGCCAATGGCATTGCTTATAACATTTTTACAATATCATTCATATTTTCAACTTACAGGGAAGCCTAGAACAAGACTGAAAAGGCAGAAAGAAATTAGGACTTGTTTCATTGTTTTTGTACAATGTCTGAAATATAAACACAAAATAGTCGATTAGTTAGAAGATTAGATGCATTGGTGTCATTTGGCAAAATAATTTGGTCAAGCAGTAACTTGTATTAAAGGTGTATAAAAAAACATTCTAAATAGGGGTCTTCAGGAAAACTGAGCTCAGGTCTACAGATTCATCAAGCTATGTTCAAGAAGATGATACTAAGCAGGATTGAGCTAGAGAATGGACAGCCAATGTAGAGACACTATCCCCTTCACTGCTGAGCCATTTCACATGTTAATAAAAAAAAGAAAAACATGTTTTTTTATTTTTTTCTTTACTTTAAAATGGTCATACTTGGAATCATTGGAAAGGCCATGCTCTGGCCTTTCTAATGATGCCAAACATGACCCTGCTAGCTGCCAACAGTCAGGAGATATCGGGGTTCAAACAAACCCCCTCACTCCACCCCTATCTTTCCTTAGGAGTCAATGAGGACGTTCCCCACACGTCCACAGCAGTGAAAGGGCTAGAATATATTTTATAATTAATTGCAAACAAACTCTTCTACAAAATCTAAATGTTGAAATAATGATTATAAAGTATTAAAACTGTTCTAGCCGTGTATTGTGTTATTGGGACAAATGTGGAGCATTTAATTTAATGTATCAATCACAGTACGTGTTCAAATTACCAGACTGGAAATTATATAGGTAATGGATTCAAAATATATTTTAAAAATGTGAATATAAAAACATGATTTTTTTTGTACTCAGTTTTTATTTCTTAAAATATTTGCATAGAACCTGTACAAAATATACAGTATATCAGTTAGAACGTGAAAGGACCATCCTAAAAAAATGTGTCAAATTACTACATACAGAGCACAATATCCTATCAACAACTTGATACTAGATGCTGCTTCCAGTGTTGACCAATTCTTAGATTAGTGGTGAAAATAGTGGTTTTGTATCATCACTGGTACAGATCCCTGTTGTTTGCTACATCAATCTCTGTATAGAACGGATTCAGACCAAACACTGTATTTTAGTTCCATTTGCAAGGAAGAGGACAAGGGCAATATTGTGTCACCATTGGCCCAGATCTACTACTTCCCTGATACTGACAGAGACACTAAAACAATGGCACTGAGACATGCACTCATACATATTGAGAGATATTGAGAGAGAGAGACACTGAAAGACACAAGGACACTTACAGAGATATACGTACATGGACAAACACGCATACAAAGAGACACTGAAAAAACAATGACAGAGGCACGCACAGTAACGATGTCACTGACAAAGATATCGAGACACAGACAGATTTACAGACATACACTGAAAGACACACAGACACTGACAGACACACAGAGATTACAACAAAGCCATGGACACAGCTACAGACACACACCCAGAGACATTAGCAAAGACACTCACAGACATAAGGAAGCTGTACAGAGAAAGGAATGAACTGACACTTCAGCCTTTTCTGCTAGGGCTGGTTTATTGGAGTTGCATTAAGAAGCAATGTTTTGGCTCCTCACAAACCATTTCCAAACTTGTAAAAGGCTCACTAGGAGCTAAATAGTTGACAATAATCCCGCGCTAGGAGAAAAGGCTGGAGTTACCTGATACAGATGCTGCTGGAGGTTGCCTCCCTGGATCACATTTGTACCTATCTATTTATTTTCAAATTAATATTTATTAAAAGTTTACATTTGTTTTTTCTTTCTGTTTGCAAAAAGAAATATTCACACCAATAGCAATCAACTAATTAAGGATACAGAAAGACAGAAATAAGGGAAAAAAGGGAAGGAGGGAGGGGGAATAATTCCATCCATCTCATGCTAAACATGTTTAAAATATAATATTCATGCAGTACAATAATGAGTAAAAATAAAAAGTATACAGTGACATTAACATTGTAGTTAGTTCCATAAGTACACGTATAAAGCGAAAAGGTCAAATCAAGCACGTAAAGTATGGCCATTAACATTACCTACGGTATTATCTTCCCATATGTTCCAAAAAATAGTTCAACTAAACGGAGATGGTTTTCTCAATGTCAGTTCGTAACCCTTATTTTCAAGTATCATTTGGATGACTTCATCACATGTAGGGAATGTGGTAGTTTTCCACAACAATCTATTTCAAATTTTTTGTTTATGTTGATCCACGTTTGGGAGAGTCACTTTATTTTTTGTATGTAAGACATAAGGACACTGACGGACAGAAAGACAGACAGAGACGATGAAAAAGAGACCCATACTGAAACACATATACTGACAGAGACTCAACAAAGAATGAGGTCTCCACTCTAGTTTCTAGGCACCGTGTCTGCTGATTGCATTACGTGAGTTCAATATTTTACTGACAGAGATGCAAACATTGGCAAAGACAAAAACACTGTCACAAATAGCAACCCTGACACCTTCTAGACTGAAACAGACAGATATCGTTACCTCCTCACATTGACAAATATGCTAACACAAATCTGCCCCCCCCCCTGGGCCACTCTGTGCAGAGCTCAATGGTGTCATGGGTGGAATGATGCAGACAGGTGGGTAAAAAGCTTCCTGTGTGGTGCCACAGCACCACCCTCTACCTTGTGTTTTTGGGTCCATGAGGTGACAAGGGGACAGGGAGGCTTAAGGAAATGCGACTTGATGTTACGACAGAATTCCAATCCCTTCCTTTGATTAAGGGCTCAGCAATCACACCATTCTGGCCCTCATCACACACTGTGTTGGGTGCACTGATGCCAAGGATCCCTGTACAGCTCAAAACCCAAAGATTGGCCCTACTCACATCTCCTCCATGACCCAGGTCTTCATGCACTCACTCCCTGACTATCATTGAGGCAAGTCACCCCTTTACCAGCCCCTTATTATGTATCTGGCCAAGAAGCTCTTGAACATCAGGTATCTTTTTGTATTAGGTGCTGTCGTGAACTTTGATTCCTATTGCATAAATGGGCAAAATATTTTTTTTCTTCTATAATAAAGTCTCTGTAACTGAAACAGTTCGGTCTTGATAAGTTTCAATTCAAAAGCAAAATTCCATTTAGTGCAATCCATAGATCAGGTGTCATATAAGGTAAACCAAAATGTAAATATTGCGTCTAATGGAGACGCAGTTGCCCATAACACTAGTTAAAGGCATAAACCACAGAGCTTCATTCAGAATAGTTGAAGGTATGAAACACACCACTTCAGTGAAAGATGATATGCTGCTGTATACAATATATTTGTAGCGAGTGCTTTTTACTCCAGTATCCCTGATTGCTAAGCTTAATGAGAGGTTTAGTCCTGTGAAGCTGGGATACAGCCCGAAGAACAAGTGTAGAATTATACAGTGCACGAATACATACATATAATAATAATAAAAAAAGAAAGAAACTGTTGCATGGAATTGTGAAACTCTCAATTAAACACGAATACAAAGGCGCCAGTGTTATATTTATAATCATACGAGTAACTAAATAATACATAGACATGATTTAGCGCTGAGCAACTTTCCAAAAATTACAGGTTTCATTTGGACCCATGCAGCTAAACATCACCATTTTGCGTCTTGAAGTGTGTTTAAAATAGGAACCTAGTTGTTAAGATTTCAGAGAAATCTCCTTATACTTTATTCTTTTCCCTCTTTGTTGTAGCCACCTAATTGTGTTGTACTATAATTTTGTGGATAAAATAAAATTCTTTTTAAAGCACTGTTTATGTTTCCTTATTTATGTGAGACCAAATGTAGGTTGGTAATGTATACAAACATCAACCTTTAAATGAAAACTGAAAAGATCAAGAAAGTATAATTAGTCCATCGAGGAAGTAAACATATTCAATTTTCACCACCATCAGCCAATTTGATACCCGTGAAAGTCAAATCTGCATACCTTTCCTCTGAGACTGATTTGTTTGAACCTTATTATTTTGATACAGAAGCAGTAAATGTACTGGCTGGGTGGAGTAGAGGTAACATCACTGCTCTGCATGGAGAGAACCTGTGGAGTCATGGGTTCAATCCCAGCAAGAGCACCTCTCCAGTAAGTGTCCTTGGGCAAGACACCCAATGGTACATACTCACCACCCAGGACATACTTGAAAATGAGAGAAATCTCAATGTATCCTTCCTGGTAAAATCCTTTCTCAAAAAAATATATAAATAAATGTATCACTTTGAGTTTCCTTAGGGAATAACATCTAGCATCAAAAATTGAGCAATCAAATGGTATCTATGGACCACATGATGCAGCTTCCAGCATTCTGTGTATATTAAGGTTGTTGATTTTGAATCCTTACTGTGGGCAGTATTACAGCTAATGCTAACTTAACCAGAGCTGTTGTAAATTTGACAACTCCATAGACCAGGGGTCAGCAACCTTGGCTCCCTGATGTTTTGGGACCTACATCTCCCACGATGCTCAGTCACACTTTAGGCTGACTGAGCCACATTGGAAATGTAGTTCCCAAAACATCAGGGAGCCAAGGTTGCTGACCCCTGCCATAGACTATAATGGCTCTTGTAAGTTTACAACAGCTCTGGTTAAGTTAGTACCAGCTTTGTAACATAGCCCTACATGTATTATTGTAAATACATGGATATTTCCAGTATTCTTGTTTTAAAATATCTGGACTCCTCAGTTCAGGCATGACATATCATCCATATCAAAATACACATTCAGGGTTATTCAGAGAGAGGTGAAAATTAGGAGAATGGCAGGAGAAGTGAAAATTCTAGGTCAAAATAGCCAAACCAGAAAAATTCTCCCATTTATCTTACTTTCCAAATCTGCTATTTGGTCTAGATTGTTCTCTTCTCCTGGCAATTCTCCTGATTTTCACCTCTCTCTGAATAACCCTGATTGTCATCGTTAAATGAAATAAATTATAAAGGAACAACGTTGGTGACTTTCTTGGTAAATCATGCATTTCACAGAAATAATGCTTACCTGGATGCAGTCGTTAAATTCAGAATTTCTTGTTGCGGATTAAAAGTCACGCATGAATATTTTTGCTTGGCTTGTCAATTTTGAAGCTATCCAATATTCCTTGAATTTAAACCATGTAGAAGAAATTCCGCATCCAATGAAGTAGTGAGAACAAATTCTGATGTCACAGCGCACCTACAAAATTGTAGTACACCCACACTTCCACCACTGCGAGGTGAAGTTCCGTTATAAAACCTTTGTGGTTTTCAAAATAACTGCACTTGCTTCCATTTAATTAGGTAGACAGTCTGGACTTTATTTGGCTTAGGCATAACATGGTGTGCATCCTCTGTATTCTCTAGACTAAACAATTTATCTGCAACATGTGAGATTCTAAAATAACCTGACCTGAACTTTATACTGGGAAAATAATAACTCATATTTACTTACATTGCAATTTAATTTATACATGATAAAGAGACATAAGTAGTGATGAGGATATTATGATATTAATTATATACAATTGTTTATATAAAAACTGTATGAAATTTGAACAATAGCCTTGACGTTATTCTACTACAGCTAAAAGAAGATATATGTATAATAAGCAGCAAATTGTAAAGAATCGTTTTGCAACAATATGTCTTAGTTTATTATTAAAGGTTGTAAACATACATAACAAGAACAGCAAACAATTGTTTAAAATAAGCTTATCTAACAAGTGTGATTTTGTTTGCGTCAGTTCAAACTGCGTTTAAACTCTGCGTTTGTGAGAGTTATTTTGATTTCTCTTTCAATAAGTAGTAGACATTGAGTGCTTTGGGAGACTTCTATATATACAGAAAGTCAGTAAAATATCTTAACGATTTTTTTTTATTTTTCACATTTTTCTAGATCTGTTCTACGGTATGACCCTTTTCCACCAAGCCTGTCAAAGGGAGCCTCTTAGACAAAAAGTTGGTTTTAAGTTTTAGCACCTCCCTATTACTGGTTGTCATGCCTGGTTCTGGTGTGGACCGGTATGCAGGATATGGCAAACCCAGAGCGGAGAGGGATGTAGTCAAAGCGTGGTATCCTTGGGAGAATCCAGTAACGTAGTCGTGGGAAAAAGAAAAAGGTCGGGCCGGCTGAGTACAAGCGAAATCAAGGGAGAATGTCAATGGGTCATACAAACGTAATAGCAGGAGGCAATACAGAGAACTAGGGAGACAGCTATAGAGCAACAATCAAGTACCTACCCAAAGGAGGAATGGGTATACTGTATATAGTAGAGTCAGCAAGGAACACACCCCATGCGGGGAGGGACTACAGCTTCTAGCCACACCTGCATCAAAAAACCACCGAATCGATCCAAAAAAAGTTGAATGCATATAACGATCCGCTGAACAGTGCGCCGAATCGATCCAAAAAACGCCGACAACCCGCCGAACAGACTGCTGAATTGATCTGTAAAAAGCCGACAACCCACCGAATCGATCCGAAAAAATCTGACGACACGCCAAACAGACCGCCGACCAGTTGCCGGAAAAAGTTGACAAACCGCAGAACAGGGGTAAAAAAAAACAAAAAAAGCACTTTTAAAAACACGTTTAAAAAAAAACACGACTTTTAAAACGCATTTCGAAAAAAAAATGAGTGCATGAAAATGCCTGGAAATAATATATAAGGTCCTATGAATAACAAAAAAGGTCTGTTACGGAGCAAAAAAAAAACGTATGTAAAATTTCATCGGAATTATAAATTTTGCCGAATAAATCTTGAAAAGTACCTAAAAAATTCTAAAAACAATATTGTTACATAGTTACATAGGCTGATAAAAGTCATGCGTCCATAAGGTTCAGCCTTTCACACATCACCTACTGCTGTTGATCCAAAAGAAGGAGAAAACCCCAGTCTGAAGCGCTCGCCAATATGCAACATACTGGGGAAAAATTCCTTCTTGACCCCAGAATGGCATCAGATTTGTCCTTGGATCAAGAAGCTTTTACCCACATATTAAATATTATAACCCTTAATATTATGCTTTATATATAGAGACTTTTTGCTGCAAATCAAAATAATAAACAGTTGAATAAATATTTAATAAAAACGGGGAATTCTTTTTACATTGAAACCTATAGGGGTTATTCAGAGAGCTCTCTCATTCCCTGCACTTTGGGGAATTAAATTCCCCAACCCTGCGGTGAGTTCTGCATTTAGCGCAGGGTCCCCGAATTGCGGAGAAAAGCCGCCGCAAAACCAACGATCAAAAAAAAGAAAAAGCTGAAAAACTGCCAAAATGATCAGATCTGATAAATTCGGCAGGTCTGGCAGATTATCGAATCCGATTCGATAAGCCGTCAGGAACACTGCAAAATTATTGGATATGAGTAGGTTTTGATAGGTTTTACGGCAGGTTTTTTTTAATTTCACATAAATTATCGGATCTGATTCGATAAATTATCGGATCCGATAAGCCGTCCCGCCACAAACCCGTGGATCCGCGTACAGAAAAAGCTGCCGATATGCCAAACACAGTGATGACCAGCTGCCGGAAAAAAATGACAAGCAGACAAACGGGGTAAAAAGAATAAAATAACTAAAACGATTGAAAGTGTCAAATTTGAAACGCTGTTTGCGAAAAAAACTACTGGACGAAAATGCCTGGAATTAACATATAAGGTCCTATGAATAATAATAAAAACGTCTATTACAGAAAAAAGAAACAACACTATTTAAAAAAAAAGAAAAAAAAATTGTTACGAAAAAATCCAGAAAAATGCCTAAAAAAATCTTTAAAAAAAATAAATGAAGAGACTTTTTGCTGCAGATTAAAAGAATAAAGGTTTATTAGATATTGGATAAAAACAGGAATATTTTTAGCATTGAAAGCTATAGGATTCACCTGATTAAACTTGCCGAATGAAACCACCGAACATCAGGGCATTCCTCTAACGTTTCTCTCCTGTTCATTGTTCTCCGAATAGATTAACCATTGGGGATTTCACTGTCCTCGAACAGGCACCATATTTAGCTGGCAATTCGCCAAAATTTGGTGAACTGCCTGCTTTCTGAATAGCTGAATGGCCACGAAATTGCACTGTATGGAGAAATTCACTGTTCGGTGCCATTTCGGAGCCAGATCGTCTCTCTCTGAATAACCCCTTATGGGATTCGCCTATTTAAACCTGTTGAACGAAACCACCAAATATCAGGGCATTTCACTGACATTTCGGTGCAGTTCAGCGTTCTTTGAATAGATTAACTATTACTTCTCTATGGGGAATTTCACTGCCGCCGATCACCAGTGCAATTTCGTAGCCAATTCGGTGCTCTCTGAATAAGACACTATATTAGTTTGTTATTGTGTGGTCTACATTAAATGACAGCTGAACAGCCCACCCTTGTACATCTTCGTCTCGCCCATTTTTCCTCTTTATTGGTTTTTGATATCCACCCTTGTTTGTGCACCTTGGTGAATGTGTGGTATTGAGTGAACGAGTGGCATTATAGTTTATGTTTTATGAGAGTTATATAATAAAGAAAGAATTATAATTTATTTGTTATTCGAGACAATAAATTTATGATGAGTCACCTTTCAGATCCATGTGATCTTATATCTATTTTCAAATTGTAACTTTTAGAATTATCTCCATTATTTATGTGATATCGGCATATGACAATTCTTCCAGATACGTGTAAGGACAATAGGGGCCCAGATTTTCTTCTGCAGACCACCACTAATGTCCCACCATATACAGCAGCCGATACAAAAAATAGGCAACCAAAATAGTCTACCAATAAAGGTACCAAAGTCCAATCATTTGCATCTCAGCACCAGTTTGTCCATTCATCTATCGGAGATCAATTCCAACACAGTGCATCAATCACAATAGGCATGGTCTATATGCATCCCCTTCTCAGTAAAGGATCATAGTTACCCATCAAAAAACAGTTAAAAAACAGAAACACTGGACACGTTTCGCCTTTTTGACAGGCTTTATCAAGAGTGACTCAAAAGACTCCAAAATAAAAAAGGTCTTTTTTTTAGGGGTGGGGCCACCAGTGCGGGTTGCCGCCCCCTGGAAAGTGCCGCCCTAGGCCTAGGCCTTGTTGGCCTAGGCCAAAATACACCACTGCTTGACGTTATGTCTCACCCTGGCAGCAAGTGGACTTAAACACCACAGGGCAACATAGCTCGTCCCCTCGGCTTTCTGGCCTGCCTCCTCCTCCTCCTTTCCCAGCAGGCTAATAGCCATCAGCGGCTGTAGGGGGACTGCGTTAAGGCAGTCCCCTTGCAGACAATGATGGTGATTGTTCTGCTGGGAAGGGAGGAAGGCCGGAGAGTACCGCATAGCCACAGAGTGTGCTATGCCACTTTGCGGCATTTAAGCCCGCCTGATGACAGTATGGCATAGGACACCCCACGGCACTAAGGGGTTAAGAAGTTTGCAAAGCCAGAAGTGTCAGATTTATCAAAAATGCCAAAGATGATCAGACCCACAGAGCCTCTGCTCCATGAACTTTTGTTACAAAGTCCCTGAAATACATTCTTTTCTATGTACCGTACCACTTATTTTTTTATTTATTTTTATTTATTTATAAAAGGATTTTACCAGGAAGGATACATTGAGATTTCTCTCGTTTTCAAGTATGTCCTGGGTTCGAGAACATTGAGTGGTTACAGAAATACAAAAAAAATAGTAAAATGTAAAGATATTAACACAAGACCAAATATACAGATTAACAGAAAAATAAATATGGAGGAAATAAAGTCATTATGTTACATGTTTACAGGTGCATTTCGTACTGAGGTATGTTAATAGGGAAGTCTTAAGGGACTTTAGACTGGGGGAAGATTTGATGGCGTCTGGGAGGTTATTCCATATTTGCGATGCTTTGTAGGAAAATGAGGATCGAGCCATTTTCTTTTTGTATTGCGGTATTGCAAGTAAGGTGCTGGTCCTGGATCTGAGGTTATAGGATGAGGGAACTGCCGGGGGAAGCAGCATATTCAGATAGGGTGGTAGCTTCCCAGAAAAGCTCTTAAACACCAGGTTGGAAAGGTGAAGGGTGCGTCTAGAGTCCAGTGATGGCCAGTTTAGTTCTTTTAACATGTCACAATGGTGTGTCATGTAGTTACATTGTAGCACAAAGCGACAGAATGAGTTATACAATGTAGTAAGTTTCTGGAGGTGTGTTTGCGGGGCGGCTGCATACACTACATCTCCGTATTCAATGGCTGGCATAAGCATTTGTTGTACAATCTGCTTTCTTACCGCGGGGCTCAGGCAGGATTTGTTTCTGTACAGGGCACCTAGTTTGGGGTAGAGTTTAGATGAGAGTTTTTCGATGTGGGGGCCAAAAGATAGATTTGGGTCTAACCACATACCTAGGTATTTGAGAGAAGTGACTGTGGTCAGCGTGCCATTTGATTTTGTCCCAACACATAGATGGGGTGTTTGCAATTTGTGTAGTTTAGGTGCGGTTCCAAAGAGCATTGTAACAGTTTTGTCAGTATTTAGAAAAAGTTTGTTGTGTTTGATCCACTTTTCTACCCCTGTGAATTGTTCTTGCAGCACTGCCTCCAGCTGTGGGAGATTTGGTTTGCTGGTATAGATTACAGTGTCATCTGCGTACATGTGTACAGTAGAAGCTTTGCAGACATTGGGCAGATCGTTTATGAATATTGTGAATAGCAGGGGGCCAAGTATCGAGCCTTGGGGTACACCGCACGTGACTGGGAGGGGGAGGGAAGTGCTGTCAGAAATGGACACAAATTGAGACCTATCAGACACATATGATTGGAACCAGGTTAACGTACTATCACCAATACCAGAGTTCTTAAGTTTTTGTAATAGGATGCCATGGTCTACTGTGTCAAAAGCCTTGGCAAAATCAAGGAAGATGGCTCCAGTTAGATTTCCTTGTTCCATGCCAGCTTGGATATCATTACAAACTTTTAAAAGGGCAGTTGTAGTTGAATGGTTTGGACGAAAGCCTGATTGATCTGGGGTTAAATAGTTCTAATACTGATAATAATCACGTAATTGAGTGTAGACACATTTTTCCAGAATTTTTGACATTACAGGGAGCAGTGATATTGGGCGGTAGTTGGATACCAAAGTATTGTCTCCACTTTTACTTATCGCCTCTGAGAGACGTACATAGAGACCACTGTAACAAATGAAGACGGGCGTACTATTGACACCGTCACATCGGAGTAGCAAGATAATACATTACCATAATTTCTGAATTTTACCAAGACACAATTTTATGTTTGCACTTTTGTCTTAATTTTATGAAGAAAGTTATTATTTAGGGATATTTTTTTGAAAAACAAACCACAGACACTAACTACTACTTACATCTGGCTCCAGTGCAGACGGCAGCTTTTGAATACATGTTATATATGATATTTCTGAGACTCATGATGACAACCCAGCCTTATAGAAAGTTTATATTGATGTTTTGGTATCTTGGCAATGTAAAGGAATCTTTTATTTCAGCCTGTGAATGTAGACACTGCTTGAATACGTAGGGTGGTAATTACAGCTTGTTACTCGATATCATGCAATTCAATATGCTAAAACAATAATAAATGTTTACTTGCGGTGAATTTAATGGAAGTGCTACATTAAAAAAGAAACATGAAAAAAAACTTGCTACTTAAGGCTGGGGTCAGACTAACGCATTTTTAACGTGCGTTTAGGCGCACTTAATAACGGCTGCAGTAGCAGCAAATGACGGCCAATATACGAAGTACGGTCGCACGAAAGTCCTGCCGCGCAACGCAAGTGGAAAATGAACGCATTTTTTCGAGAACGCAGAACCGCTAGTACGGACGTACAGAGTGCGTTGCGGCGGCATAACGGCATGTGTGCGTGATTAGGAGATGTCAGACGCTGCTAATGTCCAGCCTGCATAACGTCCAGACGCAAAAAGTGTTTTATTGACGATCCGTAAAAAAATCACGCAGGAAAATGTGCGTCGTCTGACCGTTTTCGCGCATTCCTTGAAAAAATACGTCAATGCGTTCGGACGCACTTTTTGACGGTCGCTGTGAATAATGCGTTCGTTTGACCCTAGCCTAAGGTTTCTGCACATCCTTCACATAGTTCGTGTGTGTGCGTTGAATCTTTTATAAAACCAGAAATATGCTGCGGACTTCTCAAACATTACATCAAGAGTAAATGTATGTAAATAAATACTTTTTTTTTTTTTACAAGCTTAAAATTTTTAATTGCTCTGAAAATAAAAAAAAATGTAATACCTCATCAGGCCATGCAGTAAAGATTTATATGAGAGCATGTGATAGCAACAGCTTGCAGGTTCCAACATTGATGCAATATAAACACATCAATAACCCTAACAGGTCTATTCAGTTAAAGGTGAAACTCAGGAGAATGACTGGAGAAGTGAAAATTCTTGGTCAAAATAGCCAAACCAGAAAAATTCTCCCATTTATCTCACTTTCCAAATCGGCTATTTGGTCTAGAAGATTGTTCTCTTCCTCTGCCAATTCTCCTGGTTTTCACTTCTCTCTGAATAACCGCCAGGGCTATTCAGACAGAGGTGAAAACTAGGAGAAAGACTGGAGAATTGAAATTTCTAGGTTAAAATAGTCAAACCAGAAAAATTCTCCCATTTATCTCACTTTCCGATTTGGCTATTTGGTCTAGAAGATTGTTCTCTTCCTCTGCCAATTCTCCTGGTTTTCACTTCTCTCTGAATAACCGCCAGGGCTATTCAGACAGAGGTGAAAACTAGGAGAAAGACTGGAGAATTGAAATTTCTAGGTTAAAATAGTCAAACCAGAAAAATTCTCCCATTTATCTCACTTTCCGATTTGGCTA
Source organism: Leptobrachium leishanense (assembly GCA_009667805.1). NCBI lineage: Eukaryota > Metazoa > Chordata > Amphibia > Anura > Megophryidae > Leptobrachium > Leptobrachium leishanense. The sequence continues at coordinate 316,432,298 of CM019063.1, forward strand.
TTTTGACCTACAGGGTTATTCAAAGAGATCCGAATTGTGGCCGAAAAGTAACCAAACTGTGAAATTCAGCGTACGCTTACCTTTCCTGGCCATTCGGCTATTCAGAGAACAGGTAGTTCGCCAAATGTTGGCAAATTGCCTGTACATACAGTGCCTGTTCGTTGCCTGTTCGAGAGCAGTGAAACCCCCATAGAGAAGCAATGCTTAGTCTATTCAGAGAACAAAAACCAGCAGTGAAAAGTTGCCGAATTGCCCTGCTGTTCGGTGGTTTCATTCAACATGTTTATTCAGGTGATTCCCATAGGCTTCAATGTTAAAAATATTCCCGTTTTAATTCAATATCTAATAAACCGTTTAATATTATATTCAGCAGTAAAAAGTCTCTTTATTTACAGATTTTTTAGGATCGGTTAGGCATCTGTTGGGATTTTTTTGGCAAAATTCTTTTCCCGTTTTTTTTTAAATCGGCTTTACTGTAACAGCCCTTTTTATTATCATTCATTGGATCTTGTATGTAAATTTCAGACATTTTCGCTCAGTAGTCTTTTGCAAACAGCGTTTCAATTTTCCAACTTTCAAGCGTACTGGTTGTTTTTTTTTTTTTTTACCTCATTCGTCTGCGTGCCGGGTTTTTCCAGCGGTTGCTCCGCACTGTGATTGGCAACTGCTCGGGTTTCTCCAGCGTGTTCGGCGGGGTTAATCCAGATGTTTTTGCAGGTTTCAGTGAGCGTTCGCCGGGTTTTGCGGTGAGTGTTCATCGGGTTTGCGGCGGCTTTACCCTGCACTGCGACGGCCCTGTGGTGCTTGCTGGATACACCGCAGGGTTGTCAAAATGGGATCGCTAAATCACACCAAATTGAAGAGAACGAAAAGTCACCGAATGTGCGGTGACTTTTCGATTCTCTTTGAATAACCCTGCTAGAATTTTCAGTTCTCCAGACATTCTCCTGGTTTTTACCGCTCTCTGAATAACCTTGATTATGTATAAAATAAAATAAAACGAAATGGAATCAGTCAGGGTTATTCAAAGCTTGCCGATCTAGCCCTGAAATGTAACCGGACACTGAAATTCAGAGTACGGCCTCATTTTTTTTTCGTGTTTCTTTTTTAAAATCGTTGTTTTTTTTTCTGTAACAGCCCTTTTTATTATCATTCATTGGATCTTATATGTAAATTCCAGACATTTTCATTCTGTAGTTTTTTTGCGTTTTAAATTTCAACTTTCAAGTGTACTTTTTTAAAAAAAAAACTCGTTCGTCTGCATTTGTCAGCTTTTTCCAGTGGCTGCTCTGCCATGTCATCGGCGGCTAGTCGGGTTTTTCCGGGGTGTTCGGCTTGGTTTTTGCGGCGGTTTCAACGGGTTTTCGGTGAGTTTTCGGCGAGTGTTCTGCGGATTTGCGGCTCGTATTCCCTGCACTACAGGGGTCCTGTGGTGCTTGCTAAATACACCGCAGGGTCAGCAAACCAGGTATCGCCGAATCTCGGGAACAAAAAGTCATCGAACATGCGGTGACTTTTCAGATCTCTTTGAATAACTGTTCAACTCTGTTTGTGCCACGTGGTTTGTGCCACGTGGCTCCTGAGGAAGCTGTGCTACCCGCACAGCGAAACGCGAGTTGAGCGCCTCTGTTTTTATTTTATGAGCGGCACTGTGCCATATTTCCAAATCAGCTTTAACTCTACAAGTGCGGCTGTGCAAATTTGATCATTTATCCTGGGGGATTTTGATCCTATGAAGCTCTCTTCATTCAGTTGTCTGTTCTTTTCATGTGAAGGAGACTTATGAGGAACTATATACTTGAAACTCTCCTGGGGTTTTGAGCTGCTTAAATATGCTGAGAAGCCCTTAATTTAATTATGGCTGATCTGTAACAAATTTTTCTGGTTCTAAGGTCCTACAAGGAGGAGACCTATACGAACAAGAAATATCTTGGTAAAATACTAAGTTGTATGTATGTTACAAATCTATCACTTGCAATGCAATTTTGCTTATGTGATTTGTGGCAACTTTCTTGATATAAACTATGGTGGTCCTCTCTGATGCTAATTAGGCCAATTAATGAGGTATTAAAGGGGACAGATCACTCATTTTGATTTGTTTACACAATGTGCATGAAGTTATATCCATATCAGTATTATATGACCAAGTCTTAGGCTAGGGTCAGACTAGCGCAGTTTTAACGTGCGTTTAGCCGCACGAAATCACGGCCGTACTAGCAGCAAATGACGTCCAATGCCGGGGAACATACGACGAACGGCCGCACGAAAGTTCGTCCGCGCAACGCAAGTGGCCAACGAACGCATTTTTTCAAGAACGTCAAACCGCTACTACTGACGTACAGAGTGCGCTGCGGCCACATAGCGGCCTGTGTGTGTGATTAGGAGAAGTCAGACGCTGCTAATGTCCGGCTAACATAACGTCCAGACGCAAAAAGTGTTTTATTGATGATCCGTACAAAATCACGGACGAAAAGGCGCATCGTATGACCGCTATCGCGTATTCCGGGAAAAAATGCGTACGTTCGTTCGAACGCACTTTTTCACGGACAACGTGAAAAATGCGTTCGTCTGACCCTAGCCTTAGACACAGCCGATTAACTGACAGGGTTATCCAAAGAGATCCGAATTGCTTGAGAAAGGTAACCGAACGCTGAAAATCAGCGTTCGGTTACCTTTCCTGGCCATTCGGCTATCCAGAGAGCAGACAATACGCCAAATCCTGGCGAATTGCCTGAACATACGGTGCCTGTTCGGTCCCTGTTCGAGGGCAGTGAAATCCCCATGAAAAAGCACTGCTTCGGCTATTCAGAGAACACAAACCAGCAGTGAAAGGTTCCCCTAATGCCCTGCCATTCGTTGGTTTAATTCGGCAAATTTATTCAGGAGAATCCCATAGGCTTCAATGTTAAAAATATTCCCGTTTTAATTCAATATCTAATAAACCGTTCATTATAAAATTCTGCAGTAAAAAGTCTCTTTATTTATAGATTTTTTAGGATACTTTAAGCATTTTTCAGATTTTTCTTTTTTTTTAAAAGTCCGATTTTTTTTTCAATTTTTTTTTCAGTTTACTTATTTTTTTTGTAACAGCCCTCTTTATTATCATTCCCTGGACCTCCTGTGAAAATTTCAGACATTTTCGCTAGTTTTTCTTTGCAAACAGCGTTTCATTTTCCCAGATTCATACAAATGGTTTTGCTAATTTATTCACTGCCTCCTCTACCTCACAGCTGCTTCGGCTCTGTGTGATTCGGCTCCTGTTCGGCTCCTGTTCGGCTTCTTCGAAGGTTAATCCAGATGTTTTTGCTTGTTTTCAGCATGCATTCGGTTAGTTTTCGTCAGGTTTTCGGCAGCTTTTCCCTTCAATTCGGGGACCCTGTGCTGTTTGCTGAATACACCGCAGGGTCACCGAAATGCAATCGGCAAAAGGAACCGAATTGAAGAGAACGAAAAGTCACCGAACGTGCGGTGACTTTTCGAATCTCTTTGGATAACCCTGTGAGTTTGTTAAAAGCGTGTTGGACATGTACAACGCATTTCCGGTGACCGCTCATTCATGTTACTTTGTATGTCTTATACACTATATTGCCAAAAGTATTCGCTCACCTGCCTTGATTCACATATGGATGGGTGAGCGAATACTTTAGGCAATATAGTGTATGTTGATTTGACTCTGGTGCAAAATTCACGAGTGTGTGGCTGTACCCCCATTGGGAGTTTATGGGGAGTCAATTAACAGCCTGCTAGAAATAGTTGTTGAACACCAGGCTTATAATATATGTTCGTTTTTAATTAAATGTTCAAATAAAGATTCGTTTTTTAAAAACATTTCTTGTCTCTCACTAACCTGCATTTTGGCAGATCTTCTACCGCTATTTTGTGTGCTTTCTCTATATACAGTAAAGGTTTCTCTGGGTTTAATCCCTTTAGCATAAGGTTGATTGTAATTCCCTCACCTGGAGAAAGCGAAGTTTGCTTTCTTCTTTTTGTTTGTGGCAAGTATTCCCTGCACTACAGGGCCCTGCGGTGCTTGCCGGATACACCGCAGGGTCGGCGAACTAAGATCGCCGAATGCCCTGAGTGCGGGGTACGAAAAAGTCACTGAATGTAGACATATTTTGACATATTTTGAAATTTTGTAACTTTTTGTCCAAACTAGTTTAAGGTTTTTCTTTCCTTAATCATAGGAGATAATTTCATCTTTCCAGTAGTATTTTTTATAAATATTCTTGCAATTCACACTAAAATAAATTCAGAGACAATTGTCACAGAGCTTTTTGTGATATCTCCCTGATACCCTGGCAGAAACGATTAAAAAGACAATTTAAACACCATGACCAAAATTAACTTAGATAAATGTTTAGCCGAGTATTCATCCCTTCCCTCTCCTGGAAGGCTTGTCTATCAGCTCATGATGGACAGCTTTCTCAAGTTTCAATCAGCTTTGCACAGGTTGTGTAGAGCTGACTTACTAAAGCCTTGAAATGCTTTAGCATTGTGAGACATCAAATTAGCTGTGTGTCTGCTGCTCAGCAGAGCAATAGCGACTGCTTCTTCCTGCAGCACACTATGGCATCATGTAAGATGCTGAGGAAGACCAAAGGCACAAGAAAAGTGGGAAGTTTAAAGGAACATCTTAAGACAAAATTAAGGAAGTTAAGGAAGTGTTAATAATTGCTAATTAAGGGAAATAGGGCAGCAGAGGGACATGTTGATACACACATCCACATTACAGACAGGGTGACACTAGCCATTCCTAGGCAAGAAACAGGGGCAGCAGATTTACACAAGAAACCCACTCCATGATCAGGACATTCATGGCCAACATTGACTGTCTTCTAACAGATGGGTTACAGCTTCAATGAGCAGACAGGCCTGGTGTATAGTGGAGGATGAAGTAAAAGTGTGTGGCATAGAGAAACACAGAATAAATGTCTTCAAGAAGCAATGGGTGGATTGCACGTTGACCTCAGCGAAGATGGCCAAGGACAACTGGGAGAGCCTCATTTATTAAGCGTCACAACTGTGATGTGGATTCTTGCTTGTAGGGACACTGCATTCCCTCTACCTATATATAGTTGATGTATATTTAATTAACAGAAAGTAGGCTGGTAGTATTTGAAATTGTACACTATACATCAAAAACACATATCACACAAATGCCTATTTGTTTAAGGAGTTGGAGGGTTAGTGTTCTCCATTTATTTATTTCTCAGTCATCACTGTAAAAAATAAAATAAAGTTCTCCTCACGCATTCAGATTCAAATCTAGTAGCAGGCCTCCTCAGGTTCCTCCTATTGGTTTTTCCCTAAACCAGAAAAGATGGCGCATACATGGCACAATACATCCAGTACAATGGGCTTTAAATGTCCAGAAATAGGAAAACCACTCACTTGTTTATTGTCAGACTCGGCGTGTGGATGCTGGGTAAGAGCGAGGCTAGTATGCGGCGACGTAGCAGAGGCCAGACAAATTTGCAGAACAACTGAATATTTTATTGCAATACATAGGGGTAGGGGCAACACAGATACAGAAGTGAAACTAAGAAGTGTATAAACAATACAGGAGATGGGCTAGATGAGACTGAATCCAGAAAAATAAGAAATAGAAACTAGAGAGCGTACGGAGAAACTAAGTAGATGAGAGACTGGAAGGAGACTAATAGGAAAAGCTAATCAGAAGGACTAGACAGGAAAGGAGCTTAAGAGAAATATAACTAAACTGCAAGAAATAGGGGTGAGGCAGAAATAGCCAAATACTAGCAAGAGAGAGGACTAGTAAAAAGGAAAGATAAGAACAGGGGTGAGGCAGAAATAGTTAAATAGACTAAACAGAGTATGAGCAAAGAATATCTATAAATATATAACAAATGCAGAATACAGGGAAAACAGAACTAAGATAAAACAGAGGGGGTAGATACAGGAACAGTAGGTATAATGGAACTTGCAGGTATTGTAGTCCAACAGAGCAGAAAGTTTGTGGCAGGCAGCTGGCAATGATTAGTCCATATCCATAGCAGAGAGTCGGTACACTTGTAATCCAATGAATGGGGATATCCAGAGAGTAAACGTTATTCAAATCCAGGGGTCGGTAGGTAAGCCAAAACAGAACAGAAGTGTCCAGAACTCACGAATGGAGAAGGAGGTCTTCAGAAACAAGACAGGTCCACGCTCCTAGGAGACTTCTATGAAAGTGACAGTCAGACACACAATCACAATCAATGCAGAAGCAAGGATAGATGGGAGTAGCTCCCATTTATGGAGACTACTCAGGTGGGATGAACCACACCTGGTGCTCCGTGGAATGCCAGGAAAAGTTTAAACTGGAGCCCAGGAACCTGATTGTAGCAATGAATGTTAAAAACAAAAAGGGTTTGCTGGAGCTGGGCCAGTGAATCCTGGCCCTCCAGCGGGCATATAGAGAGGGTCTCACATTTATGAGCCACTAGCTTTTGCCCGCGGCTTCGCTCGCGTGGATTTTAGGATTTAAAAAAAATTAAAAGAAACTTGAGGTTTTTTTGGTAGAACCCCCCTTTCCCCCCCACTTGGGATTTTTGGAAAATTGTAAAACACGTGTGTTTTTATTTTTCAAGAAGAATGTAAGTGCCAAATTTCACACCTGTAACATCTTTGGTTTTTGAAATATAGGTATAGTGATAAAGGTATTCATCCCCCTTTTTGCCCCCCCACTGGATTTTTGGAAAATGGTAAAATACGTGTTGTTTTATTTTCAAGACGAATCTAAATACCAATTTTCACGTCTGTAACATCTTCTGTTTTTGTGATACAGGTATCCTGTTGAAAAGTATTCACCCCCCCTTTTTCACCCACCACGTGGGATTCTTGGAAAATGGTAAAACATGTGTTTTTTTATTTTTCAAGAAGATTGTAAGTGCCAGATTTTACACCTGTAACATCTTTGGTTTTTGGAATTATAGTTATACTGATAAAAGTATTCAACTCCCCCTTTTCCCCCTCCCACTGGATTTTTGGAAAATGGTAAAATAGGTGTTTTTTTGTTTCTCAAGACAAATCTAAATACCAATTTTCACATCTGTAATATCTTCTGTTTTTGATTTGTAGGTATCCTGTTTAAAAGTATTCACCCCCTCTTTTTTAAACTCCCCCACTTGGATTTTTGGAAAATGGTAAAACACGTGTTTCTTTATTTTCAAATGATTGTAATTACCAAACTTCACACCTGTAACATCTTGGTTTTTGAACTATAGATATACTGATAAAAATATTCAGACCCCTTTCCCTCGACCCCCACTTATTTGGATTTGTGGAAAATGGCAAAACACATGTTTGTTTGTTTTTCACGAAGATTGTAAATACCAAATTTCACACCTGTAACATCTTTGGTTTTTGAAATATAGGTATACTGATAAAAGTATTCAACCCCCCCTTTTTGCCCCCCTCCCACTGAATTTTTGGAAAATGGTAAAATAGGTGTTTTTTGTTTCTCAAGCTGAATCTAAATACCAATTTTCACGTATGTAAAAATCTTCTGTTTTTGAGATATAGGTATCCTGTTTAAAAGTATTCAGCCCCCCTTTTTTTCACCCCCCCTTGGGATTTTTGGAAAATGGTAAAACACCTGTTTTTATTTTTCAAGAAGATTGTAAATACCAAATTTCACATCTGTAACATCTTTGGTTTTGAAATATAGGTATAATGATAAAAATATTCAGACCCTTTCCCCTGACCCCCCCAATTGGATTTGTGAAAAATGGCAAAACACATGTTTGGTTTTTTTCACGAAGATTGTAAATACCAAATTTCACACCCGTAACATCTTCGGTTTTTGAAATATAGGTATACTGATAAAGGTATTCAACCCCCATGTTTGCCCCCCCCAAGAAATTTTCAGAACATGGTAAAATACGTGTTGTTGTATTTTCAAGAAGAATCTAAATACCGATTTTCACGTCTGTAACATCGTCTGTTTTGGAGATACAGGTATCCTGTCTAAAATATTGAAAATATTCAACCCCCTTTTTACGCCCCCCCCACTTGGAATTTTGAAAAATGGTAAAATATGTGTTTTTTTATTTTTCAAGACGAATTTAAATACCGATTTTCCCATCTGTAGCATCTTCTGTTTTTGAGCTATAGGTATCGTGTTTAAAATATTCAACCCCTTATGGGTGGATTTTCCAAAAATCCTTCCTTAGTGGGCGCCTACATCATAAAAACAGTGCACCTTCAAAATTTCACATTCCTAGGTTAAACGGTTTCAGCTGGGCATTGATGAGTCAGTCAGTCAGGACTTTTGCGTTTATATATATAGATATTTTTAACCCCCCATTTTGGCCCCCCCATCAAATTTTCAGAAAATGGTAAAATACGTGTTTTTTTTATTTTAACAAGACGAATCTAAATACAGATTTTCACGTCATCTAAATACAGATTTTAAAATATTCAACTCCTTTTTCACCCCCCTAGGGGCGGAGTTTCCAAAAATCCTTGCTTAATGGGTACCTACATCATAAAAACAGTGCACCTTCAAAATTTCACGTTCCTAGGTTAAACTGTTTCAGCTGAGCATTGATGAGTCAGTCAGGCAGTCAGTCAGGACTTTCGCGTTTATGATAAAAGTATTCAACCCCCCTTTTTGCCCCCCAAAGGAATTTTCTGAAAATGGTAAAAAACATGTTTTTTTTATTTGTCAAGATGAATCTAAATACCGATTTTCACGTCTGTAACATCTTCTGTTTTAAGATATAGGTATCCTGTTTAAAATATTTTAAATATTCAACCCCCTTTTTTTGCCCCCAGTTGAATTTTTGAAAAACTGTAAAATACGTGTTTTTTATTTTTCAAGAAGAATCTAAATACCGAATTTCACGTCTGTAACATCGTCTGTTTTTAAGATATAGGTATCCTGTTTAAAATTTTTAAAATATTCAACCCCCTTTTTTTGCCCCCCCCCGTTGAATTTTTGAAAAACGGTAAATTACGTGTTTTTTTTATTTTTCAAGAAGAATCTAAATACCGATTTTCACGTCTGTAACATCTTCTATTTTTGAGCTATATTTATCGTGTTTAAAATATTCAACCCCCTTTTTCACCCCCTTAGGGGCACAGTTTCCAAAAATCCTTCCTTAGTGGGTGCCCACATCATAAAAACAGTGCACCTTCAAAATTTCACGTTCCTAGGTTAAACGGTTTCAGCTGGGCGTTGATGAGTCAGTCAGTCAGTCAGGACGATCGCGTTTTTATATATAGATTGTACAGTTGGCTCCATACTATACCAGTGTGACTAATCCTACATATGTTAAGCACTCTTGGTTCTCACCACCTCCGTGTGCGATCACGCTCCACCTCGGTCCAGGACTGACTTCTCACCACCGAACGGATATCGTGGTTCCTTAAGAAGAGGCTATATGCACGTAGAAAGTATAAAAAGGATTCAATCCGACCAAATTTATTCAATAAAAATGGTAACATAGAAATAAAAACAAATAAAACGCGTTTTGACCTAAGTCTTCATCCAGGTTTATATTTATAATGTTCTGTATGTCCCCTTATATGACTAGTTCCCCAGAAATTGGCACCCGCACCACCAGCTAGCATGCTCCATTCAGCTCCGTGTCTCCCCAAGGCCGCAATCCACATATTCGGCCATTAGTTATGACGGGTTTCCAGTTTTACCTGGCAGCATAATACACTCAGCGGCTTTAAATATAGGTCATGGCTGCAAGCGCCATCTTGGTTAAGGACAAAATACAGTATACCTTATATGAAACTATAAGGGTTATTCACAGAGCATCGAAATGTCGCTGTCATGTCGGTGCTCTGTCATTCCCCGCACTTTGGGGAATCAAATTTCCTCACCCTGCCATGAATTCACCATTCACCGCTGGGTCCCCGAAGTGCAGAGAATCGACTGCCGAATGCCGCCACCAACCCGCCCGACCGCCGCTGCAAACCTGTCTCAAACCTATCACCTGCTGCTGCCAACCCGCCGGCGAGCAGCCGCAAACACGCGGACAGCTGCCAAACGCAGCCAACGAGCCACTGAGCACAGCACCTACCAGCTGCAGAATAAAGCAGACAAGCCGCCAGATGGGTAAAGAAAAAAAACAATACAATATAGATCGTCAGGTGCGTTTAGCATTTTTTTCGGCGGCTTATCGGATCGATCTGATTTTTTTGGGCGGTTTGCGCTGCCTTTTCTGTTCGATGTGGCAGTTTTGCTGTGGTTTTTCAGACGTGGTCGGTGGATTTTCCCTGCACTTCGGGGACCCTGTGGTGAATGCTGAATTCACCACAGGGTCAGGGAATTTGATTCCCAAAGTGCAGGGAATGAAAGAGCACCGAAATTCTGGTGGAATTTCGGTGCTCTTTTAATAACTCTGTATGTTTCATTATATATGTATTCATATTGGTAGTTAGTGTGGCACCCCAGTAAATATCAGCATCTACAGACAAGCAGGAATAATGTGTGGATACTGTGAGTAGTACCCCCAAAACGCACTTCAAACCATTGTATAAAAATATCATTTTTGATTCTGTCTAGAACGCATTTAAATATAGGTCATTAGGCCACCCTCAGTCTGAGGTTAAAATAGAATTCCTTCCCATACAGTTAAAACTGTTTACGCTTTTCTTTTTATTTAGAAAAGGCTTGGCTTCAGAAAATAATGTGGTGTTCCTGTGATGACCACACAATGAATGGTAGGAGCAGCAGCATAATTTGGCACTGGATGTGCAATAGTGATGCTATACCAACATGCACAGAAATGCATAAAAATGAAATGCTCAAAACTTAAATCTATGAAGTGATGGGAATTAAAGTTTTGCAGTATTTGCACGTGGAAAACCAAATATTGCAGTATTTAGATGTGTGTAAAATTATTTTTCATGGAGGTTATATATTCTATGGCTTACTATTTTAAAAAATGTGTAATGGAGGACCTGTTACTACAATTTTCCATGAAAACACGGAATTTTAAAGAAAACTGAAAAAACTAAATTATTCGTTTGTATTTTTTTGCACTGCATTTATGAAAACTATTAATACATAGGGGGTTATTCAGAGAGCACCGAAATGTCGTCGCTCTGTCGTTCCCCGCACTTCCTCATACTTCGGGGAATCAAATTTCCCTACCCTGCGGTGCATTCAGCATTCACTGCAGGGACCCCGAAGTGCAGGGAATCGGCCGCCGCGAACCCGTCGCCCACCACCGCCAACCCACCAAACATCCGCCACAAACTCGCCGAACATCCGCTGTAAACCTGCCGGAGGACTGGCAAATGCAGCCGACAAGCTGCCGGAAGGGTATATAAAAAAAAAATATATGTTGGAAAGTGTCAAAATTGTGACGCTGTTTGCAAAAAAAACTAATGAACAAAAATGCCTGGAATTTACATATAAGGTCCTATGAATTGCATAGAGGAGAAGTTCCGGCCGTCCATCTCAAAAGAATGACCTACAGTTGCCTATAGAGACCAGCATAAACATGTGGCACTCCATGCAGCTGAAGTAGAATATGGTCGATTGAAAAATGTGTAGCGCTGCTTTAAAAACACTGTATTCTGGTGCATTGAACTATTGCTGCCACCAGAGGGAGACAGAGACATTGTTAGACTATGCTGGACAAAAACGAACTACATGTACCATCATCCTTTGCGTGAGGACAGGAAGGAGGTGGTACAGGAAGAGGAAAGAGATCAGCAGCCTCGTGCAAGGCAGAAGCAGAGTGAGCGGAGTAGTGAAAGGTAGAGGACGCACGTTAGAGCTGTCAGGGATCGCAACCAGGCTGGAGTACAGACGCTGTCTTACGGGTGCTGGAGATCAGGACAGTAATCGCGTTGAGACCTACTTGCGCAGCGCTGAGAGGTCTGGAGGAAAAAGCTAGTTCCGGCAGGATCCCGTGTTAGGAGGCTGCGCTGATCGATTGGGAGTGCAGGCAGCGGTTCGGTGTTCCAGTTGCGGAGATTGGGCAAGCTGAGAGCAGATTCAGTAGCACGGAGTCCCAATACACAGCGGAGAAGATCTTGTGGTCGAGGCATCGAGAGTTGGACAGTTTCGTTCATCGGATTGGTGAGAGGCCTCCAGGCCGCAGTTCCAATACAGAAACGCACGCTGTAATATTTTTTAAATTCACAGGGCCCCAACGGTGACTAGTCGAAGATTGTTTTGTTTCATTCACTAGCCATTTGAACACAGTACCCGGGTACCCGAGACAACACACATATATATATTTTTTGAGCTATTATTCACGGGACTTACACTCCAGAACTGAGGGGTTAACCGTTTATTTTACCGCCGCGTGTTTTTCTCGCGTTACGAATTCTTGTCATTCAAATACTGTATATGCGTAATATATGCTGCTTTATTGGGATCAATAAAGAATATAATATATAAAAATATATAATATATAAAACAAACCAGTGCTGGTGTATAGTTATTTCCTAGTGCGGTGAGACTAACCCGAGGTTTATTCAGCGGCTCCTCCGGGAGTGAGCGCTACACGTGGGGGCTCGTTCCGGGATTCCAGTCTCTGTGGATACCGCAATTAAAGGGTTAATTATGGATCCAGACACTTCTGCCAAATGGTGTGAGGAGCAAAATAGCCAGATAGGATTAAGCATAGTCATGGACATTCCTGCAGACACTTGGGCTGAAGATCAGATTCGCCGGGCTGTGGCCGCGCTGACACCAGATCATTGGGGGTTAATTCTGGACATTAAAGTGAACCCAGATATTTCTCACACATATGTTCTTTTTGAGTGGAGAAAGGGTGTTCCAGTGTGTTTTCAGGGCACGAGTGTAAAGCTGACCGACGAGGTGGAAGTTCAACTGATTCAGCCAAGTGCGCCACGTGGCGATCCCACGAATGTTCCAGCGCCCAGTCCGTTGGCCATGATCGGGCCTGAATTTATAGTGGCTATCGGAGATTTGCTGGCTAAATGTCAAAGAACAAGCCCTCCACACACTAACTTTGGTTATCGACGGTTGAGGAATTTTACAGGAAACGTACCAACTCCGGCGGGAGAAGAAACCTTCGAAGAATGGGTAGAACAGGCGATGCAGGCTCGGGATGAGTGGGACGTCCCAGAAGCGTAGAAGAAGCAAAGGATTACTGAGAGCCTAAAGGGACCTGCGTCAGAGGCTGTCAGAATCCTGAAGTTGAGTAAGCAAGACTGTACTGCCTTAGATTACCTAAATATATTACAGGAAGTCTTTGGGCGAACAGAAAAGGCTGCTGAGCTCATGTACCAGTACGAACACACATACCAGCGAAAAGGTGATAAAATGACTGAATATATGAGGCACCTGGACAAGATTCTGCACCAGATACTTCTTAAGAAAGGGGCCGAACCCGCCACAATAAATAAAATCAGAATGCAGCAGATATTGAGGGGCGCTCAACCTCTAGATCCTGTGATGTTACAGCTGAAAACCAGAGAATGTAACCGAGAATTGAAATACCTGGAACTGATTCGAGCTGTTAAGAGAGGAAGAGGCTCTGCTGGAAGAAAAATCCTTAAGGAGAGGAGAAAGAGCTTACGCACAACCCGTGAGGCATAACGAATATTTGCAGACTGAAGATGATTCGTTGGATGCCTATGGATCCGAAGTTGACAGACAAGAGCATCTGGTTGTTCCTATATCCACAGAGAGTGCTGCAAAAGAGTCAACAATTCTGGCCTATAGTGAGATACAAAAGACTGTTAAGAAGGTGCAAGAAGCTCAAGCTGAACTGGAACAGGTGCACATGGACCTGTGCCGGGTAATTCTGAAGGTGGCAGAGACACAGACCGATATGCAGAAGTTCCTGACCGATATGCGGACAACGGGAGTTGCTGTGGTGTCTGGCCAAGGCCCTTCAAACGAATCACCAGGAGCAAGTGCGCCTCCGTCTTCAAAGAAGAGATGTTTCAGTTCTGGAGAAATGGGTCATTTCAGAGCACAGTGTAAAAACCAAAGGCCTGAAGGAAAAAGAGTTGAAGAGTTCCTAAAGGCCTTAGAAGGGCTGCTATCTACCTCACAGGCGGGAAACGTCAGAGGGCCCAAGTGAGGGAGCAAACTATGTGTCCGATGGTCGAAAACCATCTCCTCCTGTTTCCAACCCCAACCCTTCTAGATTGTGAGTTCCCACGGGAATAAGGCCCTCATCTCCTCCTGTACTGTTTGTCAAATGTTGTTCAATGTATTGTATTGTAACCCTGTCTATACTGTGCCTATTGTACAGCGCTGCGGAATATGCTGGCGCTTTATAAATAAAAAATAATAATAATAATAAAGAACGCTCCAAATTTCAAGCCAGAACCGAAAGGCCGAGAGGGCCTGGATCCTTGCCAAATGCTGGGCCTACCAAGACTGAAAGAGTTTCCCCCTTAGTATCCGGTCCTATGTCATGGGAAAGCAATGCACACCCAAAACCTCCACGAGTCAGAAAGAAGGCTAGGATACAGCGAACTGGGTCTATATCTCCTGCTGCTACAAGCAAGTTTCCTGACCAGCTGATAGGTCCTTCTCCCATCGTTCCAATCCAAGTAGAGGGAGTCTACACTAAAGCTCTGTTAGACTTAGGGGCTCAAGTGACGTTGATCTATCGAGACTTCTAGGAGAAGCACTTGAAGCACATACCTTTAAAGAAGTTAAAGGACCTTGAGAATTGGGGTATCGGAACTGAGAAGCTTCCCTATGATGGATATCTACAGGTGAAGTTAGAAATTGGATCCAAAGTCATCGGACAGTCTGGAGGTTGCGATGCATTTGCCATTGTGTGTCCTCGCCCTTCAGGGGCCAGCAGAAGTTCTATGATAGCGGGGACGAATACTGATCTAGTGAGACGTCTTCTGACTCCCATAGTGAGGGAAGAAGGTTCTACCAAAGGAGTACATCCGATGTTATTTCCAGTCTATCAACGAATGGTCAAAGAACAGAGGGCACCTGCCGAAGTGGGGTGTCTGTGGAGATTGGGAGGAACAGAGAAGGTTCTGCAATCAGGAGAAGTGACGAGTTTCCGGGCTTCAGTCAAGTTGAACGGATCACAACCGGGTCCTTATTTGGTACTGGAGACTGATCTCAGTCATGGGAATGAGGCCAGAGTAGAAGTAATCCCTGAGATAATCTCTACAAGAGCTTTGAAACGGACACGGGGAAGAGTTTCAGTTAGTGTGTGTAATGTGTCTGATTCTCCAGTGGTCCTGAAAGCACGAATGCCCATCGGACAAGTGGCTTCTGTTACACCTCTGTCCCCTACCGATTTAGGGGGGGAGTGAATAAAGAGATTCCAGCTGAACAGTTCTATCCTAAAGACGCTCCCATCTCGCCTGAATGGAAGAAGCGACTTCAGTCCCAGATTCTAAAATGGAAGGACAGGACTTGTTCTCGAAAGATGAGTTTGACGTGGGATGCGCTAAGAGTACTGAACATCGTATTCGACTACAAGAGGATAAGCCGTTTCGAGAAAGGTCAAGACGAGTTCCGCTGGGAGACTTGGGTGATCTACGAGAACAGCTAAATGAACTACAGAGGACTAAGGTGATTCAAGAGTCCAGGAGTCCTTATGCCTCTCCCATAGTGATGATTCGAAAGAAGAATGGTTCTTTCCGTTTATGTATAAACTATCGCACGTTAAATCAGAGGACCATTCCTGATCAATATGCTACTCCTCGGATAGAAGATGCCCTACAGTGTTTGTCTGGAGCAAAATGGTTTAGTGTACTAGACCTGCAAAGTGGCTACCATCAGATACCAATGCATCCTGAAGACAAAGAGAAGACTGCGTTCATCTGCCCACTGGGGTTCTTTGAGTTCAACAGAATGCCTCAAGGCCTCACGGGGGCTCCTGCCACGTTCCAACGGTTAATGGAGAAGACAGTCAGAGATATGAACTTGATAGAGGTGTTGGTGTATCTAGATGATATTATTGTGTTCGGGAAGACTTTGGAAGAACATAAGCAACGGTTAGAGAAGGTCTTGAAGTGGCTCCATGAAGAGGGGTTGAAACTGTCTCTGGAGAAGTGTCAATTTTGTCTACCTTCAATTATGTACCTGGGACATGTTGTTTCGGCAGAAGGTGTTTCGACAGATCCTCGGAAGTTGGAAGCCGTAGCTTCCTGGCCTAGACCCCGGAATGTTACCGAACTTAGATCCTTTCTGGGGTTCTGCTCATATTACCGAAGATTCGTAGGAGGATTTGCTAAGATAGCTCAACCTTTGAATAAGTTCCTACGAAAAGAAGAAGTGGGAGAAGGCTCCAAGGCCCCTGATCGAAGTTCATCAGTTCAAGGGCCAAGGAAGGCTCGAGAATCCATCCAAAAAGAATGGACTAATCAATGTGAAAGAGCCTTTGGGAAGCTGAAAGAGAGTCTGACTCGAGCTCCCATCCTGGCTTACGCTGATCCTCATAAGTCGTACGAATTGCATGTGGATGCCAGCAGAGAAGGTCTAGGGGGAGTCTTATATCAAGAATATGATGGATTGTTGAGGCCTGTAGCGTATGTAAGCCGAAGCCTTACGCCTTCAGAGAAGAACTATCCTACCCACAAACTAGAGTTCTTAGCTTTGAAGTGGGCGGTAGTAGACAAGCTGAAAGATTATCTGTATGGGGCTGACTTTGTGATAAAGACTGACAACAATCCTCTTACGTACGTCTTTACTACTGCAAAACTGGATGCAACGGGACATCGGTGGTTTGCTGCTTTATCAGGGTTTCGGTTCGGCCTTAAGTATCGCCCTGGAGTGAATAATTGAGATGCAGATGCTTTGTCAAGAAGGCCCTACACTACAGAATGGACTCAGCTGACTCCAGATGGGTTGCAAGCCTTATGTCAGGGGCGCCGGGTCAAGGGAGTAGTTGAAGCAGAAGCTATAGGAGTTATGGCTGCGGGTGTTCCAGAGCTTTATTGTAATCCTACACAGCTGAGGGATGAAAGTCTACCTACTCTCTCGAAACAGGACCTGAGAGCAGATCAGGCTGGAGATCCTCTGATCGCTTTGACAGCGAAGGCTATGAATGCGGGTCAAAGAGAAATTCTACTGACTAATTCCCCGGAAGCAGCGCGATTGGTATACAAAGAATGGGAGCGGCTGAAGATGCTGGATGGGGTGGTCTACCGAAGGGGCCCCTCGAACAATGCTGAAGAGACACAACAGTTGTTCCTCCCCACCAAGCACAGAGAAGGTGTGCTGAGAGCATTGCACGATGACCATCGACATTTGGGTGCAGAGAGAACTTTTAAACTAGTGCGAGACCGATTTTATTGGCCTTGTATAAGATCAGAAGTTGAAAGTTATTCCCATTCGTGTTTGAGGTGTATTCAGAGGAAAACCCTACCAAACCCAACTGCTCCAATGAGCCACCTGCAGAGTCAAGGACCCATGGATTTGGTGTACATTGATTTCCTGTGCTTAGAGTCTGATGCTAGTGGGCAGGGAAATATTTTAGTTGTGACTGATCATTTCACCCGTTATGCCCAAGCTTTCTCTACTAAAGACCAACGTGCTCCTACAGTGGCAAAGGTTTTAATGGAGAAGTTTTTTGTTCATTATGGCCTACCTAAGAGAATCCACTCGGATCAGGGCAGAGACTTTGAGAGCCGACTTGTTGGGCAATTGCTGGAACTGTTAGGAATTCAAAAGACCCGAACTACTCCTTATCACTCCCAAGGTGATGCTCAACCAGAAAGATTTAATTGCACTCTAATGAATATGTTGGGGACACTGCCCAACAGAGAGAAGCAGAATTGGAGTCGTCACATAGCTACTCTGGTGCATGCGTATAACAGTACGAAGAGTGACACTACTGGATACTCACCTTACCGTCTCATGTTCAGAAGAGAAGCTCGGCTGCCAGTTGATTTAGCATTTGGACTATCTCTTGATCAGTGATCAGACATCTGTGGCCTCTCATAAAAATTATGTGGACAGACTCCGAAAAAATTTGGCTTCTGCGTTTGAACAGGCCCGTTTGGCTTCAGGGGGCAGAGAACAGAGGAATAAGCGAAACTACGACTTGAGAGTCCGTATACAGGATCTACAACCTGGTGATAGGGTTTTGTTGAAGAACTTGGGTGTTTCTGCAAGGCACAAACTGGCGGATAGATGGAGTTCTCAAGTTTACATTGTCTGCAAGAAACTGCCTGGTCTGCCAGTTTACCAAATCTGGCCGGACGGAAAGGCCGGGCCTCTAAAGAACTGGCACCGAAATCATCTGTTGCGTTTGAGAGAAGCTGTAAAGATACCAGCTGGAGACGAACTTTCTTTGCCGAACCTGCCTGTTCCTCACTCGGCTCCCATTACTCGGTCTCAGCAGTCACGGGTTGTTGAAGAAAGTGAGGAGAACAGTGAAGAAGGAAGTTTTTGTCTGGACTGGGTGTGCTCGCCTGAGCCTGAAGAAGTCATTCCAGTATCTGAACGGTGTGAAAGTAACCTGAGGCCTGAGGCTCCTGAATTCAGATTTGAAGTACCTGAGACCTCGGAAGTTCCTGTAGTTCAAGAAGATGCGTCCATAGATTACAGTTCTATGCCTTCACTGGGAGGCTCATACTCAAAGGAGGTGTCTGCTCCAGTTGTAGATGAGAGAATTGAGTCCGTAAATGTGGCACTTCCACCCGAAGAGGAGATGACTGAACCGGAGTCCAAACGTTCCATCCGGCCCCCTCAGAGGCTTACCTACGATTCACCGGGACATAGCACTGAAGAAGCTGTTACCACTGTGCGAAGGCTGCCCGAAGTGTCTGCTATGCTAGCTAAGGTAGTCAGGAACATGAGTCAGCTTGAGGATGTATATCTGACCCATTATATGTTTGCTACTGAACCTGAATGTATTGCTTAATGTAAATACTGCAATGTTATGTATCTGTTACACTTCCTTGGAGGGACCCAAGAGTTTAAGGGGGGGGGAGAGTGTAGCGCTGCTTTAAAACCACTGTATTCTGGTGCATTGAACCATATGCTGGACAAAACCAAACTACATGTACCATCATCCTTTGCATGAGGACAGGAAGGAGGTGGTACAGGAAGAGGAAAGAGATCAGCAGCCTTGTGCAAGGCAGAAGCAGAGTGAGCAGAGCAGTGAAAGGTGGAGGACGCACGTTAGAGCAGTCAGGGTTCGCAACCAGGTCGGAGTACAGACGCTGTCTTACGGGTGCTGGAGATCGGGACAGTAATCGTGTTGAGACCTACCTGCGCAGCACTGAGAGGTCTGGAGGATAAAGCTAGTTCCGGCAGGACCCCGTGTTAGGAGGCTGCGCTGATCGATTGGGAGTGCAGGCAGCGGATCGGTGTTCCAGTTGCGGAGACTGGGCAAGCTGAGAGCAGATTCAGTAGCACGGAGTCCCAGTACACAGCGGAGAAGATCTTGTGGTCGAGGCATCGAGTGCTTGACAGTTTCGTTCATCGGATTGGTGAGAGGCCTCCAGGCCGCAGTTCCAATACATAAGCCCACACTGCAATATTGTTTAAATTCACAGAGCCCCAACGGTGACTAGTCAAAGATTGTTTTGTTTCATTCACTGGCCATATGAACACAGTACCCGGGTACCCGAAACAACACACATATATATTTTTTTTGAGCTATTATTCACGGGACTTACACTCCACAATTGAGGGGGTTAACCGTTTCTTTTACCGCCGCGTGTTTTTCCCACGTTACGAATTCTTGTCATTCAAATACCGTATACGTGTAATATATGCTGCTTTATTGGGAATCAGTAAAGAATATAATATATAAAAATCCACAACAGTGCTGGTGTATAGTTATTTCCTAGTGCGGTGACTAACCCGAGGTTTATTCAGCGGCTCCTCCGGGAGTGAGCGCTACAAATGCATAAACAACCAAATGGACCCAAACTAGATATGGTATGAAATGTATAGGGAAGAAATAAAAGGGGCATAAATGAAAATGAGGCCAGGCAAACGGGCAAGCGTTTGATTAATCAGCCAAGATCATGTTGTTTTGGAATGGTGGACTGCAGAGGTTGGGTGGCCCCAGGCCATGGACACCAGACCCATAGCAGTCAGCAAGGCATTTGCTTCACTCAGCCGTATAAGCAGTGAGTGAGCTTGCTCCTTACTTGAAATCAGGAGGGTACTTGAGGCACCATAATAGAAAAAGTGGCATATAAAATACAAGTTGCATATTAAAATGAAATTTGTACCACACATTTTTATTCTGCTTTTATATTTGAGTTATAGTTGAGATATCAAAGTCAGTATGCTAATAGACATACATACATAAAAAACGGTGTCGCGCCTGATCCCTACCAGGGCAGCTGTAACTACCAGAAGTATCCAGCCCAATAGCATGTATAAAACATGACACTTTTTTTTTCTTGTTATCTTCGCTTATCCCTATAACTCCATATGAAAGAGGAGGGTATAAATGAAAACCCACCAGTCTCTCTCATGACTGAGAAGCAGCATGAACATATGTGGTTTGCTTAGAAAGCAGCTTTTGGTTTCATTAAGTAGGACTCACCTTACCAGAGGTGCCTTGACTCTGCAGGTGAGCTTACACTTCAATGGCCATTCAAGTAAACCAAAACCTCTGATTGTATTTTGTTTCACATGTAATTATATGGATAAGCGCAGATGACACTTTTTTCTTGTTATGTCAGTATGTTAATAGGTTGAATAAAAAAGGCCTGTACAGTTTCTACATTTTGACAAATGTATTTATTCATCCTTTAGGGCATTCAGGAGTGTTATTGCATTGATATTCTGTATGTCGCACGTTTTAATTCAGGGTCTGAAGAGAAAGCAAAATTTTTTTCGTTATTATTAATTAATTTATTTATTAATTTATATAGCGCCAGCATATTCCGCAGCTGTTAGTATTTATAAAAGTATATGGTGACATTTTTGGGAATGGGCGAAAAAGTTGTTACTACTTGACTTTTGCAAACCGTTTCTGAATTTTTCATGATACTTCCAAATATTATGTACTGTTACACCCTGTGTGTGCTCACCACAGGACAAAATGTATCTGCCATGAATACTTGTCCTCCTCAACTACCGAGTTGTCAGGATGTGACATTAATTGTGATCTTCAAGGGAAGCCACTCTGAGAGGGAAGAAGGAGGAGGCTATCAGTGGCAGGCCACCTGCAAAGATGAAGAGAAACAAAATGAAAGCCCTAGCAGAAAACATTTTTGATGTATAAAAATGGATATTATCGCTTCTTCAAGGGAATATTATGAGGATATATATACTTTTAAATTCTTTATGGATTTTGTACATTAATAATAAAATACAGCAGTTTCAATATATATGGATGATAAATGCAATACATAGTGGAAAAACACACATACAGTTGTGTTCAAAATTATTCAACCCCCAATGCTGTAAAGAGTTTTAGGGAATTTAGTGTACATTTGTAATTGTATTCAGAATGAAATCCTACAAGGACTTTTTAAAGAACCATATGCAACTAAAATGACATCAATTGGTTTTGTAATACAGTAGTAAATGTTTCTTTTGTGAATTCTTCATTGACACAATTATTCAACCCCTTAAAGACTACTACTCTGAAGAACAGAGGTTCATTCAAGTATTTTCAATCAGGTATTGAAAACACCAGTGGATGTCACGGAGCAGCAATAAAGCATAATAAGCACCAATTAGGCAGCTTTAAAATGACTGTGATACTCAGCTCCTTCTAGACATTTACTGGTGTGGTTACAAACATGGTGAAGTCAAGAGAATGGTCCAGGAAGACAAGAGAAGAGGTGATTACTCTTCACAGGAAGGGCAATGGCTATAAGAAGATTGCAAAGATGTTAAACATACCAAGAGAGACCATAGGAAGCATCATTCGCAAATTCAAGGCAAAGGGCACTGTTGAAACGCTACCTGGTCGTGGCAGAAATAAGATGCTGACTTCGACTGCTGTGCGCTACCTGAAGCGTAGAGTGGAGAAAAGTCCCCGTGTGACTGCTGAGGAACTGAGAAAAGATTTGTCAGATGTGGGTTACTGAAGTTTCAGCTCAGACAATACGGCGCACACTGCGTAAGGAAGGCCTCCATGCCAGAACTCCCAGGCACACCCCCTTGCTGTCTCCAAAGAATAAGAAGAGTCGACTGCAGTATGCCAAAAGTCATGTGGACAAACCACAGAAGTTTTGGGATAGTGTTCTGTGGACTGATGAAACAAAATTAGAACTGTTTGGGCCCATGGATCAATGCTATGTTTGGAGGAGTAAGAACAAGGCCTATGAAGAAAAGAACACCTTGCCTACTGTGAAGCATGGCGGGGGGGCAATCATGCTTTGGGGCTGTTTTGCTTCTGCAGGTACAGGGAAGCTTCAGCGTGTGCAAGGTACCATGAATTCTCTTCAGTACCAGGAGATATTGGATGACAATGTGATGCAGTCCGTCACAAAACCTGAGGCTTGGGAGACGTTGGACCTTTCAACAGGACAATGATCCCAAGCATACCTCCAAGTCCACTAGAGCATTGGTTGCAGATTAAAGGCTGGAACATTTTGGAGTGGCCATCGCAGTCACCTGACTTAAATCCGATTGAGAACCTCTGGTGGACTTAAAGAAAGCAGTTGCATTACCCATGCCTAAGAATGTGACTGAACTGGAGGCTTTTGCCCATGACGAATGGGCGAAGATACCCGTAGATCGCTGCAAGACACTTGTGTCAAGCTATGCTTCACGTTTAAAACCTGTTATAACTGTAAAAGGATGTTGTACTAAGTACTAAGATTGAATGTCACTTGGGGGTTGAATAAAACTGATAATGATGTGAGCACAGAAAAGACATTTGTGGTTATTTCATTATAAATGTTATGTTATATTTGTCTGACCTACACGTGCCTCTTTGATTTAATTGTAAGCAAGATGACTGAATGATCAAAATCAATGTCAAACTGGCCAAAACACTCAATTTCAGGGGGGTTGAATAATTTTGAACACAACTGTATATACAGAAAGGTTACACAACATGTAGTCCCTAAACTCAGTAGCAAGTAAAAGGAGTACAGAGCACACAATACCATCCGAAAAGAGCAAGAAAACCATAAGAGAGACTGTAATGTAGTAGAACACCGCAAATGGGTGAGAAAAGGGAAGAGAATAAAGGAAAGAACAGAAAGCATTAGTGGGGGTCCTCATCCAGTGTCCAGGAACAAGGCAGACATAGGTACATTCGACTCCACAGGAAGAGATATGTCAGGCAGCGTGGCAGCCATCTGGGGAAGCATCATCAGTAAACACAAAGATTAAACCTCTAATTCCCATGGCAATTCCATCAGCCAGGAGCAGATATCGACTCTCTAGAAATGTCACGACTGACGAATGGGACAAACCAATATCAGGCTGTTGAGGACTACGACACCTAGTGAGTAACGCACCATGCTTGGGAGAAGCAGTAAACTGTGAAGGTGCAGCCAGTACAGCATGGAACGAGTTAGCTGAGACAGCAGGGCCATCAGGAATCCGCTTCACATCTCTCAAATAAGGGGAAGGGGTTTTGGCCTTCCACATCAACATCGCCATCAAGCCAGACTTCATTGGTCATTGTTGCTATAGGCCTTCGAACTACTGCCTGCACCCAACTCAGCTGTTGGCATTTGTGACTGGAGCTGTGAGAGCTATTTCTCTTTGGCTATGTCAGCTAGAGGCGATGTGAGCAAGAATTAATACCTACGTATCTCACTCTTAGCCACTTTAAGACTGACACCCTGTACCTTTTCATCAAGGAAAAGAAGGAGAAATTACATTTTACCAATATAAACTTTATTGGAGCTCATATTTTGTCTAACACAGAATATGTGAGATGTCCATAATCTGAAAGTGCAACCCAATTTTTTTTGAAGTTTGGGAAATACTTGTTTTTTTTTCTTCTTTCCTGTGAACTATTGTCACTTATACTGTACATTGTTACCCAACAGTATATGAATCTTGTTATCATCTTAACCCATTACCTCTTGACGGCGCCCGCCCCATTTCTAATTCTATTGTAACTTAGAGTGTTGTGTACCTGGGATTGTAACATTCAGGGAATTGGCTGCAGTCACCTAGCGCCCTTGTTTAAAAGCAAGCCCTTTTTCAAATGATAAAAGTCTGTGCTAAAAGGTGGGCTGGAATCGAGCCGCTTGTTCTTTTGGGAAATTCATAACTACCATTTCAAGTTCATCAAAATCTAAAAAAATATTTTTTTCTTACTAGACTAGTCAGAGTTTGTTATGAACGTCTAGGCTCTTTTTATTTAATGAAAACATTGGATGCACATTTGAGTGTAATTAGTCATTGCATCTTTACAACAACACTGCCACCTTATGGGATCTTCAACTCAATACCTGAGTAGGTTTTACTATTTGTAACAATACTTGCATAACAGAAAATCCACTTCATCCAAACTTTCTCCTTTTGGCTGTGCTTGATTTGTTCGTGTAGTGATTATTTCAGACCTATTTGATTTATCATATGTAAATGCAGACTTAAAGGTGTTGTGCACTCACCTGCCCTGTGTTTGCACAATACAGTTACCTGAGGTGTGCCATAAATAACCCATAGATCATGTATATTTGACTTTACTTTTCTGTGCACATTTATCTGATATTTAAGTACCCCACCTAAATAAGATACAGCTATCAAGTGATTGATAAGTAGAGGGGAGAGGTCTTTAAATTCCTTCATCTGAGTTCTCTCCGTACAGATACACAACACAAAGATGACTTCTTACCTTCTGGTGTGTCCAGCAAGTAAGAGCTAGGATTTTAAAAATTATTTGGTTCTATCACACTTACTATATATCAGGATGAATTAGTGTTATGGTGATGGTGTATTTGTCAGTGTCTGTTTCTGTGTAAAAAAAAATCAAAACGAATGCAACATTTAAAAATGTAAGTGCTGTTTGCAAAAAAAATACTGGACAAAAATGTGTGGAATTAACATATAAGGTCCTATGAATAATAATAAAAAGGTCTGTTACAGAAAAAAAAAATTGCTGAAAAAAATCCCAGAAAATGCAGAGAAAATCCTTTAAAAATAAAGAGACTTTTTGCCACAGATTAAAATAAACGGTTTATTAGATAATCGAATAAAAACAGGAATATTTTTAACAGTGAAACCTATGGGATTCGCCTGACTAAACCTGTCGAATGAAACCACAGAACATCAGGGCATTTCACTGACATTTCGGTGCTGTTCGATGTTTTCTGAATAGCTTAACCATTGCTTCTCTATGGGGATTTCACTGCTGCCGAAGATCACCCATATTTGGCGAATTGCCAGGTTTCAAATAGCCCCGAAATTGTACCATACGGGGAAATTCATGGTTAGGTACAATTTCGGGTCCAGTTTGGCTCTTTCTGAATAACCCCTTAATAATTAATCCCTAATTAAAATGGACTCGAGAAGCAGCTGATTCATTAAGACTACCAAATTGGATTCTATTTTTCTAACATAATAGATATTTATAATGCCCACAATAAAAATAACTAACTTTAAATGTATCCATAATTACAGAATTTTGCTAGCATTCTACATTTTGCCTACATTTTCGCATAAAATCAAAAACAACTACATCTGGGGTATTTGTAATCTGGAATAAAAAAATAATAATCTTTGATAAAAATTTAAATATTGAGATCTGTTCCGAGCCTTGCTACATCTTTTAAGCTACCATTTTGCACTTCTTCAGTGAGAAGCCATAGAGTTCATGGAGGCTTCATCTTGAACCATTTGTAGGCTTAAATTGACATGAATTAACAATATATAACAAAAGTCCAAAAGCAAAACCACTTAACACCAGGTTCTGTAAACTGGCATTTGTCACTAAATACCAATTTACTTTGAGGAAAACAAGCTACCATGGAATCACATGTCCTTGTCTAGTTAGCCGCAAATTACCAGCTCCTGTAGAAAGTGTAGGAGCCTTCATTTCACAGTAACCTCCTTCTGTAAGTTTGTTGGTCATTTTTGATAGCAGCTGGAGCTATTAAACTCAAGTCATTCTGTATCATGGCTGGCGCCAGTGGCATCACAAGGGGGAGCAGCCCGCACCGGGTGACACCACCCCCTAGGATGACACCCTAAAAAAATTATTATATATATTTTTTTAAAACACAAAAATATTTTACAAGGAAGGATACATTGAGATTTATCTAATTTTTAAGTATGTCCTGGGTAGGCAAGGCCTAGGCTGGCACTTTCCAGGGAGCGGCAGTAAAACCACCACTAAAGGGGATATTCACAGAGCACCGAAATGACGCCGATATTTCAGTGTTCTGTTGTTGCCTGCACTTTGGGGAATCAAATTTCCCAGGTGAATTCACTGCAGGATCCCTGGGGTCACTGCAGGGAATCAGCTACCGTATGCTGCTGCAAACCCATTGCCCGCTCTTTTCAAAAAAATTACTGAACAAAAATGTCTGGAATTAACATATAAGGTCCTATGAATGATAATAAAAAGGTCTGTTACAGGAAAAGAAAAAGCTATTAGAATTTTTTTTTATTTTTATAGAGATACAAAAAAAAAAAATCAATAAATAAAGTAGACTTTTTACTACAGATTAAAGGAATAAACGGTTTATTAGATATTGGAAAAAACATTTTTAACATTGAAACCTATTGTCACGTGTAGACTGCGATATATGCAGCAAGTTGGGTTGTGAGCCCAGGATGCAGTGAAATAGGCAGGTTGCAAGTAGGGATGGGCCGAACACCCCCGTGTTTGGTTTGCATTCGAACAATTTAAAAAGTTCGAAATCGAACGCGAACACGATTCGAACTCAATGTAAGTCAATGGGACTCAAACGTTCGAATTTTAGAGTGCCCTCCAAGAGGGCATATATGCAAGATATTGGCCATAAAAGGTGTATGGCGGTCCGGGTAGTGCCCTAGGGGACAGGAAACAAGGTTTTTTTTTTTTTTTTTTTTAAAAAAGTTTTTAAAGGAACAGTGATTTTTCAATGACATAAAGGTTAAGTATAAAAACAAAAAATTCCTTAAAATATCGTGCCTAGGAGGTCCCCATAACCTGCCCCTGAAGTGGCAGATTTGTAGGATGTATAGAAACATTTAAAAACAAAAAAATGACATTTCAAATGACGGTAAATGGTTTTCCTTTAATCTATTCATAAACAACTGCTTGGGGCGGCAGCCTGTATGAAAAGAGACGACGTTTTAGGACACACAGAACAAGTTTAGTGATTTTTTGGGCTAAATTATGGTGCCTCTTATGCAGGCTTTGGATGAAAGTAACAATAGGTACTTTAAAATTGGGCCTTTAGTGTCGGCAACAGTGCAATCACACCGTCCGTAACCCCTCTGAGGTATTGTGCATTCTGTGGAAGAGTGCAGTGGTGGAGGTTTTGGGAAAGCAGTAGAAATCCCCGATCTATTCAGTTACATCAGCATCAGGCGAGTGATAGCTGCTGATCCAGGACTGATCCATTTTTATAAATGTCAGCCGGCCTACAGAGTCGGTGGACAGACACACTCTTTTGTCTGTGACAAAACCTCCAGCGGCACTGAACGTCCTTTCAGAAAGCACACTAGATGAAGGGCAACCTAGTAGCTCCATAGCATATTGGCTAAGTTCTGGCCAGTGATCCAATCTCAACACCCAGTAAGCCAGTGGATCATCTGCTGTAAAGGTATCCAGGTCTGCCCTTGCCCCTAGGTAGTGCTGCACCATATGGTGAAGACGTCCCAGGGCGTCGTGGACTAAAAAAAATGGAAAAGGCATCAGTCAAGCGGCCCCCTTCACCGCTCTTCCTCTGATCAACAGCAGCCTCAGAAGCACCTGTGCCAGCACTTGGTAACCTACCAGTGCCTGGAAAGGTGTTACACAAGTGTCGCTTTAGAGCGTCCTCAAATTGTTTCATCCCATCCTCCCTCTGTGAGGGCAGGATGAGCTCTGCAACCTTACCCTTGTATCGTGGATCAAGAAGGGTTGCCAACCAGTAATGATCCCTCTCCTTGATAGCACGAATCCTGGGGTCCTTTAGCAGGCTTTGCAGGATAAGGGAGCCCATGCAGCGTATGTTGGAGGTGGCATTAGCTTCTGCATCTTCCTGGTTGCTGAGGATGACTCAATCATGCACTACCTCCTCCCAGCCACATACTAGTACTTGGGTTTCTGGGGACACAAAACCCTCCCTTGAGGAATCCCCACCTTCAATGCCCCACGACTTAAATATTCCTCCTCCTCATCCTCCAAGGACCCGCAGGAATGCTGTTTGCGTAAAGACCGGGGCCTTGAGAGCTAGGGAAGTCCTCCTCTTCCTCCCGCTGCTCTGCCTCTACTGCCACATCTATAATTCCCCACAGAGTGCGCTCCAGCAGGAACACTAAAGGAATTGTGTCACTGATGCATGCACTGTCCCTGCTCACCATCCTCATTGCCTCCTCAAATGGTGACAGTACAGTGCATGCATCCTTGATCATCAGCCACTGCGGGGGGGGGAAACCAAGTTGACCTGAACCTGTCCTTGTGCCATACTAATACAGGTACTCATTGATAGCCCTCTGCTGCTTGTGCAGACGCTGCAGCATTGCCAATGTTGAGTTCCACCTGGTGGGCATGTCACAGATCAGACGGTTTGTGGGAAGGTGGAATTCTCTTTGAATTTCTGCCAGGCGACCACTTGCTGGGAATGACCATCTGAAGTGGCTGCAGACTTTCCTGGTCTGGCTGAGAAGCTCTTCCAGTCCTGGGTACCTGGTTAGGAAACACTGTACCACTTGATTTAGGATGTGTGCTAGGCATGGTACATGCGTCAACTTACCCAGGCATAGGGCGGAGAGAAGGTCGCTGCCATTATCACAGATGACCATTCCCAGCTCAAGCTGGCATGGTGTTAACCATCTCTGCACCTGGCACCCAGAGCTGACAGAATTTCTGGCCCGGTGTGGCTCCTGTCCCCTAAACAAACCAGATCAAGCAAAGTATGGCATCTTTTTGCTTGAGCCATTGTGTAGCCCCTGCCACGTGTCGGTTTAACTGCCACTTCGCCAGAGACAGAGAATGAGGAGGAAGAGGTGGTGGAGCAGACAGACCTCATATAAGCAGCTTTCTGGAGGCGTGGTGGACGAGCAAGCTCCAGCAGAGCCCCGTCCTGGATCCCTCCCAGCTGCAAGCATGTTACCTTAGTGTGCCGTGAAGGAAATGTAACGGCCCTGTCCATGCTTGCCGGACCACGTGTCTAAAGTCATGTGCACCTTGCTGCTGACTGCCTTTCCCAATGACTCCATAACATTGTCTTCCATGTGCTGGTATAGTGCTGGAATGGCCTTCCATGAAAAGAACTGGCGCTTTGGAACCTGCCACTGTGGTACAGCACATTCGGCAAATTCACGGAAGGAGGCAGAGTCCACCAGCTGGAAAGGCAGCAGCTGTAATGCGAATAATTTTGCCAAGCTGGCATTTAGACGCGGTGCAAGGGGATGGTTGGGACTATATTTTTTCTTACGCTGCAGCAGCTGGGGCAACGAAATCTGACTGCGCAAATCTGCAGCTGATGGGATGCCGTCACATTCTGAGGAAGGACCTGGTACACCCATTACTGTAGCATCATCCCTGTCAGTGGAGGTTGTAGACAAAGACATGGCAGGACATATAGTGGGGGTAGAGGCAGATGAGGAGAATGACCAATGCAAAGTGTTGTGCCAACGGGATGCGTGGCAGGTGGTCATATGATGCATCAAGTACGTGGTACCCAAGCGTCTGATGTTTTTCCCACGCTTGATCCTCTTCAGACATAGCTTACAAATAGCAACTGTGCAGTCTGCTGCACATGTGAAGAATAGCTTCCAGACAGCAGAGTTCCTGGACGTGTGCTTTGAGAAAACAGCGCTCTGCACTTGAGCAGCTCTGACTTCTGATGCCTTGGACTGGCTACGGTTGCTCATAGAGGACGTTGTGCCTCGTTTTTGTTGTGCCTCCTCACAAGACTCCTCTTTTCGATCAGGCACCCAGGTGTAGTCAGTGACCTCATCATCGTCATCACCCCCTATCTACTCGTCACTGGAGCCAACCTGGCAGTATGCTGCAGCTGCTGGGGGAACATGAGTGCCAGTTCTTTGTGTGTCACTGGCACCCCCTCCTTCTAAGCTGATTTTATTCCCTTCCTCAACCTCAGAGTCAACATCAGAGCACTGGAGTTGCTGCACATCCTCAAGCAGCATGTCACTGTCATTGTAGTCAAACAATTCAGCTGACTCCTCCGTGTATGATGGTGAGGCTACGGCAGGAGTAGCTGTGGACATGGAGGCTGAATTAGATACATTGGCAGCTGAGGTAGACTGTAAACCACTACAAGCATGGCTGGCAGAGGACTCGGAGGATGACGATGGCCTGGTTAGCAATCCACCAAATCCTCTGTATGTTGCTGCTGCATAAGATGGCCAGCACCAGTTAGAAAGGACAAGTGTGCCCCTGCAGAGGATGCACCACATCCAAGACGACCAGGGGCACAGCCTATCGACACAGAGGCTGCTTGCCCTCTTATCTGTGTCTGGGAGCCTGTCCTTTTTGGTCTTTCTGACATGGTGAGTGATATATAGATTGGAGATATGCAGAACTCTGATTCAACTGTGTTAACTAGATTAAAGATATTCAGAACTCTCCTATAAATCAGCGATTTCACTGATATATTCCCTGCAAGGCTGCCAATGTCCTCTACTCTCTCTCTGATTCACTTCCTCTCCTGCAGGCTGCCACACCCTGATAGCTGGCAACAAGACCCAGATTCAAGTTTGAATAGATAAAGATGAACTCTGATTCAACTGTGGTATGATATTTCACAGCCAGGCTGCCAGTTTCCCTGCTATCTGCCACTGCCAGCTTGTCCCTGCAAATGCAACAATCTCCTCTCCTCTCTGATTCACTCCTGCAACACACATGCTAGGGCTGCAGGGAAGCCTTATATAGTGTGCTGCGGGACTTAGCTCTGTGAGCCCATGATTGGGCAAAATTTGCCCAATCAGGACTCTGAGCCGTGATTGGCATAGTCTTGCACTGGTCTTGCACCTGACCTGTGGTCAGGTGCAAGGCTGCAGCCAATTACAAGCTTCAGGCCAGGGCACAGTGCATTGTGGTCCATTGTGGTGCATTGTGGGTGAACACGCGGCGAACACGAGGAAATGTTTGCCGAACGGTCGAACAGCCAATGTTCGATGCGATCTCATGTTCGCATCGAACCGGCAGCCCATCCCTAGTTGCAAGTAACAAAAGGGTTTATTTTAGAATAAACACAAGAACATAAAAGACATGAACTAAATAGCAGATCAGAACTAGACACTGGAGGAGACTGGGCACAAAAGGGAATAGCTTAGAGAAGGAGATGCAAGAATTGGAGGTAGAAACAGAGGGATGGCTGAGAGTTGTGGGAAGGGAGGTTAAGGAGAACTAAATATGGGAGCGGTTAGGAACAGGAGAAATAAGGGATAGCAAGATGAGAATAAGAGACCAGAGGGTGAGAGTGGAAATAGACACAAAGGGAACTTAACAGCACATGGGGCAAGCAATGAATAAACAATAATACAGATATAAACATATAAGACTTGGAAGTCACGGTCTCAGACAATAGAATGGTCAGGACTAAGCAATGGGTCTGGAACAGGGATCCTAGATGGGGCAGAAAGGAGCGGGATGGGGGGGGGTACCGGTAGAATGGTGAAATGTCCAGATATAGCAGAGGGTCCTTAGGAAAGTCTTTGGCAGAGGAACCAGGTGGTTCTCAAGACGTTCAGGGAGCTTTGGCAAACAGGTTCTCACAGTCTGGGACTTCAATGTGGAAGTGGGCTGGGGAGGGCGTAGCTTGATTAAATGCTGAGCTGATTAAGGAAAGGTGAGCTCAGGTGGGGCTCCAGGGCTAGGATGCTAGGTACAAACAGAAGTTCCAGGAACATGCATTGTTCATATTGCAGGGTTAATGTCAGTGACAGGGGCCAGAGCATGGTGACCCTGACACCTATGGTGTTCACCTGAATAAACCTGCCGAATGAAACCACCAAACATCAGGACAATTCTCTGCTGTTCGGTGTCTTTGAACAGATTAACCATTACTTCTCTATAGGGATTTTCACTGCCTTCGAACAGGCACCGTACTTGCTGGCAGTTCGTCAAAATTTGTGTGTGAGCATATCACAGAGCTCCACAGCAATAAACCTCACAGTAATGTGCGGTGTGTATGAGTGTATCACAGAATCCACAGCAATAAAACTCAATAATGTTTGTATATATACATATCACAGAGCTCCACAGCAATAAAGCCCACAGTAAGGTGCACAGTGTGTGAACATTCAGTGTTATATGGGAGTACTGATTTATGAGTAAGAATAGTTAAAAAAGAAACCATAAAACTCGGGGGGGGGGGTGACACCATGAGTTACCGCACCGGGTGACACCAACATATATTTCCTACATATTTATTTTCTGTTAATATGTATATTTGTGTGTTTTTTTTTAAATATCTTGCATTGTATTACTTTGTATTTCTGTAACGACTGTAACATTTCAATGGTCTTGAACCCAGGACATACTGTATTTGAAAACGAGAGAAATCTCAATGTATCCTTCCTGATAAAATACTTTATAAATAAATAAATAAATCCTAGTGACGCCACTGGCTGGTGCTGTTAGCATAAAGATTTGGTTGGAATTGGTAGCATTGTTTTTTTATTACTGTTAAGCTTATAATTCAAATGTGCTGATCAGAAACTTACAATGCGTATCAGTGATCCCATGTGATGAACTCAGTTTGGTTGTAAAATAACCATTTAAATGAAATATTTTTTTTAAGTGTGTTTTAGTAGCCATAAACCATCTTTGTGAGAAATGTCTGCCTGTCACAATGCCAGTATTGCCCCTGTTTGTGCAAACAATGGATGGGTGACAGCCTAGCAAAATTTCAACTTCACTGAGTTCAATTTAATTCCAGCCAAAGTCACCAGCATAAAAGAAACAGGATTAAGGAGGTTTGTTTTAGGTTTTCATGAATGTTTGATTCCTGAGTGCCCACATTAAAGCTCCATTCTACATTCACATTGCTCCTCTCCACTGCTGTCTCGTTGTATCTGGACTTTGACAAATACATTAAGGTAAAGTCCACAAATATACACTGCACTGCATGTTTATTATGTAAATAAATGCATAAATTCATTGCACGATAGAAGATTAATCAAATAATAAAGTATAGACTTTAAATATGTGCACATGCTATAATATATACTTATATCTGCCATCTGTATACATTGGTAAAATGCCATTATCAGGGTTATTCAGAGAGCGGTGAAAAGCAGGAGAATGACTGGAGAAGTGAAAATTCTAGGTCAAAATAGCCAAACCAGAAACATTCTCCCATTTATCTCACTTTCCAAATTGGCTATTTTGACCTAACATTTTCCATTATCCAGTCATTCTCTTGCTTTTCACCGCTCTCTGAATAACCCTGTTAGTATTATCCAAATGATATAGAGACAGTGCAAGACAAGGAGAACAGTATAATAGCTGTAACTTGCATGAATTACGCTATCGGATTGCTAAAGTTATATAATTGGATTGATAATAGCAATAGCTCTACTCTTTGTATTCTTCTTTTCCTGCTATTTTGTTGTTTTAGAAATTAATAACTAAACGGGAAACATTTTGCATTCCAAGCACTGGAGACTACATACCATATAATGCACGGATAGCTCTTATACATTTAACATATTGCATTTTAACATTATACGGAAAAATAGATTTCTAGTAAATGATGTGGAATGTTTATTTTGAGAGCTGGTACACAGCTGATATTACCAAGACAGTTCTGTTTAGACATGTGCATTCGTTTTAGTACTAAAACAATTTAGTCCGAATTTTGGGATAATTTAGTTTTCGTATGACTCTAGAGATACGAAACTGCTCAGCACAAAAAACGAAAGAAACTAAAATAAAATGCACTACATTTTAGTTTCAGTCCTTTTTGTCATGTTACATTGATGAGTGAAGGAGACCAGCAATGAAGAGTGCAACATCCGAGGTTCTGCACCCTCCACATGC
Organism: Leptobrachium leishanense; assembly: GCA_009667805.1. Taxonomy (NCBI): domain Eukaryota; kingdom Metazoa; phylum Chordata; class Amphibia; order Anura; family Megophryidae; genus Leptobrachium; species Leptobrachium leishanense. Next base: position 316,466,269 of record CM019063.1, read on the forward strand.
CAATGCAGTAGTATGTTCTATACAGAGAGGGGCATTAATTAATGCAGGAGGATGTTCTATACATTATACAGAGAGGGGTATTAATGTAGGAGGATGTTATATACATTATACAGAGAAAGGTATAAATTGAGGAGGATGTTCTATACAGAGGGACATAAATTAATGCAGGAGGATGTTCTATACATTATACAGAGAGGGGTATTAATGTAGGAGGATGTTATATACATTATACAGAGAAAAGGTATAAATTGAGGAGGATGTTCTATACAGAGTGGGACATAAATTAATGCAGGAGGATGTTCTATACATTATACAGAGAGGGGTATTAATTAATGCAGGTGGATGTTGTATACATTATACAGAGAGGGGTATTAATTAAAGCAGGAGGATATTCTAAACATTATAAAGAGAGGAGCCTTTTTTTTTAGCCCTTTAAATACAGTGGCTGTAAGCGTTGAGATCCGCTGCTTGTTATATGAGTTTCAGTAAAACAAGGAAATAATATTGTTCTAACCTCTTATATATAAAAATATTATTTACTAGTTTTACTGAAACTCTGAGCGCTGTGATGAGCAGCAGTCAGTTACTGTAACAGCTTTGCTTGACACAGGGCATTATTACAATGTTGGTGCTAACTTAACCAGAGTTGTTGTAAACTGAAAACCTTCATAGGCTATAATGGCTCTGGGAAGTTTATAACAGCTCTGGTTAAGTTAGCACCAACTATGTAATATGGCCCACATTCTGCTGAGAGTGAGAGATACTGTAACAAGCAGCGATCTCAGCCCTCTGAGGAGCCACTACAATAGTAATTGTATACACTGGTTTTCAGATGAATGAAATTAGTTTTCATACTAAAGAACTGAAAACGAATTTCTTTAGCAACTAAATAAATTGCATTTTAGGACTAAACCATTAGTTCAAAACGAAATTTTGTGCTGTGCACATGTCTAGTTCTGTTCAAACAGGATCTGAATAAGGTGATTTTTGGAATCAATTCATTATTACCAATGAATGAGATTTTTCCTAGAAACAATACTTGCACTACAGGGGTTATTCAGAGAGAGCCGATCTGGCACCGAAATTTCACTAAACAGGGAATTTCCCCGTACAGTGACGTTTTGGGGCCATTCGGTTATTGAGAGAGCAGGCAGTTCTCCAAATTTTGGCGAACTGCCAGCAAGTACTGTGCCTGTTTGAAGGCAGTGAAATCCCCATAGAGAAGCAATGGTTAATCTATTCAGAGAACACCGAACAGCAGTGAAAAGTTGCCGAAGTGCCCTGCTATTCGGTGGTTTCATTCGCCAGGTTTATTCAGGCGAACCCCATAGGCTTCAATGTTAAAAATATTCCTGTTTTAATTCAATATCTAATTACCCATTTATTATTTTATTCTGCAGTAAAAAGTCTCTTTATTTATAGATTTTTAGGATCTTTTAGGCATTTTTCAGGATTAAATTCGTCAAAAATGTTTTCCTGTTTGTTTTTTTTTAAAGCGGTTTTTCTTTTTTCTGTAACAGACCTTTTTATTATTATTCATAGGACCTAATATTTATTTTCCAGGCATTTTCGTTCAGTAGTTTTTTTTGCAAACAGCGTTACAATTTTGACACTTACAGTCATATTGTTTTTTTTTTACCTCGTTCGTCAGCTTGTCGGCTTTTTCCGGCGTCTGGTCTGTGCTGTGATCGGTGTCTCGTCTGCCTTTTCGGACATGTTCGGCGTGTTTTTTGCAGTTGTTCCGGCGGGATTGCGGCAGGTTTGTAGTGGGTTTTCCCTGCACTCTGGGGACCCTGCGGTGAATGCTGTAATCACCGCAGTGTTGGGAACTTTGATTCCCCAAAGTGCAGGGAACTGCGGGGACCAAGAGAGCATACGCATAACCACCTATATGTTATATTTTCTCTTACATGTTACCTGTAATGGTATGAGGAATGATTGTACAATCAAAGTATACATTTTACGTATACGGCACTCTTGCACTTTGCTCTGATTAGCACTTGTCAATTTGCCACGACGTTTGATTGAAATTGGGAGCACTTTATATATTTTGCACTGATAGGGGTTTTCTTTGTCCCGTATTTTTGCAACCTCTTGAAGGATCACAGTTGTACTACCCCTAACTGTGGCAGCATATTGCACTTTTTTTACTGATGTTTATATTGGCGCTAGATTGGGTCACAGCATAGCATTTTTTCATTCTGACACTGCCTACTACAGAATGTCACAATACAGCATTTCCAATGAATTCTCAGAAACTGAAATTTAACTTCTATTTAACACATTTTCTAACATGTTGAATTATCAGGTAGATCTGGCATCATTGCATATTTAGTACATTAGACATACAGATATGTATTCTGGATTCCTTTTCCCAGGGATGGAATGTGATTTTGAAGCTTATTAACCATTTGCTTTAATTTTTAATTACAGGCATGGAAGCCATGAATACCATCATTCTTATAGTTTGCCTTATTGGGGTGTATATATTACCAGTAAGTGATTTTATGATCATATCTATTTGACTACATTAGTTTTCCAGTTATTTATATATTTTTTTTCTTGCTGATTTCACTTGAAAAATATCTTATACCTGGGGGATGCCAGTAATGCGAGATGGTATTGCCCAAAAATGCCAGCTCGCCCAGAAAAGGGGTTATGTTAATTCACTAGGCATCAATGAATGGGGCGCATCACTGGTAATGCCCAAAGTCACATGCTCTTCCAGAAAAGAGGTATGTCAGTTCGCTAGTCGTCAATGAAAGGGGGTGCACCCTCCGAACAAAGGGTAGTGTACACCCAAAAAAGTGATTTTTTTTTAAAGTGTTTGGGTCAGGTTTAGGGTTACGGTGAGTGTGGTGTTTAGGGTCAGATTGTTGTGTTTGGGTCTAGGATTAGGGTGGGTCATGGATATGGGTGATCCAAGGTTTTGGCTGAAAAGTAAGTAACTCCAAAGTCTCAGAAAACACATTACCCAGAAGCATTTGTGTAGATTTGGGTTTACCCAGGTGAAGCCCAATGGACATCTGGATAAAACTAGGATTACCCAGGTAAAGCTCAAAGTTTGATTTCTTACCAAAAGTTGCCTGGGTAAAGTCAGTTTTACCTGGGTAATCCTAGGTTTATCCACACTGGAATTTACCTGATATATATATAACAATTTATAACATGTTTGCTGGTATTATAAGCATTCTGCCAATATTGTAAAAGCACAAACTTCCACAAGGCATATTCCTACAGTTGGATGAAAGGATCACCCTTGTTAGTACCTGAATTTTGCATAAGTGTGTTGAGAGTGACTCTGAACTGGGGGTACCTGGATTTGGCATTACTGCTGGGAGATGTGGGACTATGGGTTCTTGGGGGTCTGACTCGTCTTTTTATTCCCCAACCCTCTCCTCTGTCCAAGTCACCCTGTGCCTATAAGGGTGTTTGTGTTATGTATGAATACTGTTATTGTTAAAATCATTATGGGGGTTATTCAGAGAGCACCGAAATGTTGCTGACACAGCTGACGAGCCGACAAGCACAGCGCCGACCAGCCGCAGAAGAAAGCCGACAAGCTGCCGGATGGGTAAAAAAAAACGATATTTTTGAAAGTGTCAAATTTGAAATGCTGTTTGCAAAAAAACTACTGAACGAAAATGTCTGGAATTAACATATAAGGTCCTATGAATGATAATAAAAAGGTCTGTTACAGAAAAAACACTATTAAAAAGACAGAAAAAAGATTTCCCAAATAAATCCAAAAAAATGCCTGAAAAATCCTAAAAAAAATAAAGAGACTTTTTACTGCAAATTAAAATAATAAATGGTTTATTAGATATTGAATAAAAACAGGAATATTTTTAACATTGAAGCCTATGGGGTTCACCTGAATAAACCTGACGAATGAATCCACCAAACAGCAGGGAATTTCGGCAACTTTTCACTGCTGTTTGGTGTCGCTGAATAGATTAACCATTACTTCTCTATGGGGGATTTCACTGCCTTCGAACAGGCACCGTACTTGCTGGCAGTTTGCCAAAATGTGGCGAACTGCCTGCTCTCTGAATAGCCGAATGGCCCCGAAATGGCACCGTACGTGGAAATTCCCTGTTCGGTGCCATTTCGGGGCCAGATCGCCTCTTCTGAATAACCCCTTAAGTCATAGTTTTCACCGAATCAATATGATAGAGAGGGCTGTAGAAAACAAGGTAATTCCAAAGGATTTCTTACTGTGCTAAAGAACTTAGGGTAATACAAACAGGGTTATTCAGAGAGCGTGAAAAGCAGGAGAATGACTGGAGAATGAAAAATTCTAGGTCAAAATAGCCAAACCAGAATAATTCTCCCTTTCATCTCACTTTCCAAAGCGGCTATTTTGACCTAGAATTTTTCATTCTCCAGTTATTCTCCAGTCATTCTCCTGCTTTTCACGCTCTCTGAATAACTCTGAAAGTCTTCTTTCATAAAGTCTATGGTTTGTGAATACTAACATGTCACTGACAATCTACACTCAAATGACAAAAACATGATTTCTAGATCAACATAATCATATAGGAATTATAGGGAAGAGTAATGAAAATGCAGAAAAATACAATGATTGAAAATTGAAGGAGTCACAACTTAATTTTAATATCAAAGGTTAGTTAATTTAAAATATACATCTTTTACCTGCAATATTAAAAAAATCTATCTATTTTATTTTTTATATAGAGCTCCCAGTTACTCATACATGTATACTTTCATTTGCAGGTGGACTCACTCTCGGAGAGACATAGGCGGAGGCATTGGCAAACAGTACGTTTTCTACATTTACCATCTTAACACCTGCATTAACTGTAAAATAGCATAAAGAAAAGTAAAACAAGGATTAGTTAGATTAAAAACAAAGGAAGGAAGGTATGTAGAAGAGGATAAAAGTCTCGCTGACTGCCTCAATGAATATTTTTGTTCAGTCTTTGCAGAAGAAAAGGAAGGAAAGGGACCTCAGTTAGGAGGAAACACTAACGAGACAATTACATATCAGTTTACAGAGGAGGAGGTTCTACAGCAGCTGTTTAAAGTAAAGACAAATAAGTCAATGGGGCCTGATGGGATCCACCCTAAATTATTAAAAGAGCTCAGTGATGTAATAGCAAAACCGTTAACAGATTTATTTAACCAATCCTTGCTAACGGGAGTCGTCCCAGAAGACTGGAAATTAGCAAATGTTGTGCCCATTCACAAGAAGGGTAGTAGGGAGGAATCTGGGAACTATAGGCCAGTTAGTCTTACGTCAGTAGTGGGGAAATTAATGGAAACCATGTTAAAGGAAAGGATTGTTGACCATCTAAAAACACATAGATTACAGGATCAGAAACAACATGGGGTTACCTCGGAGATCATGCCAAACTAATCTTATTGATTTTTTTGATTGGGTAACAAAAATAATAGACACAGGTGGTGCAGTAGACATTGCTTATTTAGATTTCAGTAAGGCTTTTGATACTGTTCCGCATAGAAGGCTTATCAATAAATTGCAATCTTTGAGCTTGGATTCCAATATTGTTGAATGGATTAGGCAGTGGCTGAGTGACAGGCAACAGAGGGTTGTGGTAAAGGGAGTTTATTCGGCGCAAGGTCTTGTTACCAGTGGGGTACCTCAGGGGTCAGTACTTGGACCCATTCTATTTAATATTTTTATTAGTGATATTGCAGAAGGTATTAATGGAAAAGTATGTCTTTTTGCTGATGACACAAAGATTTGCAACAGGGTTGACGTTCCTGGAGGGATCAGCCAAATGACAAATGATTTAGGTAAACTAAAAAAATGGTCGGAACTGTGGCAATTGAGTTTTAACGTGGATAAGTGCAAGATAATGCACCTGGGATGTAAAAACCCAAGGGCTGAATATAGAATATTTGATACAGTCCTAACCTCAACATCTGAGGAAAGGGATTTAGGGGTTATTATTTCAGAGGATCTAAGGGTAAGTAGTCAATGTAATAGAGCAGCAGGAAATGCTAGCAGAATGCTTGGTTGTGTAGGGAGAGGTATTAGCAGTAGGAAAAGGGAAGTGCTCATGCCACTGTACAGAGCACTGGTGAGACCTCACTTGGAGTACTGTGTGCAGTACTGGAGACCGTATCTCCAGAAGGATATAGACATCTTAGAGAGAGTTCAGAGAAGGGCTACTAAAATGGTGTACGGCTTGAAGGAGAAAAGTTACCAGGAAAGGCTTAATGATCTTAACATGTACAGCTTGGAAAAAAGACGAGACAGAGGAGATATGATAGAAACATTTAAATACGTAAAGGGAATCCACAAGGTAGAGGAAGGGAGTATATTTAAAAGGAAACAAAGTAGCAAAACAAGAGGACATAGTCTTAGATTAGAGGGGCAAAGGTTTAAAAGTAACATCAGAAAGCATTATTTTACTGAGGGTGGTGGATACATGGAACAGTCTTCCAGTTGAAGTGGTAGAGGCCAAAACTGAATTAATTGAATTTAAGCAGGCATGGGATAGGCATACGGCTATCCTAAACAAAAGATAAATCCAGGTAAAGTATCCATGTAATTGGGCAGACTAGATGGGCCGAAAGGTTCTTATCTGCCGACATTTTTCTATGTTTCTATGTTTCTATTATGTGGTTTGCCTCAAGGCATTGCTAATATTACTAATAAAATCATTATTATTTTAAAGTAGAATTAATATCTAAAACCTATGTTTTAAATTTTGAAGAAAAAGAAGTGTGAAGTAAAAACACATAAGTGAACCACGTCTATTTTTCTAGGTAGTCCCTGATATTGCAGAACAAGAACACGTAGTCAAAGAAAGTGTCCAGGGTGAAGATGAGGGTATTGGAATTCTCGATGGTAAGCAAGATCTAAAAAACATTGAACCCAAAACATATACAAGTGACGTGGATAACCTCCCACTGGAAGATTCCATGCCTGAATTAGAAATTTTTCCAATTAAATATTTACTGAATTTGGAGAAAGAAAAGGTACAGAGAGCATCACAAACGTCAAGTAACGATAGAATAATACATAAAGGAAAACAAATTCATCAAGCTGAACTTGAAAACAATGATACAAAAGCAAACAATGAAGATAAAGGCGATGTCTTAAGTACAAAACTCAACATGGGAATGCTGAATGCGATGATTAAAGAGGAGTCAAGAAGTAACGAGGATCAAAGTGAAGACAACGTTTCATCTGGTGAAATTTTAGAGGAAATTGAAACTTCGCCAATGAAATCTAAATTTCAAAGAGTGGAACTGGATGAGAATGACAAAAAAGAGTATATTGATATTCTAGGACAACACTACAATGACAATGATATCAAATATTAGACATGTGCATTCGTTTTAGTACTAAAGCGATTTAGTCCGAATTTTGGGATAATTTAGTTTTAGTATGACTCAAGAGAAACGAAACTGCTCAGTACAAAAAACGAAAGAAACTAAAATAAAATGCACTACATTTTAGTTTCAGTCCTCTTTGTGATATTATATTGATGAGTGAAGGAGACCAGCAATGAAGAGCGCAACATCGCAACATCCGAAGTTCTGCACCCTCCACATGCCAATGCAGGAAGATGTTCTATACAGAGAGGGACATTAATTCAGGAGGATGTTCTATATATTATACAGAGAGGGGTATTAATTAATGCAGGTGGATGTTGTATACATTATACAGAGAGGGGTATTAATTAATGCAGGAGGATGTTCTAAACATTATACAGAGAGGAGCCTTTTTTTTTTAGCCCTTTAAATCCAGTGGCTGTGAGCGCGGAGATCGGCTGCTTGTTACATTATCTCTCAGTACAATGTATCAGGCTCAGCTGTTACAGTAACTGACTGCTGCTCATCACAGCGCTCAGAGTTTCAGTAAAACAAGAAAATAATATTGTTCTAACGTCTTATATATAAAAATATTATTTACTAGTTTTACTGAAACTCTGAGCGCTGTGATGAGCAGCAGTCAGTTACTGTAACAGCTTTGCCTGACACGGGGCAGTATTGCAATGTTGGTGCTAACTTAACCAGAGCTGTTGTAACTGAAAACCTCCATAGGCTATAATAGCTCTGGGAAGTTTACAACAGCTCTGGTTATGTTAGCACCAGCTATATAATATGGCCCACATTGTGCTGAGAGTGAGAGATACTGTAACAAGCAGCGATCTCAGCCCTCTGAGGAGCCACTACAATAGTAATTGTATCCACTGGTTTTCGGATGAATGAAATTAGTTTTCATACTAAAGAACTGAAAACGAATTTCTTTAGCAACTAAATAAATTGCATTTTAGTACTAATGCATTAGTTCAAAACGAAATTTTGTGCTGTGCACATGTCTATCAAATATCTCTTAAACCTCACCCTTGATGAGGAGGATAAGGATAATGAACTGAAAAGAGAATCTGAAATAGAGAGCGTAAGTAAAGAATTAAAGGAAGAAAGTCTTGTACCTATTGTTGGTTTTCATCCCTTGGAAAATATAATATATGATAAAGATGAAAGTGGCTATAGTGAAAATAGAAAAAGAAATTACACTACGATGGAAGTAGACCAGGAAGAAACACCTCGAGTTGATATGGAATACAGCAGTATTGAAGAAAATGACAACACAAAGGAAGGTAGAGAAGAAGTGCTGTCAGTTATTGGAACAAAAGAGAATAAAGAAAATGACAAAAATCGAAATAAAGCATCAATAAATCGTGATCATGCCAATGTCACCCTTCCTGGTCAAACATCTATGGAGAATCAGGCAATCTTTCTCAATAACAATGGCCTTCAAGATGAACATGAAGACCGTGTAAGTGTTATAAACAATAAAACTGAAATATGTATTATTAATATGTATTTGCTTACTGTAACTTTACACATCTGACGCATATATGAACATACAGTAACTTAGGTTTTAGCTTATGTTTCTATTACTATTAAGGTGTTTAATTCAACACTGGACAGGACTGAAGATGACATCCTTAAGAAAAATGTACAAGGTGAGAATGCCTAAAACCAATTATATTAAATTTCTATTTCTCTATATCTATACTAATGTAGGTTCAATGCTAATGTGAGTCATTTAGAGCTCAATAAAAATAAATTAAGTGCTGTTCTCCTATAGTGGAGTTTCAGTTCTTTTTAAACATGTCCTCAGTTTGGGAATTTTTCACATAGTAAAATTATTCTCTGAGTTCACAATATATTCACTGTTTAGAAAAATGTTATTACTATTACTATTACTAAACCAATGATAAAAGCTGTAAAATTCCTTTTATAATAGCATCGACCAAGTGGACTACAACCTCACGGCTGTTCTGGCCACTGGGAGAAGAATGAGACTGGGAAAAAAGTGCCCAGTCTCCCTCCGCGATCACTCTGTCGACCTGCAGGATCTCACGAGAGGCGAAATCCTGCAGGTCATGTGACCACGTGTAAGGAAAAGAGGGGCCCAGATTTTCTTCTGCAGAGCACCACTAATGTCCCACCATATACAGCAGCCGATACAAAAAATAGAAGGCAACCAAAATAGTCTACCAATAAAGGGACCAAAGTCCAATCATTTGCATCTCAGCACCAGTATGCCCATTCATCTATCAGAGATCAATTCCAACACAGTGCACCACAATAGACATGGTCTATGTGCATCCCCTTCTCAGTAAAGGGTCATAGTTACCCATCAGAAAAACAGAAACACTCAACACATTTCGCCAGTTTGACAGACTTTATCAAGAGTGACTCAACAGACTCCAAAAAGAAAGAAGGTCTCTAAAGTTTTCCATTTATTCGCCTGTTAAGGCAGGTGTGCACAGCATGACCCTCCAAATGTGCTGGAACTATATCTCCCATGATAATCTACCATTCATTTACAATTTTGACAGCCTTGTCAGAAATGTAGTTCTAAAACATCTGGAGGGCCAAGGTTGAGCACCCCTGCCTTGGGGGATTAATTGATTATCAATGTTGGATATTAAAATATTTTCCTGTTCGTCTATTCTAGCTGTTCATTTTCTATTCCCTAGTCATTTCTCACCAACTGCCAGGTTTGAGCACAGCAGGTGAGGGTAATCCAAGCTTATTGTTTCGCTTTAACAATAAATTGATGTTTTAATTTTTTATAATTTGAGTGGATGATGTTTAAGAATCGGGTCAAGATTCTGAAATACCTCTAGGTGCAATTGTCAAGAACATGTAATGATTTCCATGGCTAATGGAACTTGTGGAATAGGTCTTTATACATAATGATCAATATATCTGTCCAGACCCTTGCAGGTCTTTTCAATGTAAAAGAGGAAAAACGTGTGAAATTGATGAAGTAGGAAACCCGAGCTGTGTCTGCCAAGAGCCAAGCGCCTGCCCTAGGGGGAATATAAACGATCATGTGAGTGAACCAAGAGTATGTATAGTGGAAAAGTATTAACATTACTGTAATATAATAAAGTACAGAGCCTTGCTTATAATAATGTGCTTGCAATGTGTTGCTGTATAAAACAGAATAATATAAATTTTATAGGACAATATCCCCCTAGTTATTGGGGTAAATATTTTTGGGGTATTTGGTTGTGTCTGGATGTAAAATCCCAAAAGTATGCAGACATCCAGTGTTTTATGTTGGCACATTGTCTATATCTAACAGTGGTTATACTATTTCTGTATGGTGACCAGCTCGACCCATTGCATCAATTCATTTCATACTGGACAGTGGCCATGTAACCCAGACAATAAAAACAAAGTGATGATGACATTCTACATGCACTAACAAGTCTGTTCTTTGTCATGCAGGTCTGTGGCACTGATAATAAGACATACAGCAGTCCATGTCACCTCTTCGGTACCAAATGCAAGCTTGAAGGAACAAAAGAAGGAAGCCATCTCCATCTAGATTACCAGGGACCTTGCAAATGTGAGCTGTATATAAAAGATAGATATATAGATAGTTATTTACTGTGGGTAGGATGCTGTGAACAGCATAGCAGCTAGCTCTATTGAAATGGATTGTAAAGTGTTGAACAGAGTGATAAGACCTTTATCTTCCTTTGACTGACAAAGCTCAGTAGTTCCAAGTATTGAATTAGCCTTCTTTTATGTGTACCTTTTTTCCAGAAATTGATATGGCTTCCTTTTACAACTATTTGCTGTACAATGATAATTTCATGTTCCAGGAATACGCTACTTACTGATTATATAATGATATGCTATTAGGAGAGGTACATGTAGGAATATATATTATATATCACAATAGTGAGATTTGGTATAATCACTACCAAAAAAAGAATAAATAAATATATAAATATTAAATACAAGAACTTTTAGCTTAGGAGGGGAAAAAATAGTATAACCATTATCTTATAATATAATAAAATCCAACAAGTTGTGTCAAGATCGAACAGACATTATGGGCGCTATCCTCCAGTGAACGCTAACTGCGTTAATGCCAGGATAAGTGACTTTAACGCATGCCCCCCATATTACCTTCCTGAAGCTAAACTCAGGCAAAATTATTTTAGCGCATCGCTGATTGCACAAGCTTCAACGAGCTTACTGTACCTTGTGCATCCTATACTTAACATGGGAAGCGCAATCATTAGTGTTAGGATAAGTAAGGTGTTACAAAGTCATAGTGCTAATTGACGCACCGATGTGCTAACCAAAAATTTAACTACACCTAAAAGCTGGTGCTAACCAACTCTGCTTTTGCGTAATCATTTAGCATCCCCTAAATCCCCCCAATAAGTCTAATACTCACCTCTCACCCTGCGGCGAGAACGGTAGCCTGATCCGCCGCTTTACCTGGCCGCGAGCAGAGTGATAATGGGGACAAATAGTTCCCAGTCTCCATCCGTGATCAGTCTGCAGCGCTGCACAATCGCGCGAGAGTGATATCGGTCAGGGCTTCCGGCCCAGCAATGCAACCCTCCATGGAGTCCTATGGACTTCAGGAAGTGATACTCACAGCGGCGCGGAAGCTCTACCTCGAGTATCACTGACGGTAGGACTTCGTTCCAGGGCAAGGTGCCGTAGCAGCGCCTGTCCTGGACTCTAATGCTAAAATGGGGACACTACAGGGAAACATGCAGGCACCGGTTTTCTCCATTTGCATCCCCATTTTAGCATTAATCAAATGGCACGCTGACCACAGTCACTTCTCTCAAATATCTAGGTATGTGGTTGGACCCTAATCTATCCTTTGGCCCCCACATCGAAAAACTCTCATCTAAACTTTACCCCAAACTAGGTGCCCTGTACAGAAACAAATCCTGCCTGAGCCCTGCGGTAAGAAAGCAGATTGTACAACAAATGCTTATGCCGGCTATTGATTACAGAAATGTAGTGTATGCAGCGGCCCCGCAAACACACCTTCAGAAACTTACTACATTGTATAACTCATTCTGCCGCTTTGCATTACAATGTAACTACAGTTGTGTTCAAAATTATTCAACCCCCACTGAAATTGAGTGTTTTGGCCAGTTTGACATTGATTTTGATCATTCAGTCATTTTGCTTACAATTAAATCAAAGAGGCACGTGTAGGTCAGACAAATATAACATAACATTTATAATGAAATAACCACAAATGTCTTTTCTGTGCTCACATGATTATCAGTTTAATTCAACCCCAAGTGACATTCAATCTTAGTACTTAGTACAACATCCTTTTACAGTTATAACAGCTTTTAAACGTGAAGCATAGCTTGACACAAGTGTCTTGCAGCGATCTACGGGTATCTTCGCCCATTCGTCATGGGCAAAAGCCTCCAGTTCAGTCACATTCTTAGGCTTGCGCACTGCAACTGCTTTCTTTAAGTTCCACCAGAGGTTCTCAATCGGATTTAAGTCAGGTGACTGCGATGGCCACTCCAAAATGTTCCAGCCTTTAATCTGCAACCATGCTCTAGTGGACTTGGAGGTATGCTTGGGATCATTGTCCTGTTGAAAGGTCCAACGTCTCCCAAGCCTCAGGTTTGTGACGGACTGCATCACATTGTCATCCAATATCTCCTGGTACTGAAGAGAATTCATGGTACCTTGCACACGCTGAAGCTTCCCTGTACCTGCAGAAGCAAAACAGCCCCAAAGCATGATTGAACCCCGCCATGCTTCACAGTAGGCAAGGTGTTCTTTTCTTCATAGGCCTTGTTCTTCCTCCTCCAAACACAGCGTTGATCCATGGGCCCAAACAGTTCTAATTTTGTTTCATCAGTCCACAGAACACTATCCCAAAATTTTCCTACAGAGCACCACAATTATGGAATAACCTCCCAGACACCATCAAATCTTCCACCAGTCTTAAGTCACTCAAGAGCTCCTTACTAACATACTTCAATACAGAATGCGCCTGTAAACATGTAACCTAGTGACTATATTTCCTACATATTTATTTTCTGTTAATCTGTATATTTGTGTTGTTTCTTAATATCTTGCATTGTATTACTTTGTATTTCTGTAACTGTAACACTTCAATGTTCTTGAACCCAGGACATACTTGAAAACGAGAGAAATCTCAATGTATCCGTCCTGGTAAAATCCTTTATAAATAAATAAATAAATAAATAATTAGCTAGGGAATATGGCCCACTGTGTTCAAGAACAATCTCAAGCAAAGTGTGAATATATTCTTAGACATTTGCAGTTTCCATATTAATGAATAGCAGGTGGCGAGTTCAGATTTTTTCTGGACAAATCATGATTCATCACGAAACAACCGCCATATCCGTTAATCATCAATGAACTATGCGAGATGATTTTTCAGCCATTGGTTCGCTTTCATTTTTAAGATCTAGATGCTAAAACGGGTGAGGGGACAGAAGAATTGCTCAATTCATTTGCCAGATGAGAAAAGAAACTCAGGCAGAAACAAATAACTCATGCTTAGGAGACAGCCAGTAAATTTTGACTTTGTCACACAGAAGCAGACCTATTGAGGGAAAAAGGGCAGGAGAGTAAATATATAATCCTAAATTTATTGTTACTTTAATAAAATAGATTATTTATTAGTAACTTATAGTAAATAATTTTATTTAGTTACTAAGTGTCATAAATATATTATGTCACATTAACCATTCAATTCAATAAACAGGGGTAAAACAAAGTTAATATTTAAATTTTATGAAATATTTATAGAAAATTTAATTATTATATTACATTATAATATAATGTACTATGTTATATATTCATTCAACATTACAGGTATAGGTAGCACAATGAAGGAGACCTTTCCCCACTCACCAATAAGATCTAAATATATCCTTCCTGGTAAAATACTTTGGGCCCTATTACATTCTTCGCGCAATTTTTAACGCGTGCGCAAAAACGCATTTATGCGAGGGGCAAAATCCTTTGCGCAGAACGTCGTATTACAACGTTCGCGCAAACGATGCACGTTATCGTTTAACGCGGATGGACTTGCGCGAGCGTGATGAACTGTGCGCGTCCTATACTTAACATTGTGAGCGCAAATTCGTTTGTGCGCTGGTACGCGGATGGTATTACAATCGATGCGCATCTTTTTACGAATGACGTTTGCGCGCATAATTTTTTTTTTTTTTTTTTTTTTTTTATTTTTTTTTTTTTTTTAATTCTTTATTTAGAGAATTATACATAACAAGAAATTCACGAAATCAAACGTAGAAAAAGACAGCCGTCTAGGGCTGGCCAAACTAACTACGGTCAGCCAGTCAGATAATGTAAGATGCTAGTAGTAACAGGTCAATAAGGGAATAATAAAAACAAAAAGCAATAAGTCCCAACCTCAGTGAAGGAAGAAAACACAAAGAAACACATAAGCATGTAGGACTATCAACGTAAATGCCATAAATTGTCCTGATAAATTATACTCAGAGCTTATCTATAGACCAGTGACACGTAAACAGAGAAGAAAAAAGCTGGGGGGGGTAAACAATATCGCTCAGGTCTCAGTCTGGCTGAAGTTCCGGAGGGTCCGGCGAGATGCCCGCCGCTTCAAGGTCGGACCAGGCGGTTTCAGGATCAGTGATGGTGTAGGGGACATTATTATGTGTCACCACCAATGCTCCCGCCAAGCCCCACCGATAACGGATCCCCCTCCGACGAAGAACCGCAGTCACAGGACGGAACCGCCTGCGAGCAAGCAGAGTCTGGAATGGAAGGTCGTGATACAAAGCCAACGTGGAGCCCTCAAATTTCACTGGATCTCTTGCGCCAGGAGCAGACATAAGCTTGACCTTAAATGCTACGTCACGAAAGGCCACCACGACATCACGGGGTGTCCCCTTCGAAAGCGCCGCAGGTTTCCGAACCCTGAATACCGATCCGCGCGCATAATTTTAACTTTTTTGAAAAGCTGGTGGTAACTGCAAATCTGAACGTTCTGGCCGAAACGAAAAACACCAGCACAAAAAAAAATTACAGCACAGTATAGTTACACATTCTACACATACCCAAACAAAAAAATTGTGAATTCGTGCATGTTTTTATTGTTGCTGCAGCATATATACTCAGATTTACTTTGACAGGCGCAAAAACTTAAGTGAGTCAATTAAGGTAAATTGATGTCAATTAAGGTTCCTAATTCTGATTGGCTGAATCCCGCAAAAAAAACAGTCCGCACACTGATTTACGTGCGCTACGTTACTGCGCGCGTATTACTCTTCATTTTGCGTGTTGTTTTTACAAACGATATTTTTGGATGGATGAGAAAATGCGTTCGGATCGTAATACCACTGTTAATTTTCGCACGATAGTGCTGAACGCTGCATGCAAAAAAAATTGCGCTGCGCGGACGAATTTGCGCGAAGAATGTAATAGGGGCCTTTATAAATAAATAAATGACAAAAAAAAGAAGAGTTTGGATATGCAACAGATTTGTCCAAACCGTTTTAACAAACCAGTTTTTAAAATGAAAGTCAGACAAGCACGAATCACCATTTGCAGAAGTAATTAAATCTTTCACGACAGCTCAGATTAAACACTTTTGTTAAAGAAAATTTATGTGTATTTTATTTATAGTTTCAATATTGTTTACAAAATTTTCCTATTTCGATCTTTTAGGACTGGTAACAGTAAGTAACAATTTTACCAATTTGACTCTCATCCAATCTCATAAAATCCCAAGAGATAAAGCTACGCAAGATCAAAAATATTTTAGTCACAAAACAGTCCGCTGAGGAATAGAATTGCAAAACTTTAATTCCCTACTCCCTCACTAACCAGAAGAAAACAACTTTTTCCATGATTCATGTTGTAACGGATAAACATGTTTAATTAAAGATGAGTGATATGTTTTTCTCCAGCCACAATTCCATGATTTTCTGTTTTACATTTTCGAATGTTATTTTTAATGAAGACCTTGTTTTATTGATGTATTTTTTATAGATATTCTCCCTTGCTCAGACTATGAATTAGCAATATTTCCCTTCAGGATGAGAGATTGGTTGAAGAATGTGCTTATTCAACTGTATGAAAGGGATGTGGAGAAATCTGGGTTTTTGTCAGAAAAGCAGCGAGACAAGGTAACATTATTATTAAATAAGGTTTTGTAAATAAGACATTTAAGTGCTAAAATATTAAATGGCTTCAACTATGTTTGGTATTTTAATATTATATTTTCATTGTGTCACTATATATTGGATTGTCATGTGGCTTGGGCATGTGGACATTGGAGAAAAAGCCTCACAATTGTGGGGTACAGGGACCCCATGGAGCCACCAGGCCATTTGAAGACTCTGATATATCCCTGGTGGTCCTGCGGCAGAGCATTGTGGCCTGTACCTCCGTCGGGTGCAGAGCAGACAACATAATGCTTCCTTGTGCTATCTGGCACTCAGGGTGAAGAAGATTGCATATAGCATTAGGTGATTATATGTCAGAGTGATCCCTGCTCTCTCACTTATACTTAGCGGCACATCAGATAACATGAGGAAGCATGAAGTGTTGTGCACCAGCCACAGAACCACCAGGGACCAATCATGGATGCCTGAAGAGGCCCAGCAACTGCCCCACAATGAATATGAGACATGGGCCTGCTAGTCTCCCACTGCACTTTATATGATATGATATATATCAGTTATATCAGTTCTAATATACATTATGATTATTAATTCACTGATGGATTATTTGAGTCCACTAGAGTAGTGGTTCCCAACCCTGGGGCTCAAGTACCCCTAACAGGCCAGCTTTGCCAGAAATCTGACATAATTTGATGCTCAGTGATTGCAGGATTCTGTCTGCATTTTCCCAAAGTGATCCTTTAGGCTAGGGTCAGACGAGCGTGATTTCTACGGACTGTACGTCCGTGCACACGGACGTACGTCAGTACGGAAGACGCAGTAGTGGTCACACAGTCCGTTTTTTTCACTGACAAATATTTTGACGGATGTAGGAGGGAAAATAAATGAAAAAGCAAAACCATTTTGTCCGTAAAAAAATGCTGGACGTATAAATGCAGTCCGTCTGACCACGTTCCATCACTCACACACAAAGCTATGCAGACGTTGCGGACGCAGCGCACTTTGTGCGGCCGTTCTAGGGGTTGTACGTTCTTGCCTGCCTTGCATCCGTGGGCCGCGGCCGTTGTACGTCCGCAGTTCAGTGCGGACGTACTTCGTGTAACGGGCTCCGATGGGCTTCCTGTCATGCTATCACGGACGCACTTTTAGGCGCAATCACGGACGTGAACACTACGCTCGTCTGACCGCAGCCTAAAACCTGGCCTCTTAGGCTGGGGTCAGACGAGCGTAGTGTTCACTTCCGTGATTGCGCCTAAAAGTACGTCCGTGATAGCATGACAGGAAGCCCATTGGAGCCTGACACATGAAGTACGTCCGCACTGGACTGCGGACGCACCACGGCCGCGGCAAACGGACGCAAGGCAGGCAAGAACGTACAACCACTAGAACGGCCGCACAAAGTGCGCTGCGTCCGCAACGTCCGCATAGCTTTGTGTGTGAGTGATAGAACGTGGTCAGACGGACTGCATTTATACGTCCAGCTTTTTTCACGGACAAAATGGTTTTGCTTTTTAATTTATTTTCCCTCCTACATCCGTCAAAATATACGTCAGTGAAAAAAACGGACTGTGTGGCCACTACTGTGTCTTCCGTCTCTGACGTACGTCCGTGTGCAAGGACGTACAGTCCGTATAAATCACGCTCGTCTGACCCTAGCCTTAAGGGTATGAGAGGATCAGGGTTGGTAACCACTGCACTAGAGGTACAAGTGGTCATTTAATTATTTATTTAATTTTATGCACTTCACTCTGATTATTTTTTAGGCTAGGGACAGATGAGCGCATTTTCTGCGGCCACCGTAAAAATGTACGTCGATGTGTGCGCACGCATTTTTTCACGGAATACGCTTAAGTGGTCAGACGATGCGCAATTCTGGACGTATTTCATGACGGTGGGGTAAAAAGAAGTCTAGGGAAATCCGGCTGTTTGAACGTTATGTAGGCCGCACACTAGCAGCGTCTGACGTCTCCTAATCACGCACACACGCTGCCATGCGGCCGCCGCGCACTTTGTACGTCAGTAGCAGCGGTTTCACGTTCTGATAAAAATGCGTTCATTTGCCGGTTGCGTGGTGTCGGCGCACTTTTGTACGCCCGTACTGCGTATATTGGCCGTCATTGGCCGTTATGTGCTGCTAATGCCGCCGTGATTTAGTGCGCCTGCACGCGCGTTCCGACTGCCCCACTCTGACCCTAGCCTAATTCTGTTTGTTAAATAATTGATTTAATATTTATTGATGTTTTGGACAATGCTCACTTCAGATTTGACAATGACAAACACCAGTGGAAATATTGTCTTGTACCTGTAAGCAGACAAGGAATAAATCCACCATGATAAGACATTAGTGCTGGAGTCTTACTTCAGTTTGTTATATTGCTTTTTACATGACCAATGCGTGAGGACTGCTTTCTGATACTAATGACGAGGATGTGTTCTGTATATATCTCCAACAATTGTAAAGATATGTACTGTGCACTAAATATTTTTCTCTTTCCTAACTGTAGGTAAAGAAAATATATCAAAACGAAAAGCGCCTTCTTGAAGGTGATCATGGCATTGATTTATTGTTAAGAGATTTTGAGAAAAACTATCACATGTACGTGTATCCAGTACACTGGCAGTTTCACCAACTTGACCGACATACTGTTGACAGGTTAGTTCATTATTTCCACTTCTCAACAGGAAACAACCTCAAGTTGGAGTTTTATTATTTGGCATTACAAAGCTAACCCTCTCACTACCAAAAACGTCCATATGCCACTTTGAATTAGGGTTGTGCATGACTTTTTTTTTCTTTCTTTTTTCGGGTGTTTTTTCGTTTTAGATCATTTCGGACAGTTTTTCTTTAGTTTCGGATCATTTCGATTCGGTGATTCGGATCAATATGGTGATTCGGAACGATTTGGCTATTCGGATCGATTTGGTGATTCGGATCATTACTGCGATTCAGATCATTTCGCCGATTCGGCTCATTTCGGGTGATTCGGATCAGTTGGTTTTTTGCTTTTTTATGACTTATTTCGTTTTTTATTGCTTATTTAAGAATGGCAAGTAGATTACTACCAATAGAATGTAAGTTTCTTTACTTAAAGGGACACTCTAGGCAACATGACCACCTAAGCTTTTTTAGGTGGTCATGATGCCCAGAGTATGCTGCCCTCTGTCCCCCCTCCCTCCGCTCAGCGTTTCAGCTGTAAATGCTAAAAACAGCTGAGAGAGGCGGAGAACTTTACTCCGCCCTCCCAGCTGTCAGTCAGCAGAGCGGGATTCAGATTTCCCGCTTCTGCCGACTTTTGCCGAGTAGGAGACGTCATCGCGCTTTCAGCGCGATGACGTCTCCAACTCACCGCAGAAGCTGGCGGCTCCCTCTGAGGGTTAGTGTTGCGCGCATCCTCTTGCACGCAACACTAATCCTCAGAGGGAGCCGGGAGGAAGCCTGCCGATTGGCTGGCTTATGTGAGAGGCGCGCATGCGCGCTTCTCACGTAAACCAGAAGGCAAGAAGACTCAAGAAGGACGGAAGCGGAAGAGGAGGGAGGTGAGTATGAAAAAAAAAAAGACGCCGCTGGAAACAAGAGGATTTTAGGGTAAGTATTACAGTTACAAAAAAAACGAACGATTTATTAAGGGAGTAGGGATAGAGTAAGGTTAAAAAACGGGGGGGGTGATTTTTTATTAGAGTGTCCCTTTAATTATTCTTTTAGGATTTTTTTAGGCATTTTTTGGGTGAAATTTTAGATTTCCTAACTTTCCTAAGGCTTTTTAACGCCTAGGTTTCAATGCAGCATGTGAATCCGCACACACTGCCGGGCAGCACCTCTCTGCAGAATAATTCAGCATATGAATCCACACACTGCCGGGCAGCGCCTCTCTGCAGTATAATTCAGCATGTGAATCCGTACACTGCTGGGCAGCGCCTCTCTGCAGTATAATTCAGCATGTGAATCCGTACACTGCCGGGCAGCGCCTCTCTGCAGTATAATTAATGCAGCACGTGAATCCACACACTGCTGGGAAGCACCTCTCTACAGAATAATTCAGCATATGAATCCGCACACTGCCGGTCAGAGCTTCTCTGCGGTATAATTAATGGAGCATATGAATTCACACACTGCTGGGAAGCGCCTCTCTGCGGTATAATTAATGCAGCATATGAATTCACACACTGCTGGGAAGCACCTCTCTGCAGAATAATTCAGCATATGAATCCGCACACTGCCGGGCAGCGCCTCTCTGCAGTATAATTCAGCATATGAATCCGCACACTGCCGGGCAGCGCCTCTCTGCAGTATAATTCAGCATATGTATCTGCACACTGCCAGGCAGCACCTCTGTGCGGTATAATTAATTCAGCATATGAATACGCACACTGCCGGGCAGCACCTCTGTGCGATATAATTAATGCAGCATATGAATCCGCACACTGCCGGGCAGCACCTCTCTGTGGTATAATTAGTGCAGCATATGAATCCGCACACTGCCGGGCAGCGCCTCTCTGCAGTATAATTAATGCAGCATATGAATCCTGCAATGTTTTATACCATGATACACAGCAATTGAATGCAGAGGTGGCTGTATAATTAGGAAAAATAGGTGGCTGGCTAGGGCCTCGCTTTCACTGGGGGCCTCACAAGATGACATTTTTGTATAGTGCCAATACTATTGTTCCACACAAATACACTCCTACCTTCACGTACACTTGTCTACAAAGACACCTGAAATGGTTAATTTCTACATTTTGTGCACAGGAAGAATGGCCTCACATTTTGAGCTTAGTCTAAGGCCTCCCTAACCTTAGAATGCTTGAATGTGCAAAACATATAATGCTGACCTAGTTGTGTTAAATTATGAATACCTTAAAATGTTACTGATATAATAAACACAAAGAAATAGTTTGTTTTATGCAATGCCATTTACCTCTATTGTTCTGTGTTATTGTATGGCAGGATGCTGACCCGATCAGAGCTGGCACCTCTTCGTGCTCCCCTGGTTCCAATGGAGCATTGTGTGACTACCTTCTTCCAAGCATGTAACACCAACAGTGACAAACATATCTCTCTGAGAGAGTGGGGCCACTGTTTTGGAATAAGAGAAGGTAAGACTTTTATTTGAATTATGCATAATATAGACAGAACCTAATTGACAACCCACATGATAGCAATGCGGACCTGGAAAACAACTGTGAAAAGCAATATAAAGATAAATGAGAATTTGTATACATGCCTGAACGAAGCAACTAAAGTAAATATATTGCAACATGTAAACCGAAGAATGGAAAACCGATTCTATATTATAGTTATATTCAGTCACTTTACTATGAGAAATCAAATGATTCTTTCTACTTTTTTGCAGAAGACATTGATGAAGGCCTTCTGTTCTGAAGATGGTGTATAACGCATACAGAAGAGCCTTAATTCTGGCCTCAGTCTTAGCTATTTTTGCAACAGAACTAGCCATTCATAGAAATTCTTAAAAAATGTATTATCCATTATGTAATCGTTATAACAGATTTAGACCTGATTGAAGGGCCTGTTTTTGACATTTGTTGGTACAGTAGGAAAAATGATTAACAATATCTAGCGTACATCATCGATTCCCACACTAATCTCCTAGGATTTCCAACTGTATATTTTACCATCATCCCAAATTCCTGGTCTCAGTGCTGGTTTGAGATAATTGGACCCCTACTTCACTTGGAGCAGTGACTTGCGAGCAACTGCTTGCAAAATTTCCAATCCTCGTAACCTGCGACCTGGTTGCAGTATTCAGAATGAAGTGACTAACATTTACTTCTTGTCCCTAATGGCTGTAGTTGCGCACCATTGCCACTATTTCTTCCTGGAGTGTATAGAATTACCTGGAGTGTGACGCAAAACTAAAGTAGCAGATCTACCAAGTCACTTGGTTGACCACTAACACACACAGGGTTATTCAAAGAGATCTGAAAAGTCACCGCACGTTCGGTGACTTTTCGTTCCCCGTACTTCGGGGGATTTGGCGATTCCTAGTTCGCCAACCCTGTGGCATATTTAGCAGGCACCGAAGGACCCCCGTAGTGCAGGGAATACTCGCCATAAACCCGCAGAACACTCGCCGAACACTCGCTGACTTTTTAGGATCTTTTAGGCATTTTTGGGGATTTTTTTGTGAAAAATTTTGTTTTTTTGTTTTTTTTAATCGTTTTTTTCTTTTTTCTGTAACAGCTCTTTTTATTATCATTCATTGGACCTCATATGTAAATTTCAGACATTTTCGTTCTGTAGTTTCTTTGCAAACAGCGTTTCACTTTTCAAACATTCAAGCGTACTGTTTTTTTTTGTTCACTCCATTCGTCTGCGGTGTCGGGTTTTTCCGGCGGCTGCTCTGCACTGTGATCGGCGGCTGCTCGGGTTTCTCCGGCGTGTTCGGCGGTGTTAATCCAGATGTTTTTGCCGGTTTCGTGTGCATTTGCCAGGTTTTGCGGTGAGTGTTCGTCGGGTTTGCGGCGGCTTTTCCCTGCACCGCGATGGCCCTGTGGTGCTTTCTGAATACACCGCAGGGTCGCCGAAATGGGATCGCCAAATCGCATCGAATTGAAGAGAACGAAAAGTCACCGAACGTGCGGTGACTTTTTCGATTCTCTTTGAATAACTCTGTAATTATTTACTTTGCATCCTTTAAACGTTCAGGACACATAAAAGCAAAGCAACCTGCTGTACCAGTTAATATTTCAACGTAGATAAGAATAGCAAGCAGGCTGTTGACTATTACCTGTCCAATTGTCCATTCAAATATTTACAACTCACTCGAAAGCACTAACGAACAGTTTAGGCTGGGGTCAGACGAGCGTAGTGTTCACGTCCGTGATTGCGTCTAAAAGTACGTCCGTGATAACATGACAGAAAGCCCATCGGAGCCCGACACACGAAGTACGTCCGCACTGAACTACGGACGCACCACAACCGCGGCCCACGGACGCAAGGCAGGCAAGAACGTACAACCCCTAGAACGGCCGCACAAAGTGCGCTGCGCCCGCAACGTCTGCATAGCTTTGTGTGTGAGTGATGGAACGTGGTCAGATGGACTGCATTTATACATCCAGCATTTTTCACGGACAAAATGGTTTTGGTTTTTAATTTATTTTCCCTCCTACATCCGTCAAAATATATACGTCAGTGAAAAAAACGGACTGTCTGGCCACTACTGCGTCTTCCGTACTAACGTACGTCCGTGTGCAAGGACGTACAGTCCGTAGAAATCACGCTCGTCTGACCCTAGCCTTAGTGTAGGGGCCACACAAGTGAAATAATATGGAGCATAAAAACAACTACAAAAATATTCCTGTAAATATTTATATCTAACTTGTTCAAGTTGTAAGAATATTCGAAGCGTTATATGTTTTAATATAGTACTGCTCAGGCTAGGGTCAGACGAAAGCAGTTTTAACGTGCGTTTAGCCACACGAAATCACGGCCGTGCTAGCAGCAAATGACGTCCAATGCCGGGGAACATACGAAGAACGGCCGCACGAAAGTTCGTCCGCGCAACGCAAGTGGCAAACGAACGCATTTTTTCTAGAACGTCAAACCGCTACTACTGACGTACAGAGTGCCCTGCGTCCGCATAGCGGCGTGTGTGCGTGATTAGGAGAGGTCAGACGCTGCTAATGTCCGGCCAACATAACGTCCAGACACAAAAAGGGTTTTATTGATGATCCGTACAAAATCACGGACGAAAAGGCGCATCGTATGACCGCTATCGCGTATTCCGTGAAAAAATATGTCCATTCGTTCGAATACACTTTTTCACGGACGACGCGAAAAATGCGTTCGTCTGACCCTAGCCTAAGGCTTAACCTTTCGATGCGTGTTCCTAAATCTCAAGCTGTACTTATTATCTGAAATAATATTGCTAAGAAAACAATAAAGGATTAAATGATTAATGAAATAAAACTACTAATTGATTAAATGCATTTCCTGTAGCATGAGTACCATTCAGCACTGTTTAACAAGAACATTAGTTATTCTAATTTCCATGATTTATACGCCGATACACATGATTTATCTGATGGAGCCCCGCAAGTAATGAACAGGCCCAACTAGTGTCACATTGGTAAAAATAGGTAAGGAATTCAAATTATCATGGAACTATCATGCATTCGTAAAATATACGCATATATATAATTGTTCTCCTTTATATTTTTGCCTGACATTTTTGTAGTTTAATTGAATAAATGATGAACACAACAAATATATTTTCATGCAAACCATACAAACACATTTTACTGCTTAAATTAATAAAAGATACTCTCAGGCAGGCAATAAAAATTTGTATGATACCAGTCACGTGAGTCTTGAAGTAAAATTTGATATAATTCCACATTTTGAAAGATGTGTTTTATGTGTCCGTGATCTGACTTTGTAATGTAGAAAAAAGCCCAAGCATACCTGTACCTGGTGACATTCATGTGTCTGTGTAGTAGGCGGGGGGGGGGGGGGGGGTCTGGTGGGTGAATTGATCCTGCTTGTCCACATTTTAGGTCCCCATGTACAGAGCTTTTGATGTTTCTTGACTGGTTCATTAATAAAAAGCATGAAGTGTGAATTCAGCAATCACTGCAGGGCAGGGAGTGCAGGGAAAAGCCGCTGCAAACTCGCCGAACACCTGCCGAAAACCCACCAAAAACCTGCCGGAACCACCACAAAAAACATGCTGAACATGTCGGAAAAAGCCAACGAGTCGCCGATCACAGCGCAGAACAGCCACCGGATAAAGCCGACAAGCTGACGAGTGGGGTAGAAAAAAAAAAAAACAATACGCTTGAAAGTGTCAAAATTGAAACGTCTGGAATTTACATGACTGGAATTTACATATAAGATCCAAAGAATGATAATAAAAAGGTCTGTTACAGAAAAAAGAAAAAACGCTTTAAAAAAAAACGGAAATCTTTTTTGCCAAAAAATGCCTAAAAGATCCTAAAAAAATCTATAAATAAAGAAACTTTTTACTGCAGATTGAAATAGTAAACAGTTTATTAGATATTAAACTAAAAAGGGAATATTTTTAACATTGAAGCCTATCGGGTTCGCCTGAATAAACCTGCCGAATGAAAACACCGAACAGCAGGGCATTTCGGCAATTTGCACTGCTGTTCGGTGTTCTCTGAATAGATTAACCATTTCTTCTCTATGGGGGATTTCACTGCTTTCGAACAGGCCCCATAATTGCTGGCAGTTCGCCAAATTTTGGCAAACTGCCAGCTCTCTGAATAGCCGAATGGCCCCGAAATGGCACCGTATGGGGAAATTCCCTGGTCAGTGTCATTTTGGGCTAAATCGTCTCTCTCTGAATAACCCATTTACTGACACAATTTTGCGGGACTCAAATCGTCTCTCTCTGGAATAACCCATTCACTGATACGTTACAGCACAGCCTCATCTTTTTTCTCAACATCAGTCATAACTAACTGATACAATGTAACCACAATCTCATCTGTTATAAAGTGCATCGTTTCTACAGATGCACTGTGCTCACTGGCCTAAAAAGGTGAACAAATGAATGAAAACTTCAGTAAGTGAGTATATTCGAATAATTTAAAATTTTGCTCAATCTCAAAGTCAAATTCTATCTTAACATTTTAAGGAGTTATTCACTTTCCACTGTTCTCTCGTGGGCAGAAAGATGGTTTAACTTCAAAGAACTTCTGTAAAGCAAGTACAGCAAATCTACGTTGAATTCCTAAATTAAGGAATTGACACTATACTGTAGTTGACTTATACTTTTCACAGATCTTCCAGCACAGTTTCTGGCAAACTTGTCTAGCAGAGTTCTCAGCATAGGTTTAACCCCTTCATACCAAGTGATTTTCCAAAAAATCATTGCTAGGAACTCCAGTGATTTTTTTGAAAAATCATTTTAATTTAATTATACTAGTAAGAAATATTTGGGAATATCCCCATGGATTTCTTACTGTAATAAACTATTTGACAGGCAGATGTCACCATCTACGGCCAAATGGAGTTACTGCATATAGAAATGGCAGATTGTGGTTCATTGCATCGGCTGCTGAAAGTCAGATAAGGACATTCAGTTAGCTGATTTTAACCTGTTTTAGCGCCGTGTGCATTATGCCCACGGCACTGGTGTATTTTGGCCTAGC